>BGPR01000477.1:510198-560088 GCA_013235015.1 Araneus ventricosus
TCCCAGTCCCCCCCCCAGAGCATATACAAGAATTTTTATTTTATTTTAAATCACTATAGCTGTTTTTCTTAATCTCCTTTAAAAAAGTGAACACATTTCTTCCTGGTTTTGATAGGCTGAAAGTTTTCCCACTTGTATTTGCAGCGTTGACACAGTCAAAACATGTTTTGCTAGTTATTTCATTGTGTTTTTGTTCAATTATCGAAAATATTGTGGTGTTTTTAATTCTTATTGTCAGGCGAGTCAAGTATGTTAAGGTTAAAGTGTTTTACATAAGCCAAAGATTTGACATTCGTCACGACGATACAAAACTTTATTCCTCAGACCCGACCCAAACCTGGATTCACTGGTCCGAGATAGTCTTCACTGAAGTATTGTAAAGAAAATAAAAATTTCGCAATTTAGATTTAAATCAATTAAAATTTTATTGAATTTACATTATAATTTCCAAGAATAAAACGACACAGTCGTTAATTATCAAATAAGTTGATGCAACACTGTGATAAAAAACCGCAATGCAGCAACCTAAGGTAGTGAATTCTGTAAATGAAACTCCTTTTCAAAATATACTCCACAAGCCCAAGGCGCATTTCTATCCTAAAGTAAAATTTCAGGACGTTTATATCTCGTTAGTCACAAAAGGGTTAATGATTAAAATCATTTATATCTTTTGATTGATCGCGACATCGAAATTCCTTCCAACCTTACGAAGGATAACCATTTCTGTCTGTTCTCTATAAAAACTTTGTTCTAACATTTTCTCTCCTTAATGCAACTTAACTTGAAATCTAGTGAAACTCAGAACGGAATGCAGCTAATTTGTGCATTATTGTGGAAATTTCTTAATATTCTCCAACAACAGAGCGCATTCGACCGCGACTGGTGCACATGCAAAGGGAACGAAGGGTTTCCGTTTCTGAAAACGGACAGTAACTAAAATTAAAGATAATAACTATTACTTTTGAATTTCCAGGGAGTGCAGAATGCACAATGATTAAGAATCGTTGTATAACATAAAAGCTCAAATCAATTGATTAATAAATGCCAAAAGTAAGCAGTGCTAATAAAAACTTTCATGTTAAAACGGTGCTTAAATCCATGTAAACATTTACGAGGTAAAGACAGCACATTTTGTTGCCTCCTTTTTATACAATCACCTTTGTCGATATTTTTAAAGAAAAATCCTGAGAACTGCAGGAAAAAAGTTTTGCGAAGTCTTAAGAGACAAAAAGATAAGAAAGAAGTAATATCAGCATTAGATATCCTTGGGGAAAATATTTTTGCTGCGAGAAAAATAAAACTTTTCTTCTCCCTAAAAATATCAACAAACCTTGTTTCAGATTTCTTCCAACAACAAAAATGTTTCTTCCGAAGCCTAAAATAAACAAATTCTGAATCGCGACGAAAAATTTCACTTTCCCAGAGAATTTAAATAGAAATTTTACTTTTAAGAAAAGAGAACGGTTGTTCTATTATGCAAAATGATTCTGATATTTGTCTTCAAAAATTGAAAACCTCCACATCGCAGTTATTCAGGAATTTCACATTTCTTTCCAAAAATGGTGTTTATGAATACTACAGTCAGTTTTAAGCAAGAAATAAGATAAAAATGAAGTATAATGTACACATTAAATAAATTTTAACACATATATTGTACTAGCTGTTATGCCCGGCTTTGCTAGGGATTAAAATACTTTCATGTCTAATATTTTTGATGTGAAAAACTACCTTTGTATAGAAAATTACAAAACCTAAAATTCTTTATCTTCTGAAACGTTTTATAATTAAAATGAGAAAATCAATTGAACCAGACGATTTCATAAAAAAAGGCCGATAGCTAATTTTCCCCTTCAGTTATAAATATTTGTTGCATAGGTACTTCAAATTTTGTTCATAAATCTTGCAGTATAAGAAAGATTTTAACGGATGTTTTGGGACAATTGATTACATAGTAAATTTTTAATTAAGAAAAAGCGTTGAAATAAATATGAATAAAAAATAATAAAATTAGTCTTTATCAAGAATTCTTCTAATGTGAGATAGCAACAGTTCTTCTTATTTATTCTTGTTCTACATCAATAAAAAATGTTACAAATTGTAAAATTTTATACACAATTTAACTTTTGAAAAATTTTTAAAATGAGGACAACGAATTGAACGGAAATGAAACCTGTGTCATGAAAAGATGTTTTTTTTTTTAACTTTAAATATGTGTAAAAATAGTTTTTGTAACATAATACATATTTTCTAAAAGTAAATCTTAAGTGCTTAATTTCTAATTAACTGAAATGTTAATAAGATTACGTCTTTTAAAAGTTGATGATGATCTCTCTCGTCTTATATAAAATATGTTTATAAAAATAAGCAAAAATTTCAGAAATAAAGGTAGGTTAGTTCAAAGTCTAACCGTTGCCTAGCAACGAAGTATCAGTAAATTTGCTTTATTTAAGAATCGTATGTTGTAATCGTTTATTTAATAAATTTTGAAAAATTAATAAAAATTGAACAAAAAAGTTCAAATGTTTACCTTTTTAAAGATACGAATTTTATGTCTGACATTTTTTTGTCAGACATAAAATTCGTATCTTTAAAAAGGTAAACATTTGAACCTTAAGATGGTATAAAAATAATTTGAGGGATAATTTGCTCCGAAGTTACTGCGGAAAAACGGTTTCGGTTAATTTCTAATTAACTGACTGTTTAATTAACATTTGCACTTTGAAAAGTTGACAGTAATCTTCCCCTTGCCTTAATTAATAAGTGTTCAAAGTTTGTTGAAATCAGTGCTGCGGTTTAGGAGAAGATATGGAACATACATATATACAAACATACATAACCACAATGACTTTTATTTATATTAAGATTTCACTGTTGGCACAAAGTTTTTAAAGATGTTGTCATGGAAACAGGTACCATATGATAGAATCAATTCGCCAGACACTACAGACACATGACAAACGTAACTGAACATGCGAGTTTTGCCTATCTGTCGGCTATCTTAGAATGTGCGCCCTTTTTCCTTCTGCAAAACGCGTAACTATCTCTAAGTGAAATTCAAAAGACGCATTTGAAATGAATTGATTCCATGTCACAAGAGGCAAGGACAAGATATATGGGGGTTTCTACTCTTGTTTGTATCTTAACATTAAGAGACATTTCGGGAAGTAATCACTCCTAAACCTTCTCCTTTACAATGTGAAGTTTTCGAGTTTAGCTTCGTTGCATACCGAAGAAAATCGAATATATGTTTTGGACTTCAACCCGTTGATCAACTACACTGTCAGAACAAAAGTATCCGGGCAATTTCGGATGTTGACATTTTCTAGAATTTTTCCTGAAAGGCTAAACTGACTGCCCTTAAACTTCGACCATGTACAGAATAGTCTCTAACTCACATTTTACAGTGAAGATTCGGTCCTGAGGGCAATTGGGGAGCACCAAAAAGGGATGAAGACAAAAAAACTCATCGACTCATCCCGTTTCAAAGAAGCTTATACCGAGATGAAACTTTCAGCAATTGTTGTGTTTGATGTGCATAATATTCGCATGCCTTTTCGTAAACACAGCACAAATATTCGGGAAGAAACAAAGGTTTTCTTGAAAATCCCAAATTTTTCCGCATGTTTTTTGCCATTAAATTGTACGAAACTTACAGAAAAAGTGACAATATGTTAGAGGATGATTGTGTAAAAATTTGCAATAACAACTTTGAGTATTAGAGAAATTATGAGTAGTTGTAGTAAACAATTTTTTATTGCGCATGTGCGAGACAAAAAGCGTAATTTTTCTTTTATAACTTCAAATCCAGATATGTAGGGCAAATTATGTAAAAATTCCAGTCAAATATCATTATGATTTAGAAAGATATCAGCATTGCGGTGAGCAAAATTTTTGCTTCTCTTGCTGAATCTTAACTGTAAAATGTAAGTTAGAGTCTATTTTTTACATGGTCAGTATTACATTACAGGATAAATTCTAAAAAATGTGAAAATCCGAAAGTGTCCGGATATTTTTGATCAGATAGTGTACGTCCAATATGTGATATAAATCTACAAGTGTGGTGTCAAGGCAATTCACCAATTTTTTTCTTATCTTGCTTGTTGCGTTTTTGAGTAATCGCGTCCACATACAAACGAATAGACAAACCCACAGACAATCAACTAGTACACGAATTTCGTCTAAAAGTTTAAACAGATCTACAATTCTGGTACTAAACCCCATATGCCTAAGTTCATCCATCTGGCTCCCTCAGATTTTGAATTATTGTGTTGCCAGACAGACATAATTTCAATAGGACAGATTTCGTAATCTTGAACCGAGGTCAGATGACGAGGACCCTACTCTCCAAACTTCCATGCCACACCAACATGAGGAAAACTGACCAATGACGGCAGATATAACATGCACCAGATCTGCGTGCACAGCGAATCTTTGATGTAATATAGTCTCAAACCTGCTATCCTTCACCCCCTAGAGTGAGACTATATCACCAGGTTAACATGGCCAGCCAAACCAATGCCAGAATTAGAAGCAAATGAATACTAAGAGGAGCCTAAATAGAAACAATTATTCATATAAAACTACGAAATGTGTGCATCAAAAAACATATGCTGATTATGCCATAATCCCATATTATATCTTCTCCACGACTTACGACCACAAAAAACAAATCTTCAGGTTTATTTTTGCTAACAGTATGTACATTAGAGTACATATTATGTCTATTTCACATAATGTATAGTAATTATACATACGCATATTGAATTTTTGTTTATGTAAAATTTTTGTAAACGGTTTGAATGAAAATAGCGTTGAAAAATATAAATCCAAATTTTGACCTGCCAACCGCAACGGAACTCGGCCATACGCCGAGGGGGGCCTGTATTCAGAAAAATCCTCCCCTTTTTCCTGTCTCATCTCAACATATCGAGTACTCTAGATCCCAGTCTCCTTATTAAGCAATCAGCAAAGACGACCCAAACAGCCAAAAATCGATTCGCCAAAAAGCCGCCAAATGACGAGCCAAGCACCAGAGAGGAACGCATTCATGACACTCGTTCTCCCAGCGGATGGCTCTCCGGACAAAACAAAAGAGCAACTAAGAAAACGACAAAAGAAGAAAATGTTTCTTCTTGCCCGCCCCTCCTGATGTCTATCCGAGCAGTCCCCTGATACTTAACCTCCAGTTCCTGACACCACCCCCTCCCTTCCTTTTCTCCCGTTTCCTATCCGGGAACGGAGTGTCACTTCCTTCCGGATATTGGGAAAAAGTCAGAAGGAAAAAAAAAGGCGTCCGAATCATATTCGTACGAGTATAGATTATTCTGGAAGAATTATTAAAAGTAGGTGTAGCGTCCGACATGAAATGGTAAGTTTGGTATTTCAATTAATATAATGCATGCGCAGGTAAATTATGTGAGATGCATCCAGTATATTAATTCTTACACTGGCCATTTCAAAAGAATAAAAGAAATATTGTTTAAGTTTTCCTTACAGGCGACACAGATGGAATATAAGTACTTTTTTATATCTCCGTATGGGCTGGCACAGCTGTCGTAACACTAAAGCTTAAGAACTCCCATAACCTCGACAAGCTAATCTGTGAGGTAACTTAATAACTCAGTAGACAGTTTCAGTCCTACTGTCCCACTGCAAGAGTAATGAAGACATTTACTATTAATAAGGGAAGCCAAAAATAAGTAACCCCACGGCGTATGTGATGGATATATTTAGTATTAATAAGGGGTGGCACAAATAGGTAACCCCACGGGAGGTTGGAAGGGTCGACACATTTCATCTTCGAATGATTTGAAAAGGAAGAAAGCAATTTCTTCAAAATTCCCCTTCTTGTAGAGATATCCGAGATTTCGTTTAGCAGTTACCTCCAAGACAAAATAGGCAATTAATTTGGGAATATTTAACGCTAAAAAACCAATGCCCTTGAATAAAAGAATATGTAAGCAATATCTTCTTTCCTCTAAATGATTAAAAAAATCGACTATATTATTAATTTCACCAGAGGTTTCTTGTATTACACATACATCCCTTAATATATAACACTGGTTGCATAGCAGTTTTATAAAATGTTATACAGGGTTTCCATAAAATTATTCACCAGATAAAGATTTGTTATAAATAATAGAGAATAAGATAGGGGAAAAAGACTTTCTGAATTTCATTTAGTAATTCAAAATTTTTTTAATTAATACACTTCACTATGAGCACCATTATTGCTCGGAGAATATCAAGTCTGTTTTCGATTCCATCCAGACGTTGATAAGGCGCCCGCGCTAAACACGATGCCGATTAGATCTCTGGTGAACTGGACATTTATCATATGTCTCCTACTGTTTTTAAATCGAATTGTTTTCAACTTTTAAATACATGACCTGATTTCTTTTTCTTTTCTTACACTTGACTATACATATTAAGATTTTCATACGTTGATCTAGTGTTTGTATGTGTTTGACTTTTTGTCCCTTGCTTTTTTAATGGTTTGTTTTTATTTGTTCTAATTTTTTTTTAATTGTGTGATTTTTTTTAATAATTTTAATGTGACGGTGTGCACCATGGACTTTTGGAGCCTCAGTGTATTTTTAGTGCTTTTGTAATTGCGTGTTTTCATTTTAAAACATTTATGTGTTTACATTTTTATAACTGATGAGGTTTTGAGCTTTGAACTGTTGTATTCTCTGCAGTTAAATTTTTTTTCTTTGTATTTTAATTCACTTTGTGGCTTGTGTTTTTTGTATGTTTTTTGATCATGCACTCTGTAAATGGAGTCATCTCTGTAGTGTGCTTTCTTTAATAAATAAACAAATAAATAAATAAGCATTTGCGGAGTCACAGTAGGTGTTTCTGTGGTGTTTCGATTTGTTTAAAAAGAAGTCGAATAATATGATATACGTAGAACATGGTGGCCATGAAAGTGGTCCATTTTCTACCAATTCAGCGATCTGGGAATGTTTCACTGAATGAAGCCATTTTGTCTTAAACAAACAAGTTTCCCTGATGCCATTCGCAAAAATGAGAGCAAATGAAATTGCTCGAACCAAACATTCTATCGATATAAATAATTTCCTAGTACTTTGTAAAATTAAGTTTCAATTTAATTTTGTTATCCAGCAAATAATGTATAGACACCCTGTATTTTCTTATTGAATATTTGCTCGCATTAACATCGTTTGAAAGCACTAAATATTTAACAAAAAATAACTCCACCTCGAGTACGAGATAACAAGCTGTCAGGTTATCTGGTTTCCTACTAAAAGAGCCACTGTTATATGAAAATTTTGAGAGGGATACCAATCCAAGTGTCGTCTTTGTCATCTGACCACATAACCAGATCCGTCCTAACATGGCCAAGGCGTAGCTTCAAAACGGAACGTAGATCCTTCTAAACTAAACTTTAATATTCTGCTTATTTTAATATTTAAATTTATTAGTTAAATCAGAAGGGGTTACGGTTCAACAGTTTTCCCATCATCATTTAATCTTTGCACAAACTGCCAGAAAGTTGAATAAATGTATAATAAACAAAATAACAATTATTCCATAGATCACAAACATCAAATAAATGTAACATCAATTTTGTGAGAGAATTACCTCTGCAGTGCTGTTACTAATCAAATCTTACAAAATTCTCTGCATTCCTCGGTTCCTTTTAATGGCCACCAGCCTATTTTATTCTAGGCTTACCTTGAACTCACTTACTTCCCTAAACCAAGGCAGAAACCTCGTTAGGACAGTAGATCTTGGAGGAACTGTCGGCAGTTCTGGACCATCCCATGCATAAAATGAGCATTTCCTCTTCCATTCGCAATATACCTGAACCTCTCCGCAAGAGGCTCATCCTTTCTGTAGGGACGAAAACTATCCTGCCTTAACCGGCTTTCGTAATGGTGATTATTCTGAAGCGGATACTCCCAAATCCTTATTTAAATCTATTGCAGTAGGAAACTGGATCTACTCTTTCCCGTTCTCGTTAAAGGGTTTCGAATTAAAACCTTTTCTCCCTACCCCTCAAGTAATCCTCTGTGTCATCCGTCCATCGTTTTCAAATGCCGCATCGGTACTTGGATTTGAAAGTTTTAATTGGATTTGAGATCTTAATTCTGGCTGTTATGATCGTTCTTCGTTTGTGCGACGGTTCGAGTTAACCCTTAAAAGCCCGACTTTTTTAAAAAAAATTATTTAAAAAGGTTTTGGGGGGGGGGTCTTTTATTTCTTAAATAAAACATGGGAAAAATACTTTAAAAAATCCTATTTTATATTAAGTATGGTTTATGGCTAAAAAACAGTTTGTTACCAACTAACAACACTGGGCTTTATTTCAGAAAAAAAATTCCTTGATAAAATTCGATAATGTCAAACACAAATGAATTTTAATAACTAATAATACGGATAAAGAATTTTCTTCAACATTGTACAATAAAATATGGTATTCGCAAGCGTACAAACAAAGTTAAAAAAAGATGCAGCCTCAAGTGAAAAACATCAATTTATTTTTATTTTTTGTCAGCACTCAGACTGCCATCTATGTTGTAAATTAATTTAATTAATAAAAATTTCAGAATATATCCTATTGACAACAACAGGCATTAGAGCTTCAGTCTTATTCTCAAGATTTTAGAAAACCAAATTGGATATGTTGCTTAAATAGGGTTGTCATATGCCCGGTATATATGGGACTGTCACTGAATTTCACTACTTCAGTCCCATATTACTATTTGTCCCGTTTTCTCCCTAAACTCTTCTTCATTATAAATTTAAAATGACTTGCGCCCAATTTTGTAATTATGTGAAAGAAGAAAATGATATAATTAAGAAAGTAACATCAACTTTGGAATATGACTGGGCTAAAAAAACATTAGCCTCGCCTCTTTTTTATTATTCTACGTGTTCATTTTATTAGATTGCTTAAACTTTATTGATTTTTCTTATCAGAGTAAAATAAACCATTACTTACCTACTTTTTTCATGTTTTATTTATTTAGCACTTAAACGTCCCGTATCAATGTTTGGCAATTATGACAACTCTATGCTCCAAGGCAATGCTGGGCATTTAAGGGTTAAGCTTTTTGCAGATCCAGGATATTTGAATCATTGCAAAACCATATTTGAGGAACCTATTATCCACGCATTTTTACTTTCTCGCCGTGTACAATGAGAAAAAAAAATGTAGCTAGGTCTATCTGTTTGTGAATACGATAACTCAAGCTGGACGAATGAAATTTGGTACCGTCTTACCACTAAAATTGTACATCTGTATCAAATTTTGGAAGAAATATAATTGACGGAGTGACTGTCGGTGTGTGTATATGAATGCTATAAGTCATAAATGTAACAAGCTAGCTGAATGAAATTCAGTGCATGATCTTTTGTACGAAAATTGTAGAGCTGCGGACTTCTGTGGAGATCTTTGGATTTTAGACTAGATCCGTCAAAGGATAGTCTGTATATGTATGTGAACTCAAAACTTTAGTTATATTAACGTCCCGTTTTGAAGCAACACGAAGGATATTTAGGGATGGACCTCGTAATTTAGAACCGCGGTCAGATGCCAAGGGCGACACCTGAGCTAGCATCCCCCCTCTCCTAACTTCCGCACCGCACCAACGAGTAGACGTTTGATCCCCTACGTATGATTTAACATGCAACGGGCCCAATACACGACGGATCTTTAACCCTTTGTTGCGCAAGGCATTAAATTTTTTGAAATATGATGAAAAATATCATAAATGGGTTTAGTTTATTGTCTAGTGATAGAATCTACAAAAAAAAAAACCTTACTTCATTCTAAGGGGGGGGTCGTCCCCCTTTGGGGTCACACCCCCTCATATGAGAACTCCCTTAGATACAGCCACCTTGATACACTGAAAAAATATTGTTGAATCTTACAGAAAATCAGAAATTAAAACTTCAAGAATATTGGAGGAAAATTTTCGAGTTAATTTGCTAAAATTGTAAACGTCCAGAACTGAAAAAATTTCTTTCTGAGTTAAGGAATTTTCCCAAACTTTGTCTCTAATAATCCCTATTCCGAAACGAAATTTCACAAGACTGCTATATACATCCTAAAAGGAGTACTATTAGCCCTATCTTAAACCTATTATTTTGCATTTATAGTTGAGTTTAACGGTTGAGAAACGAGCGAAATTAGGTGTGCCATCAGCTGGCACACTGCGCCGCAAAGGGTTAATGGAATCGGGTTTCGAACGTGGAACCTTCCGACCCGAAGCCGAGACCTTACCACAAAGCCACCGCAGCCTCTGATAACTCAACAAAGGAATGAGCTAGATAAATGAAATTTAATATGCCGTCTTGATACCGAAATTGTAGGTCTGTATTAGCCGGTCAACGGAAAGAGATCCAGAATGCGTCCTCACCTCACTTCTCTATGCTACGAAGCTAAATAAAACATGTGCCATGTTGTGGAAGTACGTGAAAAAGTCGAGGAAGAAACACAACGGTTTCCTTTTTTCTTTAGCTGCTGTTTTCCGATATACGAGTCGCCATAACATTTCCCCCCTTTTCATCATGACTATGGCGTGCCTGTTGGCAATCTCTTATGTCACTACAAACCTTTTATACGCACTGTTCGTTTCAGAAAGCCGCGACTATGATTTTTGGACGATTTCAAGAGTTAATACTCAATGAATAAGAAAAGCGATTTTCCAGAGTTCTGTGTAAGGCGCACTTTCCTTTTAGCTATTCTTTTCCGATATTGATATTCATTTTCGTTTTGAATCGTACTACTCTTCTGTTTGATTCCGAAACTTGTCAATATTCTTAAATGTGCTTAATAAAAAGTAAACATCTCTTCCTCCGTCTTTCATCTCACCCCTATTTAGGTGAAAAATAAAAGTCAAATGACGCAAGCGCAAAAGCGCGGAGGTTTTCCGTATCTGAAAACGGAAAATATACGTTATTACATGTTATGCGTTGTATTGTATGGCGAGATATAATGCGGAGCAGAATAAAAATATGAATTACATTATTATTAATAATATAATCATTCTGCGTCCGCAGGAATTTATTTTACATAACTATAAGGTGTGCCCAAATAAAAAAGGAGACCTTAGCTGTGTCGGCGCTGTATCAAATCCCAGTGAGTTAATGTGCTAGCCGATAGATGGAGTGGTGGTATTCCCAGTTGCACCTGCGTAGTTAACGGCTTCGCATCAATATCCTCATTTCTGGAGAGTTGTTTCCGCAGTTCGTTGTATAATGGATTCCTCCAGATCAGCACAAAGAGCAGTTATCCAATTTCTTCGCACAGAAGGGGAGCATGCTTCACAAATTTATCACAGGATGAAAGAGGAGTACGGAGAGCAGTGTCTCGCACGGTGCACCATATTCCAGTGGTATCAGCGTTATGAGGCGGGACGCGTAAACATCAAGGACTTGCCACGCCCTGGGTAGGCGCAAGTTGTGACCAACAGTGTGGATGAGCTCATACGGCAGAATCGGCGGATCACCACACGTGAAATTGCTGTTGAACTGTCGATAAGCAAAGGAACTGTGTGCATCACATAATCCGTAAAAAGCTTGGTTATGGTAAAGTTTGTGTACAGTGGGTGCCCAAGCATCTGTCAGAGAATCAGAAGACGGCAAGAATGGGTGTTTGCCTGACCCAGCAGTTTCTACACTGAAGCCATCCACTCCCTTCCTACGCGCTGGGATTAGTGTACCAATGTCAATGGCGATTATTTATAGTTTACTGTCCCACATGAACTGAAATTAGAATATTGTTATTGAAATTTCTTTTCATATAACTGTAGTCTCCTTTTCATTTGGCACACCTTATATTTTCATCAGATTGTCGATCTTCAACCGCATTGTCGATGAAGTCCAAATTCAATTATGATTTGTAACGTCTTCCAAGTATTTTCCACTCTTATTCACTATTTTCCTTTTATTCGAGACTTGCCTAGGACTCCTACGTATCTCTGAGAATCGTGACAAAGAATTCATTAAGTAGTCGATTTTCAAGGAACTGTCGTTGCGGTGGACAAATCCGCGCATGAAATGAGCTACCCTCTTCTCACAATACACCTGTATCTATTTGAAAAGATGTTCGTCGTCTGTATTCAATTGTTAACGACGATTGATCTTATAATGGTGATTATTTCGAAGCGGATACCTCGACTGCTTGCTTGAATTCTGTCTAGTACCAATCGAAAATTATATACAGTCCTGTTCATTTCTAGTTAAGCATCCCGAATGAATACCTCTTCTACAGCCTTTTTTGGTCCTTTGGGCCATTGTCTGTCGTTTTAAACTTCTCAAAATATATTTGCAGTCAGAAATTTAAAATTGGACTTTCATAATTCTGGTTATTAAGATTGCTTTTGGTTTGCGTCCAATTCAAGCTAAGCTGCCTGCAAATCTCTGATTATTTGAGTTTATATCCAAGCAACACAAGATGTTAACTGATATTTTACGATGTTGTGAATGATGTAAAACAATATACGATATCCCTATGTCACTGGGGTCAACTTTTTCTTGTCTTTGTTGCTATGACGTTATTCATTTATGAAGTTCACTGCGGCGAAGGCCAGGGGCAAAGCGTTCCATTGCAGGTCAAAAATTCCCCCGTTTTAACCCGGATGCCCTGTGCTCATTAGGTATATAAAGACTCTTGATCGTACAAAACTTTAATTCGCTTTACTTAAAAGTTTCTTTAATTTTTCTTTAACTCGCACTTTATTGAAATTCAGAAATAATTTCAATATAATTTTTAACTTCAAAATTTACCTTCCAATATATCCAAATTTTAAATCTATATATATCTAAAATAATTTGGTTAAAAAAAAAAAAAACCTTCTCCGAGTTCGCTATCCTCAACCACTCGACCGATTTCGACATTTTTTGTTTCATTTGAAAGGTTATGACGTCTAGATATGTCATCAAGGGCCGCTTGGCCCCACCCCATTTGAGAACGAAATCGAAAAAACATTTCTCCACCATACATTCTCCATATGTTTTTTTCCATTTCGTTCGAAAATGGGGGATGGTGGGGGAAAGGTGACCCTTCATGACATATCTAGATGTCGGAACTTTTCGAATGAAATAAAAATTATCCATATCCGTCGAGTGGTTGGAGCTGGCGAAGGTTTTGAAGGTCTGAAGGTTTTAACATATTATTTTAAATATATAGATCCTAAAAGTTCCATCACAATGGCGTGTCAAAAATATTGTATAATACCAATTGCAGGTGATGGAAACTGTTTATTTAGGACGATATCATTCTGTATTTATGGATCTGAACACTTTCATGCCGAAATTCGTGAAAAAGTTATACAAAATATTACAACTAGATGAGGTTTATTGAAAGATTTTACAATTTTAAGGTATGTGACTACCCTAAATTCCTCGTTTTACAGAAAATTTTCGAAATTTGTTTTATTTGTTTATTTTGTAGTCCGTACATTTAGGTATCTAAAAATGCTTTATTTTTGCTTCTGCTATAATTACAAATAAAGTTATAGCATAAATAATAACCGGAAGTGACAATTCTGATACCGGAAGTGGCAACTAAAAGAGCCTTAAAAATACAAACAATTAGTTTGAACAACTATATTTAAATTCTCAAGCAATATATTGTCTAAAAACATAGATTTAAGCTTCCATTTCTTATTTTTATTGTTTTATTTGTTTTTGGAGACGCTTTTTTAAAAAAATACAACACAACAGTAATTACAACAATAAAAATTACTTTTTGGCGCTCAAATTGCTGTTTTATAATTTAATTCCATTTATTTTGAACTGTTACCTGTTCTCATGTGTTTTGAAATGTAAATTTATCCATAGATGCTTAAAAATTACATGAAAATTGACAAAAAGCTAATTCAGATATCGAGACGCCACTAACTATCTACTATACAAAATTATTCAGAAAAAAATCTGAAAAGCTGAAAGAACACAAAAGTCGTTTAAAATCAAGTAAAAGAGGGTTTGACTTGTAAATATGGCGAGTTTTAAGATTCTAAGATGTGTACAAAATTTTTTGTACTCTATGAAAATCTTTAAAAGCGTTTTCTGAGAAATTGGAATTTTCGATATTTTTCTACGCGGCAAACATAATTTTGGAAAATGTTTTTAAGATATTAAAATTAAATTTGGCCAAAATGTTTTATTTGTTTCTAGCTATGTTATGAACTAGAATCTAAGCTCTCTGCCTATATTTATTTATTTTATTGACTTTTTAGTGAGAAAAATCGATGATTTTTTTTTAAAAATTCGAGTTTGTTCGCAAAGTTTGGAATATCTCCAACACCTTTCGAGGTGTTAAAATTATCCTAGT
Source organism: Araneus ventricosus (assembly GCA_013235015.1). Lineage (NCBI taxonomy): Eukaryota > Metazoa > Arthropoda > Arachnida > Araneae > Araneidae > Araneus > Araneus ventricosus. Next base: position 524,507 of record BGPR01000477.1, read on the forward strand.
TCATAACACAGATAAGCATGTTAGCTATATACTGTGCAAATATTGATGAAATATATTCAATACAACTTCTTATAGGAGGTTTGGCGTAAGTGCAAATTTTCACCAAAATTTTGCTAAAAATTGCCTATAATTTGAAAGTGAATGAAATTTCCAATGAAATTGCATTGGAATTCTCAGTTTTATAACTCATTTTAATTAAAAACATGAATGTTTCATTAAAAATTTAAAAATTTGAAAAAAAGTGCTCCGAAGGTAGTCACATACCTTAAAGGAATCTGTTGTCTACAAAGAATATGAAATCTACTAAGGTTTTATGGTCTGCTCTACTGATCTTCATGCCGAACTGAAAAAGTAGTGCCTGAGAGCCTCGAAGCAGCCAGTTGGCAAGGACAGTACTGAGCAAAGTGGGTGCCAGCCGCGAACCAGTCCGGAGGGCGGCGAGAGTGGCTAGTATATATAAAGATCGCAAATCGCTCATCTAAAATTGGACCAAAAATATTTTTTCTCTGCGGGAAACTAAAAATTAAATTTCATATTAAGTTATGCATGTGCAAGAGCTCTAATCCCAATGCTGTATTCCATAATATCACACGCTATTGCGAGAAAGTTATTTATTACGAAATTCAACGCATTTTTTCTGTTTATCAAAAACTAAAAGAGACATCAAGTACTCACCAGCCAGAAATCTGTTCAGTAATCATTGGCTAACTTTTCTATAGTCATTTCCTACGCAGATTTCTTACATAACTATTTATTCATCACGCAATCGATTTTCATCCACAAAGTTGTTGCACACCCAATTCTATTGAAACATTGTTCCCCAAGTATTTTCCATGCTTAACGACTCCTTTTATTTGCGATATCCCCCAGAATTCGCTGATATCCCTAAATCGTGACAAAGACTTCATTAGAATAGTCGATCTGCAAGGAATTGTCGCAATGGTAGGCCAGCCCATGCATAAAATGAGCTACCCATCCCCCTCCTTTCCTTCCGCACTATACCTGAAAGCCTTCGAAAAGAGGTTCATCTTCTCTACAAATGAAAACAATCATTCCCTGCCCTTTATCGTAACGGTGATTATTTCGAAACGGATACCTCGAGTCCTTGTTTAAATCCCCTCCAGTATCAGTAGGAAATTATATCCCATCCCCATCCTTTCTCCGAGCGTAAAGCGTTTCGAATTAAAACCTCCCCTCCCCAACCCCGAAACAATCCTCCACGGCATCGTTCATCGTTTTCAACTCCTGCAATGATACTTGCACCAAGAAATTTATAATTGGGCTCAAGATCTTAATTTTGGTTATTAGCATTGTTCGTAGTTTGTGTAACCGGTGGGGTTAAAACGCTTTAATTAGGGACGGTCGTTGGGAAGGGGTTTTTGATTTGTTGTGTATAGTCGGAAGTTGGGGGGGAACACTTTCCACTTTCAGAAAAAGGATGCAATTACTCTTATCTTGTGCTGCAGCCATTGCGTGTTTGTTTGGTGGCTTGAAGAAGATATCGGAAGTGGATCGTTAAGGCATCGGCTCGGAAGGACTTAAATGTTTTCGTGTAATGACAAGTTGCCCAGAGAGAAGAAGCCGTTGGCGGGGATCTGACTATCTTGTGTTGATGCAGTGCGCGACATTTGTTAAAATGCTGTTGCTAGATGGTGGCAGTTTTGGGAGGAAATGGCTGTGAAATGTAGTGGAAATCGTGGCCGTTGTCTGCTTTATTAGGTTCGTTAGTGCAACCCATTTGTTTCAAGTTTCCACTTTTTATAAATTTTTCGCTTCGTCAAGAGGTTGCTATTGGAGATTTGACGCAATTTTATATGTTTATTCTTGAAAAAGGGAAATGATGACAAAACTTTGATTGCCTACAGAGAGTTGTTAAGAAAGAAAACTTATTTGATTATTCTTTGCACGGAATATCGGCTATAGTTGAAAAAAATGACTGGAAGCTGTCTTTTTCAAACAGCCGCTGATGTTAAAGGCGTAGGACTACTTTACTCGCGTGACTCTTTTGTTTCTCGAAGCTTCTCTTTGTTACTCTTTTGTTTCTCGAAGCTTCTCTGTTACTCGCTATACTCTTTTGTTTCTCGAAGTTACTCGCGATACTCTTGTCCTCGAAGTTACTCGTGATTCTCTTCCGTTTCTCTGAAATACTAATGTATGGAAAAATGGCGAAATAAAATTAAACTAAGGTTACACTGAAAATTGTTTTATTTCTTAATAAAATATATTACAATGCCAATCCTTTTGTTTTTAATTCTTCAATCGCTGAACTACAATTCCGATTTCCTTTCAATTTATTTTTTTGTAATTTCTGTTGTTACCTTTATCTCTAAAAAAAGACATTAGTTACGTTTTAAACATATATAGTTACCGAGATATAGAGGTTCTCCCAAACCAATTTTTGTGGCGTTTTGGGGTGTGAATCAAATTCCTTCCTGAGACCCCAATGGGAGGAACGCAGTCCTAAATTAATAAATACAATTTCCAGTTTGATTGAAGCAAGATTTGGTATTTTCAGATTTATTCTTTCATTTAGTTTTTGGAGGGCTGTTACAATGCAAGTTCATAAAAAAAGATATTGCAGGAAATTAAGTTTCCTCTCTTTTGTTTAGAAATGATAGATCAGAAATTGCTAGTTTCTACCAAATTGGTTGAACGCACAAAGCGAATAGGATGAAGTGACTGAGTAGTTAGTTTACTTAAAATTTATTCGACAAAGAATGGATCTCGATTCTTTACTGTTTCGATTTGTTTTAACTGCTTCCGAGGTTTACACAGCGGCTACTTTAATACTGAAATACTTTTTTTTCTTGTATACTCTTTAAGATCTTGTTGCCTATTCGGAAGCTTCGTGTCCGTTTCAATGCTTGGTCATTTTGATCGATTTTACACTATCTTTATCGTTTTGGTTATCTTCAACGTCGAATTCGTGATTTTTTCTTCAATTTAACTGCGAAACGATCGGATTTTTCAACTGCGATATTATACCAATGAAATTGCAACTTCCCCATCATAAATCAATTTTATGTGGGATTTTATATTGCAGTCTGCAAAAAAAATGTCATTCATTCAAAAAATTTAAAATATTTTGTTATTGTCTCAGTGATATATCATGTCGTTCTAAAACAAAATTTCAGAAAGATCGCGATGGTACTGTGGGCTAATGGAGTACTTGAACTCAGAGAGCTTAACATTGCAGTTGTTGGAGAAAGTGGCTTTGCAAATACAGTTACACAGCAAACTAGGAAGTTCCATATTAATTTACAAAATCATAATAATATGTTGCTTAATTAATTAGGAAAAATAGAAGAAGAAAAGAGAGAGGACTACAAATTTGTATTGTTGAATTACAAAATGTTAATATTTTGAGAAAGACGGTGAATCTCCGGAAGAATATCTGGAAATTCCGATTTGGGTAAAGTAAAAAAAAATGACGGGAGACTGTCTTTTCAAACAGACGCTGATGTTAAAGGCGTAGGGCTACTTCATTTGCCTGACTCTTTTGTTTCTCGAAGTTTCTCGTAAGTTTTTAAGCTTAAGTACGTTTTTTTTGTAACTTCTGTTGTTACCCTTTATCTCTAAAATAACACATTAGTTATGTTTTTAACATATGTAGTTACCGAGATGTAGAGGATCTCCCATACACCCATACAACGTTTTTTGTGGCGTTTTAGCGTGTGAATCCAATTCCTTTCTGAGACCCCAATGGGAGGAACGTAGTCCTACGGTAAAATCCCGAATTCTGGATAAACAGAACACAATTACCCCGGCTCTGTTATTTTTTTCATACCCGTCTTATCATTTTATTTCAAAGACAGCATTATTTTCTTCAATAGGGTATAATTTATCTTTTCAACAGCCATCGCTAAACTGATATTTGGCTGATACATTCTCAGTCTTCTATAATATAAAGCAATTTGGATATTTCACTGTGTAATATGAATATCGATATGAAAATCTGCTAATCTGAATCAGTTGAATGACTTTAACAACGGAAAATTATACACATTTACGAATTTTGTAATAAAGGAACCCTTGTATAGAGTCAAATATATTCCGGCAATATGCGGTAGGCAGCTTGGTTGAAACCAGTTAAATGCGGTTCTACTGCATTATTAATACCAGTTTCATCTGATACCACCTCATGCAACCACATGGTTGAAACAGTGAGATGATGCACTGCAATTGCCTCGAATATATCAGCATTAACATTCCCGATATTGAACTGTTAACTATAAACTATAGGAGCCATGGTATCTGTCCGTTCTACGGATATGTTACTGTTGAATAATCTGCATATGCCTATATTTACGCAAGCGCAATTAAAGCGTCCTATATTTAAGTCAACTAGGCTTTAAAGTGAAAAAGTATTTTACTTAATAGTTCAATAACATTTTGGGGAGGGTAGAATTGCTATGATGATCAGTATGGTGATAGTTGTCACCAGTGGCGAATCCAGGATTCGGGTCTGGGGGGGAAGGGCTGAGGTCATAAAAATTTTGTATCGTATTGACGAATGTCAAACCTCATGGCTTATATAAGCCAAAACACTTTAACTTTACAGGCTTTCCTCTCCTGACTATAAGAATAATAAAGAACACTACAATATTTTCGATAATTTAATAAAAAATACAATAAAATAACTAGTCAAAAAATGTTTTCGACCGCGCCAACGCTACAAGTGCAAGTGGAGTGACTAGAAAAGTGGAAAATTTTCGAGCCTGTCAAGTCAGAAAGCAATGTTGTCGCGATTTTATTACTATTTTTTAAAAATGCAAATTAAGATCAAACAGTTGTAGTGATTTTAAATTAAATCAAGATTTTTGGTTTAGTCCTGGGGGGCTGCAGCCCGATAGCCCCTCCCCTGGATTCGCCACTGGTTGTCACTTATTCTTTGGTGATAGTGTCATATATACAGGGCGTTTGAGAAGTCCAAAGCAATTATGAAAGTTAATTATTCGCAAACGAATGGATTTAAAAAGTGTACCAGGATCTCATAAATGCCAGATCTTTGGTGGAATCGGGTTTCGAACCCGTGGACCTCTAGATCGGAGGCTAAGACTCTGTCACCAAGCTAAGGTGGCTTTTAATTCATTTGGTACATTTTTTGCCCGTCAAATATGAACAACGACAAAAACCCGCACATTTAAGTACCCAGGAGAAAATAAGTTCAAGTAAAGAATAATTTCTTAATAATAAATTCTGCTACATAAAAGAACTAAATTTTTACAGTTGGCAGTTAACTTAGTATAAGAGGATGTTAATCCCTTATAAGTGATGACAAGTATTGCGATAACCAAACTGCACAGAGCCTTCACTTTCTATTTGACGGGACTCTATTAGGATTTTTTGCAAATTACTGACTTAGAAAAATGAAATTTTTTATACTTACATATAAGTATATAAATACGTCAAATATCTTTAAAAAATTTTTTCAAATTAAATACATTAATTGAAAAACAATTTGTATGTTTCAGGTGCTTTAATTCTTAATTTCTATTAATTTTTTATTATTATCATATAAAAATACGTTTGGGAACAAAACTGGATGTTATTTGCATTTTACCGGGAATTTAAAAACTAATTTTTTATAAATAATTTCATGCAAACGTTCGGAATTCTCATTGGAATTTTGTATTTTTCTGAACTAAAATTGACTTTTAATTATCTAAAATAAGTCGAAACATTAAATACATACCCAGATTTATTTTAATGGCTAAAAGGAATCTTTATTATTAACTTTACATATTTTACTCAAAAATTAAGACACCTGGAACACTTTAGACATTTAAATCAGAAAAAAACCATTAAAAATAAATTCTGCAAAATATTAAAAAGAAAATTTCATATTTTGGTCTACTTTGTTTTGCTAATTTCAAAATGGCTTTTTTTCCCCATTATCGCCTTGAAAAGCCAAATTAAAAAATCTTAATCGTCAGAATTAAAACAGTTTTGTTTGCTTAACGTCTTATTATCCCATCACAATCGAACCTCTTATAGTGAAGAACTTTTTAAAGGTTACAACAGAACACCTTACAGTTTTGATGCTTATAAATTCATATGAGCCAGAAATTCATGAAAATTTAGGCAACATTCTTTTAGTTGAAACACTGTCAGTTTCCTTTATTGAAAAGCTAAACCTAAAATTCGTTATTAAAATGCTGAAACAATAGCATTATAACATCTAAATTTTTTTAATTTGATGTCTACATTTGTCCTCAATCTAAAATTGTATGTGTTTGATTTTTCTTTTATTACTGCTTTTTAACCTAAGTAAGCAAATACACATCATCACTTACTTCTTAACTCAATTAATCGACTTTACCTTGACTGCTGGACAATATCCTATGTTTTTCTGACGAGGCGGTTAATAAAGCAGTAATAACTTCCAATATAGTAATAACTTCCAATTGATACTGATATAATCTTTAATACACAAACAGAAGCTGAAATAATAAACTATTTGTCTTTATAGACGGAAAAAATACTTCATTTTATCAATTTCTGATTCTAAGTTTATAATGAAATTTCTAAACGATTTTGCCTTCAATGGAAGTAACATAGTAAATAATGGCACGATTTCTAGTTTTCATCTTTAATAGCATAAAAACTGACACGTTGTTAATTTAAGTTCAGAACTTTTAAGCCCTAAAATTCCAAATATTTTCTTTAAGATACCAAAAATCTGCGACAGACCTTAGAGAACGCAACTGTGTTCATTTTATTACAGATCTCAATCTTACATAAAAGCATGAACAAAGTAAAACAAGAAAGCTAATCGTTTTTTTAAGGTCAGATTTCAAACTAATCACGCGTTACCTTTTCATACAACACCATCAGTTGTGAAGGCATTTATATAGGATTCGAGAAACAAAATTACATTTGTACAATCAATCATCCACCAACCATAGTCAAGAACATATGTTCAGTTCATTTAGTTCGACCTCCTTTTGCGAAGGAAAAATGTTCTGTTACCTCAATTTCTGCGAGGCCCCTTCAGGAACACCCTAAGTGCTCAGGGGGTCCACGCTAAGAGGCCGAAAGCCAAAGAAAATGGCCCTGTCAGCACCAATAAATCCTTCTCTTAATTAAACGAACGCTCGCCAATTAGCATCAGCATTCCGCTGGCAGTCGCCAACTCCCCACCTAGAATCATATTTCGCCAACCGCTTTTGTTCGCGTTTATTGTATATATCTATTGGTATGCTGAATATAAGCAGAAACCATATCTTAAGCAGTAGCACTGGCATGTATTAAATCCCTCATGGTTCCAAGGTAATAAAAAGGGTATTTAATCGCTATAAAAATTTCAAATGCTTATTATAAGATGATGTTATCAATTTTTTTATAACACTTTGTATACCGGTATTGTTGTATTCCAAATATCATGTGTGTAGCTGGCAAAATTTAGTTTTATCGAGAAAACTTTATGAAATATGCTGATTAGTTTAGTTATATTAACATCCCGTTTTGAAGCAACACAAGGAATATTATAGGATGAACCTCGCAATTCTGAACCGCGGTCAGATGACGAGGACGACACCTGAGCTGGCACCCCCTCTCCAAATTTCCACACCACACCACCGCTTCCCCTCCATCCTGTTAGCACCCGATTGGGTGGGCTGGGGGGGGGGGAGTGAGTGTTGTGCACCAACACCAGGGGGAGGACGTTTGGCTCCTTAAGGTACGATTTAGAGTGCAACAGGCCGACATACACGGCGGATCTTCAGTAGAATCGTGTTTCGAACCTGGAACACACCGGCCTTGTAGCCGAGACCTTACCACCAGGCTACCGCGGCCCCTTGAAATATGTTGAATGGAACAAACTGCGCAAAATGGTATAGGAGTTTAAGTAGAATTTGGCTATTAATATTCAAAACTAAATATAGTATGAAAATGCTTAGTTTATTTCAAAAATAATAAAATAAAAACCGTCAATAATTAAACTGATATTGAATTTCCTCAGAAAGTTAATCATAACCGATTCATCAATAAATATAAAATATTATTTTAACTTACAGGGTAAAAAACGTAAAAATGGATAAAACGTCATTTCATCGCACTGCCACAACATTCACCAGTCTATTTACATAGTATTCTTTTAATGAACATGGTTATGGTAGATATTATAAATAATAGTCATATGTATAATATAATTAATATTCATTGTTCATTCAATCATTTTTAGATACATGATACTTTTCTTTTGGCGTTCTTATAATAATAATAATAATACTATAAGAAGTATTAATCGAAGAGTTGATTTACTTGATTTAGATTCTTTTTTCATTAACGTTTCATATTAAAAAAATCATACAGATTATTCAAAACCCATTTTTGGTTGGTTTTTTTCGCGAACTGTAACAATTAATACTTTTAATAGAAAGTATAAAGTTAATTCTTTAAGTCCAATACAATATATTTTATTATACTACATTAGACTAAAATATTTGAAACCCAATTATTATATTAAGGAATTTAGTTCACAGCACAGATGTCCGATCCATAATATGGATGTTTAGAAATTATATTTTATTGTAGAGAGATTTTGTAATCGATTATTGCAATAACGTAAATTTAAAAAGTACTAGGATTCAATTTAGTTAATTATGGATATCACTACACAGTACCGCCTTTACTTTTGTACACAATTTTCACATTAGAAATTGGTTTCTTAGCTCACTGACGAAATAAGAAAATGCTCTTGGATAGTACTATTTAAGAAATCAAATTTCTTGGAAAACCGGCTCTTCAAATAGTACGGAACATACCTCCCTTTATAGCGCTGATTTACTTAAAGGAATTAACTAAATCTTTCAACATAGCATCATATTTTGCTAAAACCTCCCAGATGTGATGTAATCCCTTATGTCAGGGCCTCTTAAACTACGGGTCTCGACCCCATAGATTAAGAGGCCCTAATAGCTACATGAATTTTGGGCTAGAGGAAATATTTAACAGACATTGTTTCTGTCAAATATTTCAGCATTATGTACCGGTGATTTAGAAAGCCATTTTTATTTAAAACATACCATTAGAATCTGACAAATAAATATATTAAAGTAAATTTATCATTAATTAATGCCTCATTGGAATTTTATTAATGCGATGGCATCTGCAAATATCTGGACACTATCCGTAAAGTGTGTGATGCGACACGCACGATGCAAATATCTTCAAAACGCTAGACAGGACAGACCGTTGGATTTGTAGCTACTAAATTTGGCATATAGTTAGTTCTTGGGTAGAAGATATTTACTAAGAAAGAGACTTTCAAAATTTTAATTAGATTTTTAATTAAAAATTAAACGGATGTTTAACCTTTTTTCCTCAATAACTTTGGAGCATATTATAGCATAAAAACCATTTTTACATTACTTTAAAATTTAAAAAATGTAGCCTTTTCAATGATACAAACTTCATTTCGTACATTTTTTCGTTAATTTCGATAAATTTTTAAAGCTATTTTTAAGTCTATTTTACAATAATAAATACTTTTCATTGTTTTCATTTGTTTTGCTCGACACACATACGGTGCATCGATATTAAATATATGTTTTGTATGCTATTTTAGATAAATAAAAATAAATTTTTAAAGACAGACGAAACAAACCTAAATTCGGACTAAAGCCATTTCGGACTAAAGCCATTTCGGACTAAAGGTCATTTCGGACTAAAGGTTCGAATCGTCTTTAACTTTTTTCTTTCTGTATGTACACTTCTGGTGACGTAACAGTTTTGCTTATTAAGATGGCATAGCGAAATTTCTTTACATACAAAGAAGTTTAGTTTAGTTCAATTTAGTTATATTAACGTCCCGTTTTTGAAGCAACACGAGGGCTATTTTGGACGGACCTCTTCATGTTGAACCGCGGTCAGATGACGACACCCGAGCTGACACCAAGCTCCCCAAACTTCCGCACGATACCAGCGGGAGGACGTGAAACAGGTCCCATATTGTGTAACAACGGATTCGGAAACCCTCAGCGCTTTTGAGCATGCGCCGGGCGGAGTTATTTGCATCAAAATAGGGGGAAAGTGAAGAATGGAAGGGTGATGTTTACATTTTACTGAGCGTGATTTAACACAGAACTCCGGAAATGCGCTCATATGACTCACTGCATGACACCCCTTTCCGGTGTAAAATCATCCAAAAGTCTCGGAATCCGTTGCTGAATAGTACAAGGCGAATCTTCAGTGGAATTCAGTGGAACCCTTCGGCTCCGAAGCCGAGACCATAACACTAGGCCACCGCGGCCTACATGGGAAGAAGAGCCGCGAGAACTAACAGTTCAAAAAGACCTAATGTCTAAGGAATTTGAATACATTTTCATAACACTCTACGATTCTACACCTAATATAATCTACGGGTTGGGGGCACGGGTTAGGAAATTAAATTTACGCACATTAAGAAAATCACATCTATCAATAACTATATCAAAAATTTTCTAACCATCAAAAATTTTCTAACCATCAAAAACATCTGAATATTTACACTGATCATCAGTTTTTCTTTATTTCACACTGATATTAGTTTTTTTTTGTCTATGATTGGAGTGCTCAAGTATATTACAATACAGCAGACCGACATGCATAAATACAAAACTGGGAAGCATATGCAAACAGCCCTTGTGAGAATAAAATAATATTCACAATTTGAGCTGTGACACGCATATCCAGTTTTGATATCCACTTTTTGAAAGCGAGTACCCTCTTCCTGTGCAAACACCTGGCCCCCCCCCCCACACACACACACACTGTTGCTTACGTGTAAAAAACAAAAATAAATTATCCTGCATTTCGATGCATGATCTGCTATGTCACAAAAAATTACACGACACATTTTAATTCTAAACCACGCGAGACAGCCTGAAAAGTAAAATAAAATAAAGTATTGGCACAGGTCAAAACTGCCACTCATAATGTTCGAGTAGCGTTACATCATTTGGCACTTACTCGAAGTTAATTTGATGTGTCAAAATAACACGATCAACGCCCTCCAAGTCTCCACCTCCGTAAAAGTGGAAAAGATCCGCGAAAAAAATATAAAAAATCGCCAAACCAGGAGAAAGTAAACAAACGAAAAATTGGCGAAAAATGAAAAAGATGAAAATGGCGGTAAAACAAAACGCCCTTTATGACTCATTTGGCGATCTCCAGTGGAGCCGTAGCGCCAGATCCTACTAATGGGCGAATCAAAACCTCATGGTCCAGAAGAACACGAAAAACGGTCTCTGTTATTACTGTTGTTGTGTGCAGATCTAGTTTCTGATCGTTCTGCTCCTTGGCGCGTGATCTCCTGAAATGTGTAAGCACGGCACGTGGCTCTTTAAGGAATCACGTGAAATGTGATCGTTGATAAACGCCAGACGATGAGACAGTGTTGATACATGCGGCAGTGAGTCGCAAATAGGATGTGTAGGAGGTCAGAACTTGACCGTTCAAAAAGTTCATTTTAACAAAAGTATGAATTGCGTGACAGTTCCTTTACTTTTATGTCACATTCTGCTTCAAGATGTCAACCAATTACAAAAAATAAATAATCACAACATTTTAACTTCTCGTGAACAATAAATTAATGCATTAATCGAAAATTTTCGACTTCAAGATTTAGGAGAATCTCCATATTTTAGATCTCCCAGAATCAAGAAAAAGAAAAAAATTTTTGCACTTAGGTATGTCGGTCTATGAGCACGACAATTTATGTCTATTACATCATTATTGCACTTATGTCTGCTTGTGAACACGATAACTCAAATATGGAACGAGATAGATGGAATGAAGAAATTTGTTACGCGATATTTCCGCCAAAATTGTAGACTTCTATCAAATTTTGAATGACGTCTGTCTTCAGAAAGCCTGTCCGTCCATATGAACACAATAACCCGACAAGGCAACGAGCTGGAGGTATAAAATTTGGCGAACAGTTTTATCGCCAAACTGTAGATATGAATCATATTTTGGACCGAATCCGTCAACGGGTTTACCGTATGTTGCTCTGTATATTTGTGCATTTGTGAATGCAATAACACAAAAAGGTAAAAACTCATAAATGGAATTTAGAATGTAGTCTTCACTAAAATAGTAAATATGTGCCAAAATTTGGACTCAGTCAGTCAAAAAGAAGACGTTCAAAATGCATGCTAGGTTTTCTTCACAATACTAGAAAATTGGAGCAAAAATACTCCCGGAGACCGTTTTGAAATAGATTTATTTAGAAGCCAGTAATGAAATTCATGAATAAAACACAAAACTTTCATTTCAATTATATAACAAAACTTCGCCTTTCCATTTAAAGTTAAGAAATTTACAAAAATACTGGTCATTTCCTATTTGGGACCGTCCACAAATGATGTCACGCTTGGAGGAGGGGAGGATTCCTGAAATGGTTACAGTTTGTGACAAGGGGGGGGGAGAGGGTAACAAGAAGCGTGACATCACACATATTGGTTAAAATAAAAACATTTAAAATCAGCAGATTAAATTTTGAAGTTATTTTGAAATTACCAGAATTTGAGGGTAATTTTTTAATCGAGGCTAAAACAACTTTCATGTGATTTTTTTTTTCACTTATATTCCCTTCTTTTCGGAAAGGGTATTCAGAGTAGGTTCTGAGAATATAGTAGCAGAAGAAATTCTTCACCATTAGAAGAAAACCTCCCCCTGTCACACCCTTGAAATGTCCAACAAAAGATACGTCGTCCACATGGGTGAGTGGTAGAACTGGTAGTGGCGCAAACAGGTTGATCTTATTGAGGCGTTTTTTTTTTTAAATTCAATCTGTTTAAGAGTATTTTGTGTTCATAAAGTAAAGATTTAAAGCAAAATATATAAGATTCCATTCCAAATTCCAAAATACTACCGTTTTCAATTTATCTTTTATATTAATATTTTATTATTGTATATTAATTACGTTTATTGTTATAAACATTAATCTTATTTCATACAAAATAAGTACACATATAATCATTATTATCGCTATGCTCACAAATGTCATTAAAACACATAGTTAAAGTTTAAAAATAAAATTTGACATATGATCTATAACGTAGTGCTTTGTTTCTGAACTGCAAGTATATGTTTATGTAATATAGCGTGACAAGTGACAAGAGGGGGAGGGGTATGGTAAAGTGTGACACTTTGTGACAAAGGGGGGAGGGGGTCAAAAATATTGAAGAAAAGTGTGACATCATTTACGGACAGTCCCTTTGATGTTTTTATGACTCGCTACTTCCACTTAAGTAAAGAATTAAATATAAAAAAATTCTATAAAAGTATGCAGGAGTAAAATATGTCACTGTAGGTGAAGGGACTAAAATTTTAAGACAATAAATATTAGACCTCTTTATTTATAATCAAGTCTAAGAGTAGACGTGTTTTAAACATATGTAAATAACAAATAAATGAATGCAGAGAAAGATATTTTTCAAACTCGATGAACTAAAATCATTAACTGATAACCGACCATACGCAATTCAATTTAAATTTCATCACAGTCTTTCTCACTGTACAAGCTAATGAAAATAGGAGTCAACAGTACAACTTAAGGAAAAGTGGCATCCCACCGTTTCATAATAGTAAACAGCGGAGAATCCAGGATTCGGGTCGAGGGGGTGAGGTCATAAAAATTTTGTTACGTAGTGACGAATGTCAAACCTCATGGGTTACGTAAACCAAAACACTCCAAATTTACAGACTTTCCTCACCTGACACTATAGAACACTACAATACTTTCGATAATTTAATAAAAAAAAATTACAATGAAATAACTAGCCAAAAAATGTTTCCGACCGCGTCAACGCTACAAGTACAAGTGGAATGACTGGGAAGGTAGGAAAATTTTCGAGCCTGTCAAGCCAGAAAGCAATGTTGTCACGATTTTATTATTTTTTTTAAGGAAAATTAAGAACAAACAGTTGTAGGGATTTTAAATAAAATCAAGATTTCTGGTTTAGCTCTGGGGGGCTGCAGCCCGATAGCCCCTCCCCTGGATTCGTCACTGATTGTCACTTATGCTTTGGTGATAGTGTCAGATATACAGGGCGTTTGAGAAGTCCAAAGCAATTATGAAAGTTAATTATTCGCAAACGAATGGATTTAAAGTGCACCAGGATCTCATATATGCCAGATCTTTAGTGGAATCGGGTTTCGAACCCGTGGACATCTAGATCGGAGGCTAAGACTCTGTCACCAAGCTAAGGTGGCTTTTAACTCATTTGGTACATTTTTCGCCTGACAAATATGAACAAACGAAAAAAAACCCCGTACATTTAAATACCCAGGAGAAAATAAGTTCAAGTAAAGAATAATTTCTTAATAATAAATTCTGCTACATAAAAGAACTAAATTTTTACAGTTGGCAGTTAACTTAGTATAAGAGGATGTTAATCCTCTTAAGAATTTTGAAGTTAAGAATTTTGGTTTAAGTCTGGGGGGGCTGCAGCCCGATAGCCCCCTCCCCCCTGGATTCGCCACTGATAGTAAAACAAGATTCACTTTAGTTTCCCCATAAAACTAGGGCAAAACCGCTCCGCCCTAGACTCACCTGAAGATACGATCTCCTCCAGTCAACACCCTAAGAAAAAAAGAAGGAAAAAGAAAACACGCGGGAAAATGCCACCCTGAGAAAAAGTTTACCCTTGACCTCCTTTGACCCACCCCTCCTGCTGGCTTGACAAAAGACCGATCCTTTCTGGGTTTCTTCACCAGAATAATAATAAAAAAATAAAATGATGAGAATTGAAAATGGTAGTGGTGGTTGCGAGGGGAATACACACGCAAAGAAAAAAAGTTGGGTTATAACACGGGAAAAGAATATGTTCTTTTTCGTTTCTTAAAAATGAGCGTTTTGAAATTTTAATACGGTATTATCTGGTTCTTCTGTAAGGTATTACGAAGTGTCCCTAAGGGGAATTTATTGTTGGCTTCTCTTTATTGAAATTTTAGAGCTTTTGAATGCATGGGCATTATAAAGTACTATAAGGCAAGGGGGGGGGAGGTGCAATCTAATGTGTAAAGTGGCTAGTAGAGGTCTTCGTAAGTCAAGGTTTAAATATCAAAGAAATATGTCCGCTTTTGTAAGTTAAACCGGTTAATAAATAAGACAGCAGGTCACCGCTTCTTGAATCTCCGGAGACGTCATTAATGCCTATAAAAGGGACGTAAAATTTGATTGGTGAAGTAAAATACATAGTATCGACTTGATTTTTATTCTTTTCTTTGCGCGACCATTAATAAACTGTTGATAAAGTTCTTATTTTCAACTTGTAGAGAAAAGCAGATCGAGCGATTTTTCCTAGAATAGGGCATCTATCTCATTATTGATCAAGGTTTAAGAAATAATTAATAAGAGTATAATTTCCTCCGTATGATGAGAGGATCTTGCGTTCAGGTCCCGATTTCAAATAAGATATTTCGTGTAAATTGAACTGAAGATTCAAAAATCCTTCTGAACCTTAGCGTAATATGGATTTAATTGGTAAATTAATATACTATTTTAAAGTTACAGGGCAGTTTGAGTTACTATTTTGAGATCGTCCTTGCACCTTCATTGGTGGTCAAATGACGTGGACGACACCTGTGGAACTTCTCTACACTTCACACCAATGGAAGGACATTTAACCCATGGCGGAAGATTGAATACGCTAAGGTTACTAAATACACGTCGGATCTTCCATGGAATCAGGAACTGCGCCTGCGAAGTTCGACGAGAAGAAAATTTAGTATAATACAATAGACGCTCGTTATAACGACCCTCTGCGTCCCACAGCAAATGGTCTTTATAACGAGTGGTCGCTATAGTGGATATATTTAAAAAATGTACACATACACACTCAGCAGTTCCGTAAAAAATAGGCTATTTTTAAAGAGATTCCAACTAAACACTCAAATTATTTTTTATCATTGGTATTAAAAATAAAATTTTATCAATTAAAAATATATTTCTAAAACAGATTTCAAAGAAAAAAATAAAGGAATTTTGGAGAAATACCGGGAAGAGTGTCCACTGAATTCGGACGTTATAATGGGATTAGACGACGCTGGACGGTCGTTATACCGGAAGTAAAATAACAGAGTGCATAGGAAAACACAGTTGGGGATTTTATCATTGGTCGTTATAACGGAATGCTCTTTATAATGAGTGGTCGTTATAACGAGCGTCGACTGTATATTTCTTTCCTGGGTTTACATAAGAATCCAGTCCTTCGTTCTATTTTCCATACTACATCACACCAAAGGGAGGACGTTTGAACCCTCGAAATTACAGCACACAAGGCTAACGTAAACATTTAATCTTTGGTGGATCCAAGTCTCGAACCTACAACTCTGATTTAGAAGCCGAGTCTCTACCACTGGGCCACCGCGCACCTCTGCGTGGTAAGTAGGATATTAGGGAAAAACTTGAATATTGCCTTCGTCACCTAACCACAATTCAGACTTGCGATGTACTCTCGCACTTCAGTATCTAATATACTTTCAAACAGGAACATTGATTTAAAAAACCGAATTTCATCAGATTCAGCTGTTGAACAGGACAGCAAAATCATCACAGATTTTATTCATCCTAATAAAATGCATGGAATTAAACACAATTCCAAAAGAACACAAAAGTAAACAAAGCACTTCCTGGAATGCAACTAAAAATATAACATAACGGATACCTTTCATAAAATTGACGATTCACGGAAATAAATATTTTCATTGGTGTTTGAACATAAAGGAATATGACTATTTAAATAGATGAATCATCATACTTAAATGTGATAAAAGGAGGTTTACTCGGCCTTTGGCTGAATAGTTTTATGTCGAACTTCGTCGAATCAATAGATTCAATACACAGATTACTCCAAGTTTACATTCTCCGTTTTTCCAAGATAACGACGATTGACGCAGTACATTCAGCTACTATCGACGATATTGATTTAACAGTTGCTCTGAACTTCGCAATGACGTCGATTTGTTAAATAAAAGGGGGATATCGTTATTTTATTCTAGGAATTACTCCACACAGCGATATTCTAAGCTATTCGAATCTAATGAGAAATTATAGCGCCCAATTCTGTCAATCTGATCACTTAATGAGTTCTGACTTTCGAAATTTAACTTCAAAAAGTGTCTTAGGTAAAGAATTTATAAATAATTTATATATCACCCATTTTAGTTACACACATTTTAAAAATGTAAGTTATTTGTAAGAAGTAAGCATCGCACATGGACGGTCTTGCAATTTTTTCACAATTTGAGAAAGATTTAAACTAATCAGTGAGAAGCAGACTCCATGAAATGCAAATTTGACAGTTGTTGGCGTATTTCCGTATCGTTCACCAGTGCAGTGTACCAGTGACTAAAAGGGAGAAAACCTTGCTAAAATCTCGTAGCTGGTTCGATTGAAGTAATGCTGAAGATGGCTACATTCTGCGTTACACAAAAGTTAGAATCGCATGCGCTAATTGAGAGAACAAAATTACTGATTATTCCTAATGAAGGGAGAAACCAACATACAAACGTACCGAGACAGATATGAGGAAAAAAATAAATTTATAAAATTACGACATATAGGATAAAGGTCCATACAAAAGTGATAAAAAATTGCTAGCATCATACTGCAAAAAGTAGTTGTTTTTAATGCTGGCTGTCTGTGTTATTGATGTACCAAATATTCTACCGCACACCGTGATCCTGTTTCGCTTTCTAGAGAGACAAAAATCATAGCGTCGAAACTAAAAATAGCAGAACTGAAATTTCCACAGTTTAACCCTCTGAGCCCTAACCCGCCTCAAACCGTCTCATTCGACACAGGCCGAACTCAGGTAGTTTCGGGCGCCTGGGTGAATTTTACGGGAGAAAACCAGTTCCTTTCTTTGTTGACAATTGATCACGCAACCGAGGGTGTCGTCCTCCTGGAATTTCGTTAGAGAAAGGGAGGATTTCATGAATGAAAATTTACTCCAGTTTTTGAGGCACTTGAATTCTCACTCTACTAGCCGGGTTCAAAAGTAATTTTGGAAATGAATATTTATATATTTCATATTTTTCCTTTAACTGTACTTACACTGAAAGGCTCCTTTTACTTAAAGATTTGTATTCTTCAATTCATAAATTTTTTTATTTTGTATTTCTGTAAGTGGATTTTGCATCATTTTTACTCGGACAAAACGAAAGTTAGTGTCAATTGATTCATCAGTTCTGTTTTTCATGCTTTTTTAAAAAAATTTCTTAAGCACTCTGGCAATATGCATGAGATTTTCTTCAACAACTTTCGTTAGTTAGTTAGTAAATCTGTTACAATCAGATCTGAGATATTGTTGGCAAGCGAAAAGCCAATCTTAGACGGCCACAAATCTTCTAGTTATAAAAGAGAATCGCAATAAAATAAAGGACTCAGACCGTTACATAAAAGGCAAATGGAATCTAAACTATGCGAGAACAAATATAAGAAAGGTCACATCCATCAACTTGCAGACAGCCGGTTCCGATACTCAGCGGTCTGCACCGTTTTACCAATCATAACTGTCGGAAAGACAATCTTGGTAAAAACTAGTGCACACATAAAAATCATTGCAAGAATCAACGATGCTTGCTCAAAGTATAAAAGCCATTTCCGCGAAATTATGTCGTGGGCGTACTCAATTGACAGAACGGAAGCTAAGAAATGATTTAACAGAGACTAAGCATTATTTAAATGCTAAAATGAGCAGATTTTCTGAAATTCAATTACAGGAGGCTTTAGAACCTAGATGCGCAACCGACTATTAGGTTATGGGGTAGGACAAATTTAAAAAAAACAATCTAAAAAGTAAGCGATTTAAAATTGCACGAAGGAAAGTGAAAGAGAATAGTCTAGTCAACGAAGGGTTTGAAAAAAAACCACATCAAATCATATAGTTTTGAAAATTGGAACACAAGTTTGAGAGGGGCTCTTGTTGAACATATTAAAAGCCCCGGTTCTCGGAGGGGGGGGGCTCGAGCCGCCATTTTGGATTTCATCCCCCTTTTTTTAAGTTTTTCTTGAATATCTCAAAAATTATTAAAACTAGAACAAAAATAAAAGCATGTATTTTTAGGAAATGTTATGATCTTTCATTTACTGTATTACATGCATTTGAAAATTGAATAGTTTTCGAGATATTGAAGAAAAACTAAAAAGAGCGGATGAAATCTAAGAAGCTTCCCCCTAGGACCCAGGACTTTTGTCCAACAGGAGCTCCTCACGAACATGGGTAATAATTTTCAAAACTATATGATTTAATTTTTTTTCACCCCCATTTTGGGCTTTTGTTGACTACATTAAGAGAAAGAACTAACAATATGTATTACAATTATTTTTTTGTGTAGATTTAATTATCCATATTTGTTATGTAAGTGGGACTATATTCTATGTTTTAATAAATGTTAGAAAAGAAAATTCTTCATATTATTTTTTAATTAAATTTCGTAAATTTTTTGATATTTTTTGATATTTCGTAAATTTTTTTGATATTTTTTGATATTTCGTAAATTTTTTTGATTTTTGATATTTTTTGATATTATCTATTTACTTACAAACGAAATTAGGGGCAATCCTGCAGATTTTATTCAAAACTGCGATAGACCCGGTACATTGTTTTTCAATCTCAGACAACAAACTGTCAAAAATCGCATCTGCCCGAACTAACACGGAGTGTCTGATCACATTACTTAAACTGGGGGGGGGGGGCAAAGAATTCCACACTTAAAGCAGTTTTAATTCCACCCCACCCACTTTTAGAGATATTAAAGACGGATTTCTTAATTTTGTTCTCCCATTCGTGACCCTGTAAAAATTTTTAACGACCTCGCTTACAAGCAAAAAATTATGCGCCATGCTATAGCAGGAAAAACAAATACACATATGAAATATTAATTAAAGGTGTATACAAAAATTTCAGTCCATACGGAAAATTTAGAAGCATAATCAATTTGAGAGTATTTTCGCCATGATATTTGCTTACTAACATTGATGAATTTGACAGTAGCATTTTACGCAAGAATTTTCGTAATTCCATGTTGAGATCAGTGAAAGAAGCCGTTCTTAACCCCTTCCGCTACAATGACCAGCTAGACTCGTCATGAGCTTTTAATGACTGACTGCCCAGTGATGAGCTATACTCTTCATGCAATTAAAATATGCTCATCGTTGTTTTTTTCATTTTAATCCTCCATAATAAATTACAGTTATATTCAAACCAATAATATACTTTTGATAAACAAAATATATGAACTTTAAAATTAAAATATGTTGTTTTTTCCTAACACTTTATATTATGCAGTGGTTAACTCAAATAAAATAGTGCTTTATTGCAAAACTTTTCAGAATTAAATCGAAGCGCAAGGGGTTAATGGACTAACATTAAGCTGACTGTGTATTCGTAAAACATTCTGCATAACTGTGAAAACAGAGAATCTCAAATTGAATCGAAATTGCAAAACTCTAACAAAAACACATCAGTCGCACCACTTATTTCAAGTTGTTTTAACCTTATGGAACTTAATTCAATAATGCACCGAACATCAATTGCGAAATAATTAGTTTCATAAACATTCAGGGAAGAATCCATGTCTATTTGTTGGATTCCCTATCCCCTCCTTCTAACTAGGTACTAATGTTATGCAACTACAGTAGAAATATCTATGAAATTAATTTTTAAAAACTCAAAAGACTAGACACGCTTCCTCAAAATTCAAAAGACTAGATGCAACCTTTTATAGGAGACATGATAGAATTCCACTTTCAAAATTATGCTTAATTTACCGAAATTATGCAGTGGATCATGAGATGAATATTTCATAAGACATCTAAAAGTTATAAATTATCTTCATTTAAGTCGCTCAAATGTATCAATAATTTTTTCAATGAATTTACTCGAAGAAAATACTTATATATTTATATTCTAAAATTCCCTTTTACGCATACCTTCTAAATGGCACAAAATATTCGAATTATTATTATTATTTGTAGAATCGAAAAGCAATGCGTTTGAAAGCCCTACAAACTGAAATTAAATTAATACCCGAACACAGTTAACTGAAATTAACAGTTTCTTAAAAGTGCTTCCTGATAGAGACATGTTTTAGTTGAAAAAATAATAAATAAAAGAAAAGCACGATACTAATTTCAAATGAAAAAAAAATCCCCTTTTTGTTTTCGTATTTGAAGACACATATGTGTGAGAAAATGCTTTTGAACTGAAACTAGGAGCCCTGAATATTTTCCCCTCTGAAAATGGGTCGAAAAAATTTTAAAGATCATATTTTCGAACAAGAATTTTGAAACTACGAGTTTCCATTCCGAACAGGATCGTGAAAATGTCGACATAGTACGATTCTTTCGAATTCTGTAATGCAAGTTAAACGAAAAATTTAGAAAGACAGCTTGGTTTTAAAATTTCAATAAAAATTTCCAATTAAATGTAATTTATCTAAATTCAGTTGTTATTATTTAGTAAATTAAGGAGCTCCTTTACTTATTTTTCATATGGAAACTTGGATCTCGAAAAAAATTTTCATCCAAAGTGTGGTTGCGGGGTTTTTTTTGTTTGTTTGTTTGTTTTTTCAACCGAAGAGGGACAGCGCGAGAAAAAAGTTTATTAAGTCCTAATCCAGAGTAGGGATTCTTAAATATCTTTCACTCACAACACTCTCGGAGAGAAGAGGGAAAAAAAAAATCCCTTTCTTATTTTTATCTGATAAACTATGTCACGGACCCAAAATTGGACAATAAATAGGAAGATTCTATATTAATATTAAATACAAAGAAACTCAATTTATAACAGCTATTCAGCACATTTTACTGATAAGATAATTTCATCAAAACGTTTTGCTTACTAATTTGAGAAATCTGAAAAATGAAGGCCTTTTGAAAGTTTCCACACGAACCCAGTATTATTCTATGCGATCCCATTTAACTCCTTGAAGCATAGTGGGTTATCTTTTGAACTACTGTGAATGATGCATCTTTTACGCATTCTTGCTGAATAGCGGTTATTATAAAAACCATATAATAGCAAAAACACACAGATGAATTTTTAGGAATTGAAACAAATTAATAACAATATTTTTCAGCTTCCTAAAGGGCTAAATCAACCCTTATACACGCACGTGTATAATTATGCATCTTATCATCTGTAGTGCCCAAAGAGTTAAAATTTTCACTCGGAGTTTAAGAAGACCTGCTCCAGAATATTTCAAAACAGTATTTTTTTTTCTTTCATTTTTTATACGCCTGATTTTTAAGGCCGGATTACCAAATAGACAATGTAAGCAACTGCTGATTGGCCCCGCAACTTTCGGGACGCCCCCCCCCCCCAAGATTATTTATTTTTTAAAAAATTATTTTCAGGGCTTCCATTTGGTTTACAAGAAGTGCGTTCTAGAACTTACTGAACTTAGAATCCAGTATCGTTTAAATTCAGAACATTATTTTCTTGCAATATTTTTAATGTTTTCGAATTCGTTAGCAGATCAATAAGAACACAACCACAGTTCTGGGATACTTTGCATTAGAATATTTAAATTGTGTTAAAAAGTTTTGTAATTTTTAACCATTTTATTTAAAATTATTTTTAAATTTTAATTTTTTATACTCGAGATTTAAAACTTTTTTTTTTTTTTTGAAGATTACCCCTCCAAAGAAATGTTTTGTTATTTCAGTTTGTCATGTTGACTGTTGCTCAAAAACAGCTTATTTCGATATCAAATTAAAATCAATAAAATTATCTGTTTTGTAATTTGGGGTGGGGGGGGGGGCAAAACTTACATTGCCTACAGGGATTAATCCGGCCCTGCTAATTTTATATTAAAAATACCTTAACTCACCCTTCCGAAACGTTCCAAAACTTTACATAAATGTTGCGTCTGTTCAACAAATAATTACTCAACACACTAGCCTTACGCCCAATTACAGCTGAAGTCAGGATGCCAGCTGTCTAAATAGCGATAGGCTCATCAAAAAAAGGTAGTGCTTTTCCGCTAATGCATGTGGAGTAGTGGAAAAAGGGGAGGGGTCAAGGTCAGATAATTGATGTACAAAAGCCATTGTGTCAATGACTCCGCTTCCATCGGCATGAAAGGTTTGTCGCGTCGAAGTCCATTCACTATTTTACTATCACAGGATGGGGAAGTCCATTAACAGAAACTGGGCTTACCAGCACGGAGGGCAAACGTCCTAGAAAACTGTCGGCAACCAACAGAGCGGAACGCATCAGTTGGTTTTTTCAGCCATCGGGATCAGCTACAGATCCAGCACGGATGAAATTACGGTCATCATACAATATTCGCATTTTTAATGATGCATCTGTTAATGAATCCGATGCGCTGGTAAGAAATTTTCAAATGAGGTTACCATTAACAGAGGATGAGATGATTATCTCGAGTTATTAATCATTCTAAATAACATCGTCGTGTTTCCGTTGTAATATATCTACGTCATCGTTATGTAAGCCCTTGGTGATTGGTTGCTTCCAATTCGACAGTTCTAAGATTCAAATGCATTTTTAACCATGAATACATGGTTTTGAACCACATTAGTATCCCACCTGTAAATTGTTATAAGATTCAATAGTAACATTATAACAATTATATTAACCCTTAAAAGCCCGATTTTTTTTAAATCAATTCTAAAATGTTTTTTGATTCTCATTTCTTATATAAAACATGGGAAAAATACTTTAAAAAATCCTATTTTGTTTTAAGTATGGTTTACGACTGAAAAATAGTTTGTTACCAATCGGCAACCGTGGGCTTTAGTTAAGAAAAAAAAAATCTTGATGAAATTCTATAATATTAAACATAGATGAATTTTAAGAGCTAATAATAAGGTCCTTCAACAATGTACATAGAATAAATATTGTATTCTCAAGCCTACAAACAAAGCAAAAAAGATGCAGTCTCATATGAAAATCATCATCGATTTATTTTCATTCTTCATCAGAGGCTGTCACCTATAAGTTGTAAATTGAATTAATAGCATTTTCAGTGTGTATCCTATTGGCAATAACAGGCATTAGAGCTTCAGTCTTATTCTCACGATTTTAGAAGACCAAATTGGGTATGTTGCTTAATGGCAACACTGGGCATTGAAGGGTTAAATATACTGCGGTCCTATAAAGTAAATATACTTCAATATACTCCGATAAGAACAAGGTGATTCTGCACTAAGCAGAACTTATTAAGCCAATTAATCCTCAAATCAGAATATGGTCATTATGATTGCTAAAGTGCATGTTAAATATACGGGTATTCAAAGAATTTTCCGGTTAGAAGGTTAATAGTATTTTATAAGAAACTATATTCATTTTCTAAATAGTTAGTGAAATAAGCATGGGCAATGGAGAAGAAATAAACTGAAGATATCACACTGTCAATAAATTAACCTTTCCATATAGATTTAAAAAAATATTATGCTGCTACAAACAAAATTTTTAAAAAGCAATTTGTCATCTTATAAACTTACATGCGTTCGATTCTATGAAACAGAAAATAAAAAAAGGACCGTTCTGTCAGCCAACTGCTTTATGGCAATATATTTACACTACTTAAAAACCACAATCATCATAGTAATTTAGTAAGAAAGGGCTAGTTTCTCAGTAAGCTGAAAGTCATTATGCAGCATAAGAATCACCATGTAACAATGAAACAATCGGACTTCATCCAAAAATTAAACAGTAATTGTTAGTTTATCCGAGTAAGCTTCTTCGCTGTTTTTAAAAGACCTGCCACAAAACACTAATGGTACACCAGATTAAGCTTAAGAAACATGACAATTTAATAAGCAATACACTTCCGTCAGTAATAATATTCTTTTAGGGTTCATTGGAGCCATTAATAGGTTAACCGTTAGAGCGAGAACTTGCAGCTGATCTACTACTGCTTAATCGCGTAATCATCATCAGGACGTCAGTCAGAAAATTGGCAGTCCATGGCGATATTTCAAGCCGTCGCGCAAACCAGGCGTTCGATTTCCGTAGTTTCAGAGGAAAATGTGATTTTTGCTTCTTGAATTCAGATTATGATCTCATGAGGTGGTAAATACACGATTAGAATCAGTTTTATAAACACATGCAATAGGAGTAAGGGGGATATGTTTAAGCGATTACAAGGCACTGGTGAAAGCACACAAATATCGAAATTTGGGGCATTCCACAAAGCAATATTCAACGCCTGCTTCAATACTAGAACATTCGTACACATTTAGCTCTTTAACATTGCAATTGCCGTGCAAACCATTTAACATTCTACAACTGGCCGGATCGATCTCAAGTGTCATACAGGCCAACTTACTATTTCTAAACTAGATCGGGCTGAGAATCGAAAATAAATATCTTAATTTTATTTAAAATGTCCAGAATCAACTTAGCTTAGACGTTTCTCGAAAGTATTGTTACAAAATCGTATCGTGGGTGTACGTGAATGCAGTCCAATAAGCAGGATTTTTTTAAAAAAATAAAGCTCTTTATTTTACAAATATTCTAAGCAAAGAAACGTGGCACAAATATTAACACAGCACTAGTAAAAATTCACCACAGAGACTGCCAATAAATCTCAACACGGCGCTCAAAGGTTTCTTGTTAGCTCACCAGCTTGCTTGTTGATCAAAATCCAACTGACTCTTCTTGGCTTGAGAGCTTGCTTTTATACCTTTCAACAGGAAGTGACTTCATTACGTAGGAAGTGACGTAATCTCTAGAAAGCTCATGAAACCAGTAGAAATAGGTTGAAAGTTCAAGGTCCTTCTAGAAAATTCCTTTTGTCGCCAAAGTCGCCACCTTTGCCGCCAAAATGGTCGCCAAGTTTAGCATCTCAGGGTAACGACTTTATAGCTTTGTAACAGTATTCTAATGTAAATCACATATTAGAGTATTTTACTTGCCTTTATTCTCTAATCTTTCATTATAATTTAACAAAGAAGTTAGTATAGAAGACTAAACTGATCAAATGGAAATAAAAGGTGAATTTACGGATCAAGGGTAAGCTTCACAAATTAGGCCAACGCAAGGCTCAAATGCTCTGTGGGTAGGTAGGGTTTAATGGCGCAAGAGCCAGATATGGATATGCTGCACCAACTCAAAATCCCGGAGTGTTCAAAATCATTGAGTGAATAGGCAATACACTCACTGTCATTTAAGCTGTATTTAACTCGAGCAATTTTTGACAACACTGTCTCGTGGAAAACATTTAACTCGCACATCTCTATCTTTTCTTGCAAGAAAAAACCCATGGTCCCACGAAAAAATGGTATTTTTTCTGTGTGATCGGCAGTTAAAGCCTTAAAAATCAAACAATTTTTTGGATCATAAATAAGTCTAGCAATTTTTACGTTTACAGGAAATCTATCTAAAGTACCCCCTCCAAGGCAGATAAAGAGGTGTAAATGATAGTAAAAACTATTAAGAGCGTAGGAAGACAATGGATTTGCAGTGCATTAAATCTATTTCCGCATAATAAATCAATATTTGTTCTCGGTAATGAATTAAAAATGTGAGCGATAATATCACACGTAATTGTACTTTGTACCCTTTTCCTTATACATTTTGTTGCGGTTTACAACTAAATAAATCGTTATCCTAGCATATTAAATGGTTGTGAAACTCCGAACTTATTATACTTCGGTAATATATGCAAAGCTAATAGGTCATATCAGAGTGATCTTATCATATGTATAGTAAAAGAACTCTTCAAAAGATAACTTTAAAAAAATTAAATAAAATCAATCTTTTTAATAAGAAATACTTACTGATTAATAAAATGACGAAACAATCTGTCAAAGAATCAAAAATTGGTGCTGTCCCGGTTGATTCAGGCAGTCTTGTGAGCTTAGTACATCACAAATACTGTATAATACATACAGAATCTCACAGGAGTTTCAATACAGTTAGCAGATACAGATGGGCGAATATTTTACCAGTAATTTACTTCAATTTCTCACTTGTTATTGATAATAACCCCAAAAATGACCGAAATGTACCTTCAAGAATGACCTTCCAAATAAAGACCTCAGCAACATAACGCGACGGCGGCGACCCAAAGAAAGGGACCTAGTCCCAGGTCCAATCACATCTTCATGTGAAAAAATGCAATAATCGATCCTGTCCATGTCCATCGCCGCTGTGGAATAATCATTCAATTTCTTTTCAACTCACGTAGGTCGGATATCCATTTCACACACCAAACGAGGAAGAAAAAGGAAAAAATCCCTACATTGCTCTTTCTGTCTAAGTCCCCAAACCTCCTTGTTCTTTTTCTCCCCCTCCTCTCGACAGAGGGGTTTTTGGCGGGTTTTCTAATTTTGATTTAGGGGTGCGTGCAGAAGTGCGCTCGCGATAACGTCCTCAAGATGTATGGGGTGTGCTGGAATGAAACACTGGAGTTATTTCTCTTGATTATGGGATTAGCGTTCTCTTCTCTGCCAACCCCCACCCGCTCTTCGAACGAGGGTTTTCTTTTTCGCCATTAAGGGCGGGTTTCAAGAGGGGACTGTGATTGAGATTTTTGCTTCGGGGCAAAATCAGTATCTCTGTTTGCGGCTAACGGAGATACGTGCGGCAGTAAATTAAAATCAGTATCGAGACTGGGTGAAGAGATGGGTAACGTTTAACGTAGTGTCATCGATTTCTTGCACTTCATTTTTTTTTCAGAGCGATTTTTCGAATGAATAAAAAGTTGTAAAGAGAATCAGATTGAATTTAGTCTTTATGGAATGCATTTTAATGCCAAATGAGAGAAGGTGGATAGAAAATCAATTTCCTGGTCTGATAATCTATGTATTTAACCGCATAACTTAAAAACCCGCAGAATACTCGTGCTTCGAATTATCGCATTTTTAGTCTTAAAACTAAAATTTAATCATTAATTAGCTTTATAATTTTACACAAAAATTACGTAGTATATATAAACATCAAGCATTATATGCCTTCTAAGATAAATGAAAATGACAGCCCCTTTTCAAAACAGAAGGGATCATCTTCTTAAGATAGCAGAGAAAATATTAAGTTGAGGAGTTAAACAGAGTCGAAACTACTCAAACTCAAAGTACCTCAAATTTAAATCGTTTAGGGGGACATACGACTCTTAAACCTCGAAAAAATGGTGGAAAACTGTCAAATTAGATACATTATGTCTCTGAAACAATGCAATTCACAAACTCACTTATTTTCCTAGAAAAATATCCGTTCTTTCTCTTATAGTACACACATTTTCAAATCTCCATATTGATATGTATTTATTTGATAGAGTAATAAATATGGGTATAATTTTTGGAAAAAAATGAGATAGTCACCATGATAGTTTTCATGATTACGGATAAAATAGTTATCTAAACACAATATTTTGGGTTTTTAAGTAATCCAAACAGTCTGTTTAAGAAACTTAACCACAATTAATTAACATTGAAATTTCATTTCTATTTTATATCCCAATTTAAAATAAAAATGTTAAAAATAGTTAAAATTTCAACTTTTCTAACCCCCCAAAAAAACTTCTTTGGAGAAATATGTACAAAAATGTGGTTCAATTTGTAGAACATAGCAAAATACATATTCGGTAAAACTTTTGTGTAAAAATATTCGATAGTTTTTGAGATATCTTGAGCGCAATGTAAAAAAAAAAAAAAAAATTGATATAAAGCGCCTTAAAGATATAGCCATATTCAATGTTTACGTTGAAGAGCTGATACGTTTTTCTTCAAAACTTTCATCATCATGGGGATCTTTTAACACGGATTCTTTTAAATTGTTTAGAAAAGACAGGGAAATAACATATACATTTTTCATAAAATCGAAAATTTTCGAGGTTTAACAGTCGTATGTCCCCTTAAAATAATTTGTGAAAATTATGTTTTAAGGAGCTGCAAAGAGAATCAGATTGAATTTAGTCTTTATGGAATACATTTTAATGCCAGATGCGAGAAGGTGGATAGAAGATCATTTTCCTGGTCAGAAAACCTATGTATTTAAACAGAATAAGTTAAAACTACTTAACTAAAGTACCTCAAATTTAAATTATTAAAAATAATTTGTGAAAATTGTATTTTGAGGCATCCAACTTACCGTACCATCCCAGAGAGATCTCCAAATCCGGGCTTTTAAATTATGGGTCTCAATTCCTTTCGGGGTCATGAAACTGTATTTTGGAATCATGAAAACACTGACAGCCAATGCATCTGCCAGATACTTCAAAATCAGAAACATATTCAATGCACATTTTAGCATAGCAATGAATCATTTTATTAAAATTTTACAAATAAACATATTACTAGAAGTTCGAATATCTCCCCTTTTTTTTTCCCACGATTTTATGATGCCTTTTGACTTTTCTACTGTATAATTAGATTGAAAATTTAACTATATCGAGAGGTATAAATTTTTTAATTTAAGCGCTTACTCTGAAGCTTGAATGAAAAATAACTTAAAGAATTAAAGCACTTACTCATATTTATACATGATATACAGACGCTTCTGGAAATTTTTTTAAAGGATAACGCCAAGGACAGCAATGAGTT
Organism: Araneus ventricosus; assembly: GCA_013235015.1. Taxonomy (NCBI): domain Eukaryota; kingdom Metazoa; phylum Arthropoda; class Arachnida; order Araneae; family Araneidae; genus Araneus; species Araneus ventricosus. Next base: position 554,016 of record BGPR01000477.1, read on the forward strand.
ACTGCAGAATTGCGAATATTATTTACAATATCTTGAAGAATTACGAAACAAAACAGTAATCCGCCTGGATTTAAATCTGCAATTTCAATGTTGGTAGGAATATCTGGATAAGTTTGTCTTTAAATATCGTAAAATAACTAGTAATTTGACCTGTCCTTACGGACATACAAATATCGAGCCACTGACATTTCCGAAGAACGCCAGCAAAATCGAATGCAAAATTTCTTCACAAAGTACACTGCTTCAAAGGAAAAAGGTTAAACTAACCAACACAATTTCAAATTCCTAAACGCACTTTCAAACTTTCCTAAACACAAATTCTTGATTAATTACCAAATAACATAAATTAAAATACAATCAAAGAAAATTAAAGAGGAAAAAAAAGAAAGCATAATATTATATATATAAGATCAGGCTTTAAAAAGGTGAAAGGCAGTCCATTTTGATCATAGAAGAGACCATTTTTGCTTAAATCTTCTTTTATTCAGGCATTACGTTATTTCTTCATAGGTAAAGTACTTAATTTTTACGAAGCTCCATGACCAGTATTCAGAAGTTTACGCCCGAGCGGCGGATTGTTGTTGAAAGCTTACATGCTGGCGTGAAAAAAGAATGCGCAGAACGCGCTTAAGTACCCAGAAGAGGGAATTTCCCCTTTAGAACCTCGTGACTTGAAAAGAAAGTTGTAGTGCGTTAATTATGATGAAACTAGAAGTATTTAAAATGAAGTGTCGTTAAGATTATGTAGGAAAGTTAAAAAATTAAAATATCACACACACATATATATTAACGGATTTCGTTTGTCGTCAGCAGAAAAAAGCACAAATTTTTAACGGATTTCGTTTGTCGTCAGCAGAAAAAAGCACAAATTAATAGCATGAGCGAGCTTCTCTTCCTGACGAGCGGCTCGCTATGATATTTTTCATTTTTTTTTTGTTTTTTCTGGTTTTTGTCTATTTAGCCATTTTGTCCTTTTTTACTGTTTTTGAGTTTTTATCTTGTGTTTATATGTTGGTTTTGATATATATATATATATATATTATATATACAGGAAGCCACAAATTAAAACCTAAACATGCAACACACTGCATCACAAGAAAAGGCTATATCAACCTATACACAATTTCCTATCACATATTCAAATTTTCCCATACATAATCTCAGACTGTCCAATACACAAATTCTTGAATAATAACCAAATAGCAATAAAATAATAATAAAAATAATCGTAAAATCAAACTTTATATAACGGGTTCTTTAAACTGAAGAATATCAAATTGTTAACATGGTAAACAAAACTAGATTACCACATTACAAAATTGAATTGACAATTGCACTCAAAGCCCCATTACTAAATAATAAACTCACAGCTTTCATAAATCAGTTCATACACAGCAATTACATTAAAGGTTTGAAAAACACACATCATTCACATAATTACATTCGAATTTATCATACAAAGCGAACCCCGTTTTTGCAGACTGCGCGAAGACAATGCTTCTATTTCCAAACATGCATACTAAACCCTTAATAGTCCTATTTACACGCTGGAATTATTTTTTAAAAATAACCCATATTTCGAATGACAAAAAATGTTCCTGTCCATTATCCACGCTACTTAACCGAAAACAAACACCTATTAATGTGTCAGAAATCGGAAATTTTTAACCACGCACAAAGAGCCTTGATGGCCCTATTTACGTATGCACCGTGAAGTCCTGTTTCTGACTATAAAGCCTTGAACTATCCACCTTTCTCAATGGCATCTGCAAGTTCACTGCACTCCAAATAGAGAATGCTACGGCTTTTTCTCTTTTTCGAGCTAAAAAAGTGGAAGTAATTTACTTTCTACAGAATTTTACGCTCAGCAATTTTCAATTTGAGCCGTATTCTCCCAGGCATCAAGTTGATGAAAAGAGAGTGATTGCGTTTTCGTTGATAATTATAATTCTCGGTGCATGACTGTGATTGAAGAAGGCGCAACCTAAGACGTATAAATTTTAGAATTTTTTTTGAAAAGCGATGATTTATGTTGTGTCGATTTTTAAGTTAGTAGGGCGAAATAGGCAACATATTTCATGATATTGAATATCAGGGATGTAAACAGATAGTTTTAGTGCATATTGTTGACCAGTCATTAATATTCATTGACAGTAAGTGCCATAATCAAATTTGAAAGAAAAACTACTGAACTATCAGATTTGCTACGAGTGCAACATTTTAATGAAAAAAAAGTTTATACCATGATTATGAAACATTGCATATAAAAATCACAAAGCAATCAACCATCACACGCTTAAATCTTAGCCTTATCAATTTGTTATTAAATTATTACTGCACTAAAACGTAAGTGCAATTAATTACTATTACAATTCCTATTAATTTCAGTTATTGTTTTATTAATTACGATATTTTCTTTCAATTATTTGCATATTCCAGTTTTTTTCCACCATTTTGTTGCGTAGAACATGGTTTAAGTTGATCGTTAGGATTATACGGAAGTTATTTTGAATCAAGATCGAGGATGAATTCGAGTCCGAATTCCATTTTCAAAACTTCTAATACACCATCATAAGAATGTTAGACCCATGATGCCAGATTTAATGTGAATTACATTTCACATATTAAATAATTACTGCCTAATTCCCTCGCACAAGTGAATTACGGGATTATTAATTATTTGTTAAAAACCGGGATTATATTCCACATATCCGAGACATCTGGTCACATTTCACGTATTCTTTTGCAGTATAAATGTTACGGTCAATGTGATTAATAGGTTATTTGTCATACTAACCGCGGTTAGTATTAATAAAGTCGGTCAATATTAATAATAACCGATTAATCACATTCACCGTAACATAAATATTATACACACAAAACAACGCTTTCTGGAGACAGAAATGTTTAACAGATCTTTCTGATGGCCCATCTGTGACTGGCTGCTGGATTACACCATCCTTTGCATTCTGTGCATAAGTACATCACGCAATTTGTAGAAAGAATGCCAGTTTCAAAAAATTATCACGTCAATAAAACATCCAATATTAAGAAATATGTAATAAACTGAAAAGTCAAACTTTTTTTGCATAGTCGCACGAGAGCTGTAAAAATATTCACACTAATTATTCGGAATGTTACTATTTCGCTGCACGCGGATATATAAATGAAAAGCATTGTCACAAAATTGCGTTTAAAACCAATTGTGAAAATTTATTAAAACTGAAGAAAAAATTGCACTATTTACTTTTTGGAATTTTAAAGTGGAATAAAAATGATTTTTGCGCGATAACATGTTCCGAAGTTAATGTGGGAAAACGTTAAAAATTCCGATTAATTTTTAATTGATTAAAATGTAATTACAATTTTGAAAACCCCTTTCTTTGAGCGAGCCTTCCACCCACGAAGTAACTACGCACCAAAATTGGTACATCTAGGTCCAAGGGTCTGCCGTGAAGAGCATTTTGAATCATTTTCGCATCACGCAATTTGCAAATATAATAAAACCTGTTTATAACGATATTGTATGCACCTAGAAAATATATTGCTGTAGACAGGCTATCGTTAGAGAAAGTTTCAGGATTTGCACATGCAATGTTTAAATGCTTGTGCATATAAACATTGGATGCGCAAAAGAAAATATCGTTGTAGACAGGTTGCACTGTAGTACATTATCATGTTAACCTTCCAGCGGGCGCGCCTGCACAAATTTTTCGACATATCGTGCATCGCATTACATAAATATATCGTGTTGTCCTACAAAAATAAATCCAGATTTTATTTAAATTATCAGTATTTATTAGCTTAATAGTAAACAAAGATTTTATAAATAAAAATTGCACTTAAATTCATAAAAGAACGATATAAATATGCAATACGATGCACAATGCAAGTATCTCTTGCAAACGCGCGCCCGCTGGAAGGTTAAAAAGATAAAATAAAAGTGCGAGCTACAATACAACTAATTTACTGGAAATATGCAAAACAAAGCACAGCCTTAAAAAATGGAAATTAATGTATTACATATAATTCTCGAAGGATAAAAGGGAGAAACGTAACAATCGGACATACAGTATACGAAGATAGTTATTTAGTGAAAAAGCTTTTTTTAACATATGCGGCTTCCCATGAAATGTATCTTGCCACAAAAAAGAGCACCTGTAAATATTCACGCTCTATGACAATCGTTAAACATATAAATCTGCCTTTTGTTTCTTTCTAGAACACACACCTGCGCAGCTCGCATTTTATTTTTAACTCGTTTCCCTCGCATAAGGATATGAAAAATATACCATTATTCCCACGAAGGGCATCCTGAAATTATAATACCGCGTAAATTTATTTTGCGCACACGGCCAGTGAGATAATAGGCACATAAAACTGAAAGCATACAAGTTGGGAAAAAAAAGACACGATTTGTTGAAGATTAAAGGATATGAATGATTATATGCTCGTAATAAATAAATATACTGCAATTAAAAGCATCTCGAAAGACTAAATTTTTCAAAAATAAATTAAATATGCCTGGTTGATGCAATTTGAGAAAGTTATCTAATTTGCTTATTGAATAACAAAAGTAAAGTTTTTAAAAACATGCTTTTATTAGTCAGATGAAAAGTAGGAAAAAAAATTATCAAACATTTCTATACGTCAGAGGTAAAATATATTGAGTAACAATTTTAATATCTTACAAGAGAGCAAAAAGGTCCAGATTGCACTGCGCAATTTATTTTTTGAGAGCGGTCATCTTGTGCTCTTTTCGACCTACAACTGCGACACTTTGTACACCCGAAGATGTGTTTCAAGTATGCAAATATGATAAAAACATCAAAATTAGACTTGAGATAATTTATCTGTAATGCACAGAAATTTTTAATAAAATTTTTTCCAACATTTTAGCTTACCTATAAAAGCATGTTTCTCAAAACTTTTGTTTTACAGTAAGCAAAAAAATTTTCAACATCCCCCCTCCCCCGGAAAAAATTCGTAAAAACTTGAGGCGCTGATAGAACTACCTTAAGTAAATTGGAATTTCAATCCCCCTCCCCAAAAAAAATTCTCCACTTTCCTTCTTATATTTAATTCCGTAATTTCAATGGTATATGTGTACCAAAATAGTCTATTTCTTTATTTAATTAGCTTTCTTTAAGCTAAAAATTGAAAATTTACTAGCAACAGTGTGTATAATTATCCTTTAGGAACTTATAAAGCTTCGATGTAATGCGTAAATTTAGGAGTTTGCTTTAGTTCTGTGTATATTAATTATTTTTATTTTTCGTGCATGAGTGCGAGCGTTTGTTTCCGATTTGCGTTTTTCTTTTGTAAATAAATCTTTGTTTCATGACTGACTGAACTGATTTCATGATAATATATTTTTAATTTTCAATGAATATTTAGCAATCTTCTATCTTATTGTGGCTTCATTTCCTCACAGCCTCGAGCTTTTGCAATTTTCATCTTTGTCCTTCATATTTTTATTAAAAACACTATTTTTAGCACACTAATAACAGCGTGTTTTTAAAAATCTTTTTTAGCTTTAGTATTTTCTACTTTTTAGTCTTTAATATATTTCATAATTCACTGCTATAAATATTAGGGAATCTTGCAATAAATGTTTTCACAAATTCAATACCAGACGGTGTCTTTCATATCGAATCAAAATTTAATTAAAATAAATCGATTAACTGAGAATTAAAGTTCTAAAAATATAAAAATGATGAATTGTAGTCGATAATACACAACAGTACAAAATTTCAGGAACCCCGTACATCAGTAAGTGAGCGAGAAATCGATTACAAAATATCATGTTTACAAACACGAAGTTTATAAATATAGAAGTTCAATCAAAGCGTTAAAAAACATCCACTTTGACCGATTTTGAAAAGCTGCGATGACCTACCCGCGTATGTCGACAAGAACTCTAGTCCATCAATTAAGGCTAATTACAGTAAAACTTCGATTAACCGGCACCGTCGGCACCAGGGCTGTGACGGATAACCGAATAGACGGATAACAGAAATATCTTAATACATACGTATACAGAAATATCTTAATACATACGTATACAGAAATA
>BGPR01000477.1:561255-586007 GCA_013235015.1 Araneus ventricosus
AAAATAATTTGTCATCTCCTTCTGGGTATTGAGGTTCGAGCCTCAGATTTTAGACGATGACGGATAACAGAAACTGTCGAAAGAGAGAATCGAGAGAAAGTTAATAGAAGCTATATTGTACTTGAAATTTAATGTTCACCTTAATACAACAAGTGCTACCGATTTCAACCAGGAGGGAAAAAATTAACACGGTAGATGTAGATTGGACTAATAACCAAATTCCAATTTTATCCTCCCAATTTTAAAAACAAATTTTTAAATTTAACTCCACCAAAATCGTTCTTCTAATGGGTATTAAACTAATCTGTATCTTTCGATTCAAAAAGTGCAGTTGGCTCCATAAATTATTTTCAGTTTAAATATATTTTATACAACAAATCGATTTTCATTAAAAGAACAATACAGTTAAATCATTTTTAGATTTCCTTAGGCACATTTTGGATTTTTAAATGATTGATGTTAAGAAATCAAAAACACGTTTTCTAGAAAACAAATAATAGCAACATAATTTCAGTAATAATGCAGCTTTATTTTTAAATTCCGTTCAATTCAAACATGCATTGTTTAATTTTAAAGCAATTCATTTGCACGAAAATGTATATAAACGGCCACAAACAAATACAAAGATACTTATTTTTAAAACAGAATCGTTAAAATTTTCTGAAGGTTCTTATAGCGTTTTAACATTCCATATGCCGAGAAAAAAATAAAACATCAAATATAAAATTTCAAATTGGAGTAAGATTTATTTCACTATTAATGAGAACATAAAAATACATTTCTGCATAACGTTAGTATTATTCGTTAACATACGTGTATTCTTGATAACAATACATATTTCTAATATCTACAGAACTTAATTATCGATTGATTTAATTAAATTTTTGTTCCGTACAAGTGGCGTCACCTGGTACAGAACTTCTGAAAAATTTAATTTCCACAATATTAATAATAATGAATTATAAATTAAAGACAAAAGGTAGAAAATAATTTTTAAAAAGATTTCTACTTTTTAGTACACGAATGTACAAAAACGTTTATAATAAATTATAAATTAAATACTAAAAAATAAAACATAATTCAAATAATTATTTTCTTTTTAGTAAGCTAATAAAAGTGTGTTTTTAAAAACCATTTTTATTCAACTTTTAATCTCTGTAATAGCTCTTCGCATAATACTTCCAATAATAATGTATCGAAGTCTATTAAACAATTCTTAAAAAGCTAATAAACTTCTTTAAATATTTCAGAGCCTAATATTACAATAAATACATCCAAAAGAAAAATAATTAAATAGAAATATAATGCTGAAAGATTATCTTGTTTTTAGACCGCTTTTATGCGTAACATAGATCTGCCACTTAAGAGGTTTTTCCACTTGAAGGTTTCAAGAGCAATTTTCACTCAGTATCCAGTTGCACGTTCAACATGACGTGGGGATAACAAGGTTATGGTGGAAGTTCGTGTGATGGGGTAGGAGGGCTTGCCTGCCACGTAGAATAGAGAGAATTCCAAACGATTTTTTTCTCTCGTACTTTTTTTGAGGGCGCGAAATTTGATTTCGGAAATATCGTAAATCTGTTCGAAATGAAATTCCACCGGACGGCTTGAAACGTTCCGCAGTTAAATGGCCACGAAGACTTTTTTGGAGAATATCATCTGAAGAACACATATTTCTTTCTGCTATTCAAAGCGGTTTCTTTCTTTTTCTCCCTTCAAAAGTGCGCTGCCTATTATATCAACAGATGGTTTTTAGCTTAGCATAAATTTAAGATGCGCAAGATACTATGGCTATACAACAAACATTCCAACATAAATTTAAGGACTGTGTTTTCATCGGTCATTTATATAAAAGAGATAATTAAGAAAACTTTTAGACCTTCTCGAATATAGGCGTTATTTTTACGAAAATGCATGCAAGTCTCGCTCACATCACACAAAAGAATAGATGAAAGTTTCAAACTATTATTCAGCTTTCTGTAAAGCGGGGTGAGCCAAAATCCCTTTTCGACTTTATCAATTTCTCGTCCGTCCCCTAAATGCCTTCGTGACCGAATTTTCAAGGTAAATTGCGTGTCAAAACCTATTGTTATGGTCGAAGTTCGAGAAAAATTTATCCAGCCTTTCGGGAGATATTCGAAATTTTATTTTAAATTATTACTTTAAATGCCATCTGCTGCCTCTAGATGGCGTTTGCGCATCCATGTTCCTATGTGATTTTGGATGCTTATCGTATGCCTGACCTACCCTTTCAGTGTGGCCACGGTTTTTTGAAACACCCTGTATATCCGTCATGCTACTTCGGTACGCAGTAATATTATTTCGTCACACATCTGCAGCAATAATTAGGCCTTTTGGCCTCTTTGTTTAGATTAAATTCCTACCAAGATTAGATATAGTGAATTTAAAGACCCGAATGACTGGTTAATCTTGTAAATATGTTTGAAACAATGAACCGATACGCATACTAATCATATCTTTTAAGTAAAACTTTCAATGAAAGCCATAAAAAATACGATGAACAATATCTATACAAGCTCTCCAATACTCATCGAAAAAAAGGGGAAATTTTCTAATTTACGTACTGCTTCCATTATGATGCTGCCTAGGGGGAAGGGGAATACTATATCCAGGGCGCATATTTACAAACCCTACCCTGATAGAACTGAGGCAGGAAATTAGTCAATATCATTGGCTACGAGGAGCAGTGACGTCGTTTTCAGTTCTCGCACGTAGCGTACGGCAATCATAACAAAACAAGAGTCATCCTACTTTTCTTCTCCGTTTTCACACAGTTGAGCACTGAAAATATTCTTCCGTACGTTGTAATATTTTTAAAAATGAAATTATTTTTTAAAATATCATAAAAAATAAAACATCCCACACTGTAAGAAATTATACGAATGAAAAGTACACGCACGAGAGCAAAGAACGACGTCATCGGCTCTCGGCGAAGCGAGCCAATCATATTGTCCGATTTCCTGCCTCAGTTCTATCAGGGTAGGGTTTGTAAATATGTATCCAGCGCACCGTTTATACTTGCTACGGCACTGCTGGTACATCAATTTTTTATCTCTCTTAATGTGCACATAAATCAGAAAGAAATATGTAAATAGAGAAATAATAATACAGTATTTAAAATTCAATGCCATTATTTGGTAAAGTTCATTCAAATAATTTAAAAGGAAACATATTCTGTTCTTTTCAAAATTCAGGAGAAGGCATTACTATCTTAATTTTAGCGACACAAACATTTTTCAAATAAAGTCAGTCACTACAAAATCCAAAAGCATTTCCAAATGAAGTCCTAATTTAAAACTAATTTTTTTTTGCCCGTACTTTTCGAAAAGACGTAATCAAAAATGGGAGATTACTTTCAACAAAACGCTTATCAGCTTGCCTGAACCAATAATCAAGCCCGTCCAAATAATCACGAGTAATAAAAGAGATTCTTCTTTCACCCAATTATGTTACCATGGCCGTCGTCACTCACCAAATTTGAGATAAACCTTTTGGCGGGCGTCATGCTTCATGATACATAACTTGACAGCAAAACTACCGATTTCTTTTTCATTGAAGAAGGCACCATCTTTAATTTGTTTATATTAGTCACACAGTTATAAAAATGCTGCATTTCCAACACTACTAACAGAATTAAGAGAATTTTCGTGTTATGGTTAGGTCTGTAAATACGCCCTATTAGCACAAGATATTTTACGATATCTCTATAACGTTGCTACGATTTTCTGATAGTAAAAATATTGTATGAATATTGTACAGCATTTTGTGTTAATAGGAAATTCTTTATTCTAATCCCTATCTGATGTGAACAGGAAATTTTTCAATAATTACATTTGAATAAGACTAATTACAGTTCCTATTACATTTGATTTATAAGATTTATTGATTAGATTTACAATATTTGATTTATTGCATTAACTATTACATTTGATTTATTGCATTTATTATTACATTTGATTTATTTTTGATTTATTACATTCATTATTACATTTGATTTGATTATAATTACATATTAATAGCCCTTTGCGGTCAGGTAACTTTTTAGAACACTCGGATCAGGTTGGTGCACTTTATACGCCATCCCATTTTTTCCAACTCTGTGCTTATTTACTTATATAAAACTTTATTTTTCATAGTGTAATAAGATTAAGGGTTTGAATGGATGGATAATATTTGTGACGGAATTTTAGGGACTATCCTCTTCGTTAACTGGATTTCCTACACCTCAATCTCGAGATCGGTGAACTGTGGTGCACGTTATAAGGCGTACCTGTCCGCAAAAGATTAAAAAGCTTGAAATTTTGCGATTTTCACATAACGGCCCACTAGATGCAATGCCATTCATTTTCTTAATACTTTTCACTGAAACGGCTAATAAGATCTACTTAACGAGCATTTTATGAAGCGTCTTCTAGAACAGACACCAACTGGTGCTACATAACTCATTCCACTGTATATCACCACAGCTGAATGCATCTAGATAACGTCAGTATCAGGTTACGCGGTTAGTCATGAGCAACAGCCGTTTCCGTTTTAAATAGGCGATAAAATTCGTAACATTACATAATCATGGTCAGATTTAAACATGCCGAATATTCTAAGTTATTTCAAATTGATTGTAAATAATTTTATTCCAAAATACAGTTGGCTGAGACTTTTACGAACTGCGGTTTCAAAGAACTCATTTTAAAGTTAGCCCGATTCTTATTTACGAACTTTAGCTCAAGCTTATTCGTAAAAATGCGATATTCAATCAATAGGAAGCTTCATTTTAAATAATATCTATTTAATATATATTTTAAATAATAAAGATTTTTAAACTGATGCTAAAACCTACACATATATTCGACATTTTACCACAAACTTTTTTCACAAAGAATACTACGATGCTTTAAGAGCCTGGTGTGACTTCCAAGTACGAAATTCTCACATGCCAATCAATAGAATAAAAAAAAAACAGGCCTCAAAGTGTTTATTATTTTTAAAATACAAGTCATTTGAACAGTTCAAGTATTTTCATTATTCTAAATTCTTCTAAATAATAATTTGTATTAGGATAAGTGAATCAATAATTCAGAGATTAGGAATTTCAAATACAAAATCCTTCGAAATCCAATGAAATATTTGAATAATCATTTAGAGAATTATTTTTTAAAGTGGCTTCCTCGAGAAAAACATTTTGAAAGGAAGTCAAATTTACTCATTTGTTCAGCTCATTCAAAAATGAAATTTTTAAAAGTGTTTATCATTAGAACAAGATTAATTATCGAAGCAACCATACTTCACTACAAAATCATAATAATAAAACTAAAGCAAGGGGGTGAAGTTGAAGGGCTGTACACTCCTCTTTAATAAATGCAAAATTCCATATTAAACATAAATATATCAAAAAGGTTTTCATTCAAAACGAAAAATCAAACTAAAATGATTCACAGTGAATATTCCATATCCAACATCGATTTTATTATAAGGCATAAAGAATTCATAAAGTCAGAATAAAAATGAAAAATCAGTTTCGTTTTGTAACATTACAAAAATCGTTACTAACATCTACCTATCATATAAGTGTGGTGCCATAAGAAAGGTCGAGGTCGTAAAAATTCTAACAGGGATTCTCCGTTTCAGTTTCTTCAGTTTTTGTATGCAAAAATTGTTCAAAAAATCTTGCTGACTAATAAGATAGTGTTAAAATCTGCTAACTAATTATTTTTAATTGGACACAATTATAATACAATCTGGAACCAATTCCAAAATAAACATTTTTCAGATATAGTTGTTATGGAAATACATTACAAAAAATTCTGACGTTGCATTTTTTTCCCTACAACTTATTATCTTCTAAAAACTAATAACGTTACGCAATGGAGAGCAGCCGGTTCAATTTTGCATAGAAAATACATACTTCATTACAGTTTGCAACAGAGAATTTGAAATCCCTGTTAGTTCCATTCATTGCGTCCGCCAACGGAATTTCCTTCGAGTTATCATTAATTAGTTCTTTATTTTCCTATCTACCATCCAGTTGAGAGTTCTGGACAATTTTCTAAAGAAAATGGGGGAGAAGTTTCCTTCACGCTCAAAAAGGGGTCGCGAATATTAAAAGTTTAAAAATCCCTAATCTATGTTCAATCGGGTATTTCCCTAAAACTGTTCGCGAAACAAAGAAACGGTTATAAAACAAGAGACGATAAATTACACAATGTTTGCAACATCTGAAATTATAGCTATGTAAAATTACGTGAATCTATATTGTCTTCTACACTGAAAACGAATGCCATTTTGATCACGTTGCGTCGACATGGCTAAAACTGTGACTCTGGATTCTTATTACAAAAACTCACAAATTAAGCGATTTCAAAAGGGTTTATAATCGTTTTCATCAGGATAAGTAAGCAAGGATGTTTATTAAGCTCTATAGTTGTAAAATTATATGTAGAAATATTCATAAAATGCACCAAGTCTTTCATCAATTACACCAAAACATCGAAAATCTATTATGCCAAAAATCAGAATTAACAGTAATTAATTAACATTTAAAAAAATCCTATTGGGAGGGCCAGTTGCAATGTACAATTTCCAGCTTTTCAGTTATAAACAATTTTTTAAAAAAATCCTAATGGGAGGGCCAGCTGCAATGTACAATTTTCCGCTTTTCATTTATAAACAGTTTTCAAAACTGTTTATTTCTTTTTATTAAAAATGCACTACAGCAGGAAAACTTTGGATTCTATAGTTTTTCAACACAACAAAATAGTTTACAATGATTTCACCGAAATACAAATATTTGATTTACCTATGATTTTAAAAAAATGTCGGTTTTGATATTCTAATGAATTTTCTTTGTTATTCTAATGAGTGAAGTACATTATTATGGATAAAGGGTATTATTTAAAATGGTATTGATAAAAAATTAAAATTTTTGAAATTTCCCTATTCTTTACCAATCCAAAAACATATTACATTAAGAAGAAGCAGGGAAGCTATAATTTCAAAAATGAAATAAATATATAACCTAAACGAAAAAGACAACATTTTCGAGAAACACTAATGTCATATTACGAACAAAACGCGAAACAAAATAGAAACATCACACATGTAAGTACAAAATTACTCCCAACAAAAAGAATACCGAACTTTTATTTTTAAATAGCACTTGATTTCTAACAATATTTTAAGGTTTAGTTTTCGAACTTAATTTATTTGTAATCATTTCAGCAACTTTATGTATTTTCTTATAAATAAAACTATCCAATTCAGGCTTTAAAAAATATAGACTGCATTTAGTAATTTAAAAACTCCCAGTTGACAATATTCACGTTAATTCAATCAAAACTCTCAAGCACAAATTTCAGATTTATCCTATTTCGTATTTAGTTTTTACAGATATCCCATTTTGAATTCAGATGGCACACAAACAACTGAAACTTAATTTAACGATACTTTATGCAATCAAAGATCATTAAAATGCGAGTCACCCTTCTTAAAACTTTCGATCACAGTTTTCTCACACTACGACTAGTTTTTTCCCCGGACTTACGGCACAAATGAAATAAAAACAAATCACTCACCTGACATCTTTGAGACGTTTCAGTTCGCTCATTTCCAGCTCAAAGCGAAGTTTATTAACATCGCAGAGCAAAGCATCGCGCTCTTCTTTCAGGGCGGTCAACTCACTTTCCAATTCTTCAATCCGGATAAACTGTCGTTTGATTAACTTATCCTTTTCTTCGATAATCCGTTTTTGGTCTTCCGTGCTTTCCGCCATTGTTAGAAATTTCGGATGGGTCACTCAGTAATTTCCGAACAGAGACACACTAGACATGATCGCGAAGCACACAGAAAGAGGTCCACAAATCCGGACAGTTTAGTTTTGCCGGTTTTCCTCAACCAAACACACTTTCCACAGCTCGTACGGCGGACGCCATACTGCCAAGAGTCGAACAGCGCTGTTCCATCGGCTGTCAGGTTTTTGAAACAGGGTTGCCTTGGCGAGCGAAAGACTCGCCTGCTTTCGCCGCCAAATGGAGATGGATTTCTGAGTGTCAATTGAAGTTAGTTGGCTAGAGCAGAGGTTCCCAACTTATGGTACGCGTATCCCTGGGGGTACGGACTATTTGGAGGTACACGAAATCAAGATTGGTAATGGCGGAAACAAGTAAACATAAGGAATTTTTAAAAAATTACATGATTTTGTCTCCCCAAGTTAATACAGTCAGACCTCTATTGAACGAAGTCGCTAAATCCCGAAAAAAAGTTCGTTCTACGGAAAATTCGTTAAATAGAGATTCACCTTTTAAAATACTTGAAACTACACAAAACAGATTTTAAATTCATAAACACTAAATATATTATTAAAAAAAGTAATTAATCACTCCTTTATTTTGTAAATTAATATCTATTTATTTTATATATCTTACCCATCAGAAAGAAATCTGCAAGGAAAACCAGAATAAAACAGAACATTGTCCGGGAATACACAGTATTTTCAATTTAAAAAAATAATTTTATATTAAAATTAATGAATTTTAATGACATTATCGCATTTGTTTCAACAAGTAATTTTAAGCATACATTACCACATGCGTCCTTAAATTTAATTACTAATAAAGTTCGAGGACACGGACAGCTCCATTGAGAGTGAAAGGGGGATATTGAAAGTTTTTTCAGTGAAGTGGACAGTGTGTGCGGGGGGAGGGGTAAAGGTTACACCTCCTGGATGAATGAAAAGAATGACTGCGATTTTAATGCTCTCGATTAGTTAGAGACGGTAAACCCAGTTCAAGGTCATTGATCACCACAAAATGTGTTAAAAGAAAGAATAAGTTTGAAATACTCAGAAATATTTTGAGAAATAGGGAGGAAAAAAATATTGGATCACAGGAAAAAGTTCGTTAAATAGAGAATGCACTTCGCTATTTGGAGGTTATTTTACGAAGAAATTCGCAAAATGTTCTTGGTTCCAAGGAAAAGTTCGCAAAATAGAGAAATCCGCAATATAGAGGTTCGCTAAATAGAGGACCGACTGTACTTGGTATTTAATAACTATTAGTACCACTTGAATAGTTGATTATTACGGAGTGTAGTTTTTAGCTATCCTTATAGGCTAATGCGAAATTATTATAATACTGATATCACGTGTTTTGGCGTTGAATTCATACTATTGTAAAAATGCAATAAAATGTCAAATAATGTCAATAGTCCAGCGAATGTTATTAACTCGAGTCATTTGACTCTTAAGCTTACCTAAACCCTTAACATCACTGATAAAAACTTCTTTGCGTGACGGATGGTTGGTGTGTGGGGGAGGACATAATAGTAGGGGGTACTCGAAAATATAATGACTAATCAAGGGATACGCGAGGGTATAAAGGTTTGGAACCCCTGGGCTAGAGGGTATTGATGGGTATCAGCAGTGTTGACTTTCTTTTTCTTTTCACAATACTAAACACGAAAAATTTTGCAAAGCATAAAAAACCGGGAGTGTTTATCTCACGGATATTTAAAATAAAGAAATCACTTATAAATCATTCATCACTTATGGACAAAAATGATTTTACCTTGTGTTTTGTAACCAAATGTTGCTCGTGAGCTCAGAAATGAGGAGGACTACAAGATAATATTTATCAAGAGAATAAATTTTTTAAAAAACTTCTTTAACTTCCAGTAGGCCAAATTTTTTAATTCCAAAACCAGATATGAAATCTCCTGCTTTTCAAACGAATGAAATAACTAGCGTATATGACAATTAATACTAGTTTTACTAATAGAAAGTTAAGTGAATGTTGATGCGACGATTCTCCTGACGAAAAAAAATTAGAGCTCCACATGCACACTTTTCTCCTCGCCCACTTCACTCGATAACACTCTCCCAAAAATGAATATCTACTTCGAAAGAACTCTAGCCTTCTATCGAGAGAAAGCAAATAATCAATCCACCAGATGTGCTTCTGTCGACGCAACACAAAGCGAAACCAAAACCCATAAACAGCCAATGAGATAGCCACTTTGGGTGGGAATGAGGGAAAAAAAGTTAACAAAAAATACCATCTTTTTCTCGTTCAGCTGGCTCCGTGCCAGCCAGAGCTGCTCGCCCTGCAGCCCATTCAAGTTAAAGGGAGAAAGGGTTGCGTTTTCGCTCCGGATTTTCTGCGCAGTGAACGAATTTCGGGGTGGGAGGCAGAGTAGTTTGCAGCTCAGACCTGCTTCTGTCTTACTTGTTGATTCATTTCCTGTGTGTGTGTCTTCTTTTCGATTTTTATTACTTTTTTGCCTTTTCGTAAGTCATGGAACTCTGAGAGTGAAAAAGTAAGCGAATAAAATTAAAAACGAAGAACAAAACGAAGTTTAAAAATAATTTCAGGGGGTGCTGCAGCTCTGCAGTCCTAATGGACGAGCCGCCACTGGTTCTCTCGTCTGCACACATAAATACAAATCATCTATAATATCCCGCCTTTCCATTGAAGGTTTGTCAGAGTACATTTTTATATTCTTGTACATGAAGAAAGAGTACTGAAGCCCTCGCAATATTCGATCTCGAGACTTTCATGCATCTCCACATTTTTAACCTCCTTAAATTTGAAAAAAAAAAACTAACACTTTTTTAATTCATTGTCACGTATGAACATGTTTATTCGAAAACGTAAGGCCCTATACAAATGAAAATTGATATCTTTACACAAAAATTTTATAACCATATCGCATTTTTGATCAAATCCGTCGATTGGTCTCTCCATTCGTGTGCATGTGAACGCGATAACTCAATACCGTAACAAGCTAGATGGATGAAAATTGGCATATCGGCTTAGCATCAAAATTACAGACATGTGTTAAATTTTGCACCAAATCAATTCTTATGTTGACTGCCTGTCGATCTGTATTCGTGTGTATGTAAACGCGATAACTTAAAATCTCAAAGAGCTAGACATGCGAAATTTGGTATGTGGCTTCAACACCGAAACTGAAGATATGTATTAAATATTGGACCCAATTGGTCAAAGAGAAGAGGCTCAAAATGCATACTTTATTCTCTTCATTGTACGGCGAAGCTAAACGCAAAAGTGTCAAACTGGGGAAGTGTACAAGAGAATCGGGAGAAAACATTGAAACTGGTCGATTTCGTGATTTCGGTGTATTCTGAAGATAACTTCGAAAATTTTTTTCAAAGAAAATGATTTTTACATCATCTTATAAATTCAAATTATCATCTAGTCAATGATACTGTTTTGATTAGGGCTTTTTTAAAATCTCTGCTTTCCGAAAAATTTTAAGAATATTATTTATTTTTAAACATTACTGTTAATTATGGCTGAAATACTTGCACACATCTAAATATATTTTGACACTCCACTAAACAGAGAGCAAATGCATGTTTATAAATGCAATAAATAAAAATGTACATAGCACACTGGTGTGCAAAAATTAAGGACCATTTCGTGAAATGCGAAAAATTTGGAGTTAATTCGGAAACAATGATTCAAAATCAGTTGTGGAGAATCGTGTAACACAGAAACGATGATTTTTTAGTGATTTAACTAAACTTTACAATAAATACAGTTTAATTTTTATCCCTTTTTAGAATTTAACAAATAAATTTTCTAATTGACCTTTAGTGATTTAACTAAACTTTACAACAGGAGAATCGTCTAACACAGAAACGAATATCGCATACATTTTGCACTGTAGATTCGGTCACAGTGGTATTTAGAGGACCAACCAGAAATTGATGAAGTCGAAAAGGAATTTCGGCTGGCTCTGTTTCACAGAAAGCTGATAATGATTTGAAATTTTCATTAATGATTTTGTTTGCTATGCACATTGCTTGCATGTCTTTCCGTAATTTTCGAAAAAATATTTATAATAATATAAGTTAATACTTTGAATATTCGAGGAAATGTGAGTATGTGTAGTAAATTTTTAAAAGCGCATGCGCGAAACGTAGCATAATTTTTCTTTCATAATTTCAAAGCCAGACATATAAAGCAGCTTATAAAATAATTCAGTTCAATACCGTTAAGATTCAGAAAGATATCGGCATTTCACCGAGGTGAATTTCAGCTGAACTCTAAGAGAAGCTAAATGATGAGGGTTTTTACACAAATTGATATTAAATTTGAATCTTCGAATTATTATATTGAATTGTGTAAAGGTTTGAAATATGCTGAATACCCATATATACTTATAAATTAAGTACACAACTTAATTGGACATTATAATTTAAAAAATACCAAATTGTGGAAAAGTCATCTTCATTTGGCTTCTCTTAGAGTGCAGGTGAAATTCACCTCGCTGAAATGCCTATATCTTTCTGAATCTTAGCGATATTCAATTTTAATATAATCTTCCCACATGTCTGGCTTTGAAATTACGAAAGAAAAATTATTCTATGTTTCGCCTTCCGAAGTTAAGAATTATTTACTTAATTTTTTAAGTACTCATATTTCCTCGAATATGCAGAATATTTCCTTTTAATTTTAATATAATGCTTCGATGGCATATTTTAACTTATTTTGTAAGTTTTGTATAACTTGATTGAAAACTCTGCGTGTTATAAGCAAAAAACCTCCGGAAAAATTTGGGATTTTTAAAAGAATCCTTCATATCTCCCCGAATATCGATCCTATTTTCACGAAAATGCATGTGAACAATGTGCATGGCAAACAATACCATTAATGAAAGTTTCAAGTCATTATCAACTTTCTGTGAAACGGGGTCAGCCGAAACCCCTTTTCGTCTTCCTCAATTTCTGGTTGGTCCTCTAAATTCCCCTGTCGCCGAATCTCTAGTGTAAAATGTGTACTCGATTGTATGTTACACGATTCTCCACAACTGAATTTAAATCATTGTTTCCGGATTAACTCCAAATTTTTCGCAGTTTACGAAATGGTCCTTTATTTTGCACACCAGTGTCTTTTTTATTCCTTGTGAATGGTATCGCGAATTGTCCTTAGTTCAGTAAAGAAAATCCATTAAATTATTTTGAAGAATAATCTTCCCGTTGGCTGATTTGGTCAAGAATTTAATACAGATCTTCAACATTCATGTAAGGACCAAATGTCGAATTTCATCCATATTGCAAGTTGCGTTTTTGAATTATTGTGTTCACATACACACGAAAAGACACATAGACGTAATTCAAAAGATTGCTCCTTTTTGGAACTCAGTGGGATCTAAAATGTCGAAATTAGTCAAAATAGTGGGGTCGAATTTCTTGGCGATAACAATAATTTCCCTATGTATATTTCCAAAACCAGAAAATGAGAAGATAGTGTAAGTCAGTGGTATAGAAGTGGTCAGTGGTCAAAATGCACATAGTCGGTTTTCTCCACTACACTACGAAGTTAAGCGCAAAAACGACTTATTGAGTAAATTATAAAAGAAAGTCGAGGGCAGAATACTCCCGCTGGCGAGTGAAATATTCTGCAAAAACTGGACAGATCAATATCTACAAATATGCATTTTAAAAATAATTCTACATCGCATATCTGTTTCGAAATTTAGTGCACTTTTAAGATTCAGAGATTTAGTGGTTAAAACTTGCTAGAGCGAACTGTGAAATTTTTTGGCATCGTGTCAAGAAATTTATAAGAAGCTGAGCATAGATTTGAAACAATCTTTGAATATAGATTTCTTTAAAACAGTGAATTTCTGAAAATGAATCTAAAAAAACTTAGTACTGAGATAAATAACAGCAATTTCATAAGTGTAGATATACAATGAAGAAATGAGTCAAGTTATTTGCAGTTTGAGAGTGGGAAATCCTAAAATTCATTCACGCAACCGCAGTGGAAGTCATGCCCCTTAGTTAAGAAGCCCTGATCTACTCTGTATCTCCTGCCCAGAGTATGATATCGACCCCACATGACTACTCCCTATCCAAAAGATTATGGGATTCTCCAAGGCGTCGCCACCAAATTATGATATAAACTATTCAGCGGTCGATTCACTATTATTGGCTGTCAGTCATTCAGTTTCTGAGTTAACTCTGGCAGGGATTATCTGACAGTGTGCCTTCAAGCATGTGACTTAAGATTAGATAAGATAATGTAACAACAACTTGTCATGTCTCATCAATGGATTATCTCCCGACTTACTTTTTGTATTCAATGACAGTTTGATTATTTTTTCTCCTAAGACATTGTTGTTGGGTATCCAAATGAAGAAGGTTGATTTCTGATATTTTCTTTACGTTATGCTCTCGTATTTGAAGAATTCATAAACATTGCATTGTAAATTCGTCGAGATTCTGAATTTTGACGAGATAGACAATTTAAAAAATCATTTTTGGACATATCTCTGTGTATCTGTCTGTTTTTTAATCCATTGGGGTTGTGATTCATAGATAGACATACATATATGTCCATGAATGTGAGACGATTACACAAAAACAGAACGAGACAGACTCGGCTTAGTGAAATTCGGAATCTGGTGCTTACATTCAAATTTTACGTACGAATCAAATTCCGGAATTCAAATTTCGAAGTCGAAATATTTATATAGTCCCCAGTCCTATCAATCATATTTAGTAAAATATTCTTGCGTCATTAGCTTCTTAAACAAAAACAAGTCCCACTCTTCTGCGATCAAAACTGACCAAGTTAACCTTTGAATTTCATTATTTTTGGCCAATCAACGGCCACCTGGAGGAAACACCGTGGATTGGCCGATCTTCCTCGAGGCGGCTGTTAAAATCGTGATATTTAGAGCTTCATAACTCGATCAGATTTAGTCGCAGATGAGTGAAACTTTTTCCTGTTTAAAATGTTAATGGCTCTATTTTACTAAATATGATTGAGAGGATTGGGGGAATGTATAAATATTTAGACTTCGTAATTTTTTAAGAATTACATTTATTGACTCAAACAACATAAAATATAATTCTTTACGTCATTTACAGCATTTTTCCATTTGGAATTTTTCCATTCCATATGCCTGCCTCTAATGGTTTAGAAATTATCCATTGGGCCACAATTAGGTCCCAATGTACAATTAATACTGTACATAAATTAATACTTTCAGTGCAATTAAGTTTATTTCAGAAATATCTAGAATTTCTCCTCCTTTCTAGAATAAATTTTAATAAGCAAAGAAAAGTCTTTCCGACATTTAGAAAATTTAATTATACCATGTGCAAATTTCACCACTCATTTCGATAATCAAAGGTATTTTAAATCATGTCAACAATGATTTTAATTTTACTCAACTTGATCGTTTATTTTTCGATAAAAGCTTTAGTTTTGAAAATCTACATAGATGAGTGTAAGGAATACAGGAATAGTTATTTTAAAAATTGGTTTTAAACTTAATTTTTAGCTATTTTTTAATTAAAAATATTAATTATATAATTAAAATGTCTGCTCTAAAAATTGTCTCCTTTAAGTAAAAAAATATCGTAAGTAAATAATTTTACTAGCATGTAATTAATTTTTTTATAAATCAATAAAAATATGTGAAAATGGCTGTGATAAAAATGTGAATCTTCGCAGAGTTAAGCACATATTCTGAAATTAGATAAATATATTTTTTAAGCGTTAATTTAAAATCACAAAGATGGAAAAAAGGACTTATTTTTTAATCATCAAATTTGTTAAATGTTTCTTGCTAAAAATTCAAATTTCTCAACTCAAATGTCAGGAAAACAATCTTAACTCAAATATTTGGAAAAGAGAAAATATTGAAGCAGCATAGTTTATAAGTCTGAATTCTAATAAAATGACTTCAAAAGCGATAATTATACGCAAATATACATTCTCTTGACTTTAAAAATATATAATATTTTGTTTAATACACATGAGAGACTTATTTCAAGCATTAATTATTCTTTTTTATTCAATACAGAACATTCTGGAGCTTTAATAGCAGCTATCTAACTGAAATAAAAGTCCAGTTTTAGAACATGTTCAGCAATCTCAAGCATAAACTATAAAAAAATGTTTTAATCTTCTAAAGATTCATATTAAATTAAGACCTTAAAGTCTTTTTCCTCTACAGAAAGCTTATTATAGTCTTCAGTCTGCATGGATGAATGGTCTCTGAAGACGTCATCCACCGGATTCTTATTCCTCAGCGTTGTTTGTTATTATTTTTATATTTTTAACTCTTTCACAATTAAATCTTCCCTTTATTCGTATTTATATTTTTTATCTTCGCAATTTTTTCCTGGATGAGGCAGCACTTGCGCATACCAATTAAATTGCTTTTATTATTGTTTGTCTTTTTAGATATTCAATCCTCAATCTTCTAAACAAATTATTACATAATGCGGCGAAAAATTTATATTATTTCGATAATATTTCTATAAACAAATATTACATCTCATTTTATTTTAAATGTATTATGAAACTAAGTCTCAAATAAATGATTTGATCAGAAATAGTTTTTTTCCTTGCATTGCATTGATTTAAATAAGAATGCTTCCGTTTATGCATTCTTTATTTTTTTTAACTTTAATCGTTTGAAAAAGCCGTTTTAATAACAAATTATTCCACTCTCTAAAAATCCTGATTTTTCAAGGAATGTTATATAATAAATCACTGTTTATATGTTTTTCAAAGAACTGGCTTAAAGCAACGCATATAAATGAAAAGACTTAAAATCAAAATTTTAATAAACAACTCTGATTATTACAAACTTAATGCTACTAATACAAATTCATTTCAAAGCAATAATTTAAAAATTTTTAAGATAGTACTTGTATATTAACAACACAGTATGGAAAAAAGTAATTGAATTTTAAAATTAAATATTCATCGTAAAAGTGAGAAAATCATACCTTTTAGCACTATTCAAGAGTAATAATTGTGCATTTCTTATTTTATAGGATTAATGTGCATGCAGGCAGGCTTTTGTTTCGATATAACATGGAGGAAAAGGATATTATCTCACCCCCCCCGCTTTCTAAGAAAATATTTCTTCTTAACCCTCTCACACAGAGCGAGGCGGTATAATAATGTCTTCTTAACAGCGAAGAAGGCCAGTCTGAGGCGGTTGCCTTCTTTTGAGGGGAGGTGAGGTTCTGAGATCGCTTCAGAGATAATCGCGGTAGGGGGTCCAATTATCCTTGACAACCGCACCCCATTTCCGTGCTCCTTGAAGGAAGGTTATTGCAGGGGGTGGGGTAAATGACCACTCAGGTTGGGAGAGTCCAATACATGTCGTATCCTCCCCAAAAGGCCCGGATTTAAAGAGTTAGAAGGAAAAAGTCGCCTCGGGATTAAAGAGTTAATAGGTTGCTAATAAAAGTTGCCAATTTTAGAACTGGGGAAAACGACGCATAACCGAAGCTTTGATTCATATGAACAGATCTCAGTCGATATACATTATCATATACAAATATCAATCAATATACAGGGCGTCCGAAATGTATCTTTACAACTTTAGACTTTAATAACTTCAAAACTATGCTAGCTAATAACAAACGGTTTTGAACATGTGACACGATAACTCATAAAGTTTTTTTGTTTCCCTATACACGCAGATTTGACGAAAAATGTGGACGCCACAGGAGAAAGCTCGGTGTGTAGCCTGATTCATAGAGACAAAGTCCGATACCCAAATGCAACGTTAGCGTCTGAAACAGATGGGTGACCTGTCCCCTATTTCTGGCGAACACTACCTGTTTCCATAAATGACGTATACCAAGCCCGAATAGTTGGTCGGGACGGCGGTTCCTTCCAGATTGTGTTCCAAAGTTCCATTGCACTTGGGCATCGGACTTTGTCTCTATTAACCAGGCTACACACCGAGCTTTCTCCTGTGGCGTCCACATTTTTCGTCAAATCTGCGTGTATAGGGAAACAAAAAAACTTTATGAGTTATCGTGTCACATGTTCAAAACCGTTTGTTATTAGCTAGCATAGTTTTGAAGTTATTAAAGTCTAAAGTTGTAAAGATACATTTCGGACACCCTGTGCTTTGTCATTACAATGGTTACGAATGAATCGGCACTGTAATGAAATGACGTATAAATGAGAAACGTATAAACGGTGCTTTACTGTAAATGAAAATGGGGCTGTAGTTCTAGCGGCATTATCCCATGTGGTAGAGCGTTGAGGTTTTTCTGGTACATCGTTGTGCATGCCAGGGGTAATCTGGTACAGTACAGGCTAATGGCGGTGTGTTGTTAAATGAAAAAGAAGTGACAAAACAAGTAACGCAGTGCCATGGATGCCTCCTAACAAGCTCTACAAGTAGTAGCAAATATGAAATTTAATCTATATAAATAAAGAGAAACGCCACTTTTCTTGTATGGTTTAAAAATCTAAACTACTGAATGAAGAATAAACTACTAGACAGATTCTTCAAATTTTCCTCTCAAATACCATGAAGCGTAAGGAATGTTTCGCGTCAGTTAAGTAAGTAGTTATCTTTTTATTAATTAAAAACTACCTTTCCACACTGCTCATGCGCAGGTCAAGGTCATCTGTTAACGCAAGTAGAAGGCTAAAGAATAATTTAATTAAGGTTTTTAAAAAATTAAAATGAGATTATCCGTTGAACCAAACGATTTTAAAAAACTGCCAAAAGCTAATTTACTCCGTAAGTTATAAATAATTTTTGAAAGAATTACTTAGAAATAATTTTTGAAAGAATTAATTTAGAAAGATTTTTTTTAAATTTAATTAAATACAACAAATGATATAAATTTAATAATTCTTACTTTCTTTTTCACTACGTAGCCATCAACAGCTAAAATGATTATTTGTTACGTTATAAGTGATTCAAATTTTGCTCACAAATACTAAAGAAGGGTTTTAATAGAAGTTATGTGGCAATTTATTCAACAGTTAATTTTCATTCATAAAAAACATGAAAATAATTTTATTCTGCGCAAAGCCGGATATATCAACTACACTCATGTCCATAAATTAAGGATAATTCAGAATCACACAGATATTGAACTCTAAAATAAAAATTTCACCTGTAGAATTATCACACACATCTTGAAGAAGAATATGCAAATTGCAGGAAACCACCAGATGGCGCGGATAGTACGTCACAATGACGAGAGTGTAAGAGAGGGGTATATAAGGAATGGTGGCAAAGAAGTAAAATTGTTCACAAACGCTTTAAAAGCCTTTCAGTGCAAGAACCGCATAGTTATGGCACAAAGGAAGCATTTGGATGATTTTTACGTGGTAGAATTATCGGACGACTGGAATGTGGACGTACCCAGCTGGAAGTACCCGAGGAACTTGGAATCGCCCAGAGTGTCATCTCCAGGCTTTGGCAACGATTCCAAGATGATGGAAATGTGAGTAGATGTTACAGCTCAGGTCGCCCCCGAGTTACAACGCCGAATGAGGACCGGTATTTGGCAGTTACTGCCAAAAGAAACAGACGGAGCACAGCATCAGACCTGTCTCGTCAGCTCTCTTTAGCTACCGGTACGACAGTTTCAAGGCAGACCGTGTACAGACGCTTAGGGCACATTGGTCTATATGCTAGTAGGCATGTCAGATGTGTTCCACTTACCGCAACTCACTGTCGCCTGCGATTAGCCTGGAGTAGAGAGCATGCATTGTGGACACCGCAACAGTGGTCTTGTGTGATGCTTTCCGACGAGTCCAGGTTTAGTTTGCAGTCTGATTCTCGCCGGACTTTCATATGGAGAGCGCCAGGTACCCGTTAACACCAAGAGAACACCATTGAACGACACCGTTACTGTGGTGCAGGATGGCTCGTTTGGGGAGGAATTATTCTTGGTTCCAGAACTGACCTGCATGTTCAGAGTGTAACGATGACAGGCCACATCTATCGGGATGTCATTCTGGAACAACATGTACGTTTGTTTCGGGGCGCCATGGGTGCTGAATTTCTGTTTATGGATGACAACGCCCGTCCTCACCGTGCAAACATTGTAGACGAATGCCTTCAATCGGAGGATATCACCCGTATGGATTGGCCAGCATACTCTTCGGACTTGAATCCAATAGAGCATGTGTGGGATATGCTTGGCCGACGAATTGCAGCCCGTCAACCCCCTCCCACCTGTGTACCGGAACTTCGGAGGGCATTGCTTGATGAGTGGTGTAATATTCCCCAAGATCAGATTGATAATTTGATATTTAGCATGCCTAGGCGTTGTAAAGCCTGTATTGCATCGCCCGGGAGACATACTCCGTATTAAACATCATACTAGCCATGTTATACTGTTTTTTGTAAATAGGTTCTTTTTTGAAATTTGCTCCAAGGAGTAAAAATCGCAATTTTTATTAATTATGTCAAACATATAGCATCTGTTTTGCTCTTTACCTTTTGTTTAATAAATAGACTTTACAAATAAGTCAATTTTTTTTTGCTTCTGTCTCTTTCTTTGCCTGAACTTCATTATCCTTAATTTATGGACATGAGTGTAGATTCAGATGTTCCAAACTATGATGTGAATTAAATTCTCAAGGGTGTTCCATAAGTTTAAATTTAATTATATTAACGTCCCGTTTTGAAACAACAGGGCTATTTTAGGACGGACGTATTTGGAAGGACGTTTGACTCAAGGTGTCAAATTAAAGTGCATCAGGTTCGCATACACGGAGAATCTGCAGCAGAATCGATTGTCAGGCCTAGAACCTTCCGGAAAGATTAGTTATATTAACATCCCGTTTTGAAAAAACACAAGGGCTATATTGGGGCGGACCTCGCCATTTTGAACCGTGGTCAGATATCGAGAACGACGCCTGAGCTGGCACCCCTCCTCCAAGCTTCCGCACCACACTAGCAGGAGGACATTTGGTCACTGAGTATGATTCAGCGTGCAGCGGGACCACATACGCGGCGGATCTTCAGTGGAATCGAGCTTCGAGCCCTTTTGGTCCTGAGGCTGGGACCTTACCACTGGGCCACTGCGGCTTCAGGGTGTTTCATAAACCACTCTTTGATGTCGTTGAAAAAATACAAATACAAATAAATACATGCTGTCATTATTTTAAAGCAAGCAAATAAAATTCAAAACGTATTCCAAACAACATATCCTAAGAATCTACTTTCCAGCCTTTTAATGAAAAGAATATGGAAAAACGCTCAAATGCTTTTCTGCGCCATATACTTTACGATAGTTCAGAAAAATACTTCTATTTTTATTGAAGTTGATGTCAGTGAGAAAATCTTCCTTCGGGATTGTGTAGATAGCTTCTGTAATGGAACCAATAATAGAAAATTAAAGATTCTGAACAATAGCCATTACACAATCTAAGTGTAGTATCTTGAAGCGAAAAACATGATTTAATGATTTATTTTAATGAGCTAAAAAGAAAAGTCGACAAAGAAAGAAATTTTGAACTCATAGCTTCGCCACCAACGAAAAGAATTAGTTATGCCTTTAACATATTCTTTCACAACCGAAAAAAATAATCTGAAGAGACATGAAGCAATTTTTATTTGTTCAGTGTATTATGCAGTTCTCCGTACTTTATTCTAGAAACTATAGATTTATTATGCAAATCAAACGAGTATCCTATTACACAAAATGGTTTTCGTAGTATAACAGGGTGCCCACACTAAACGTGGCCCAATGGCTCATTATGTAAAATATATACTACCTCTGTCCCATAATAATAGTAGCAGCTGATGAATTTAATTTGTCCCATAATAGTAGCAGTTGATGAATTTCATTTGTCCCATAATAATAGTAGCAGTTGATGAATTTAATTTGTCCCATAATAATAGTAGCAAAAGGAAATGAATATAGAACGCAACATTTATCATCAAAAAACTAGATTAAATTAAACAATAAATTAAAAATATTACTCCCAATTTTTATTTTGAGTGTTCAGATAGTTTATGCTTCTATCAATTCATTAATATTATTGGGCGAGGCTTGATGTTGTAGTGACTGTAGTACTACACTAATACTGATACTGTGCACTGATGTTTAGTGTTGTAGGACAATAGCAACTCAATCTTTGCTTGAAAACTCCCTTTTCTACGTCTTGCTTTTACAATGGGTTGATATTCAACTGAAATAAAACAATTGATTCCGATCACTTGATGAAATTAGCAAAATAGTTATAATTCATAATAATTAGGTTAACCTAAAAATTGAAAAATGTGTCAAAACAAATGACAGATGTCATAAAACATTCATTTCGATTGAAGGCTTCGCAATTTTGAGCTACAACATAACGTACAACTGCATTTGCCAATTTTCCGCCGTATGTTGACCGCATATTCCATTCAGAACTTTATCGTTCACATTCGTGTTAAAATGCACATTTATCAGTACTGAAGTATCTATAACAAAGATATGCATAATAATTTCGAAAGATAAAACAAAAAAAAAACTCTCGACAAATCAAATCTTTGCCATCGAAAGAATAATTATAACAAATTAAAAAGTCTAATGATTGATCTTGGCTTGTCACACGATAGCTATTAAAATATCCACGAGAATTGTTTGTTATTTTCTTTCACCCTCAGTATCGATTGTAGGACTGAAAGAAACCGTAAGAAATAGAACTCATCTCAATTTTTTTCTTCATAGAATGAATATTTTATTTTCATAATGACGTATCTACGCTAACACAATACTCCAAAACTTTTCGATATACCAATAGTATTATTTCGTTCTCTCAAAACGTTAACAGTTAATAACCAGATCCGGACACAACATCGCAAAACGCGATACGAAGCTCTGTGTTTCTGGGGCATACCCGTAGAGGTCTCGTCTGTCATTTTTACTTTCTCGTATACGAAGAGAAAGTATTGTAATCGTCAAAAAATTCGAACTCGAGATTTCCATGCGCATCAACTCCATGCGCATGCGTAAATGCCTGTGCAAAGAAGGAATTCTCCGAAAACTTGGCAGTTTGCCAAAAACCAATTCTGGCGGCGAGATTTTGTAAGGAAGCAAACATTTAGGACGTCTCGTTTTACTTTCGTATTGGAAGCAATCTCTGCGCATGCGCAAGCTATTCAGCGAGCAAGCTGTTCTCCTGTTTTCTTCTCCGCACGCGGAACTTGCGCTGCTAGAGTTTGATAAAAAAATAAATATTGCGAAGTTTTAATACATACGTATCTTTTTGAATATGATTCTTCACCTCAATATTTTACTATCACTATAATCAACAATGAAAAACCTTCTGATAGTCATTGCATTCTGGGTTACAGTTGGTTCGAACTTTTTATCAACGCAGGGGGAAGGGAAATGACAAATATTTGAAAAGTATACGAGAAAGTTTAAAAGGAGGCTACTCCCGCTGGTTATGAATCAGTTTCTACTTTTTGTAAAATTCCATGAAACTCATTAAAAAATGTCTAATTCATTCAGTTTTTTACTTTCTCTCATATGAATGCACAAAGAGAGATTATTGTAATCGTCAAAAAATTCGAACTCGAGATTTTGACGAATCTCCTCGTTTTAGACCTCCCTGAGTTCGAAAAACACAATTTTGGAATTACGTCCGTCTGTGAACACGATAACTCGAAAACTATTAGAGCTACGGCGATGAAATTTGGTATGTGATCTTTACACATAATTTGTAGGTTTTTATCAAATTTTGGACAAAAACCGTCCGCGGGAAGTCTGTCTGTCCGTCTGTCCGCGTTCATATCAACACTATAACTCAAAAACTTGAATAACTAGATGAATAAAAT
Organism: Araneus ventricosus; assembly: GCA_013235015.1. Taxonomy (NCBI): domain Eukaryota; kingdom Metazoa; phylum Arthropoda; class Arachnida; order Araneae; family Araneidae; genus Araneus; species Araneus ventricosus. The sequence continues at coordinate 584,863 of BGPR01000477.1, forward strand.
TTGGTACACAGTTTTATCATCAGGAATGTAGGTCCTTCAAATTTTGGGCCAAATCCCTCGAAGGGTTGACTATCTGTCGGTCTGCATAATCGCATAGTTTTAAATATTATAACTCTTAAACCCTACGACTTTGATAAATAAAAATTGGTATGAGGCCTTCTAACATTAATTGTAGATCCGTGCCCAATTTTCGTTTCAATCGGTCGAAAAAAAGTTGTTCAAATCGCCTATTTGTCTTTTCTCATCACACAATGACGCGAGGCCGTTATTGCGTGATTCACTTCCGCTAATCCTTTCCGCTTCTACCCACCCCTTCCGCCTCCAAGCTTCCGATTCCCAAGCTTTTTTTCTCCACTGCGTTAGGGAGGTTTGTTCCTTTAAATGCCTTTTAGCTTATTTTTCTCCACATGTGTTAGAAGTATAGAGAAAGTTTAGGGGAGACTACTCCCGTTGGTTTACAAAGCAAACGATGAGGTTTCTATATTTTTTGAAGAAATAAAAATATAATAAATGGGCGAAAACTCATTATTTTCAGGAGTATAACAATCAAATATTTTGTAAAAAAGATTTAGTTCAAATTTAGAGTTTTTATTCTTCATTACAAAAAAATTATTGGCTCACTAATAGCCTTGGTTCTACAAATCCATTTGACCGTCGGTGAGACCAGACATAGGCTAAATATTTTGAATTTTACTAAAAAAAACGTAGAACCGAATTTAGGTACATTTTGAAATATTTCATGCAATATTTTTTTTCAAATAACTATCTTATAATTTGACAAAATATCTTATTCGATTCAACAATATCTTGAGTTTAAAAATGATTTATGGCCATTCACAGAACTGCAGTTAAGAAAGACTGGAAAAATACCAGATGAAGTTTCTCCAAGCGTTAAACTGTTTTCAGCGAACGGCTGTTTATATTTTTCTAATGACAGTCAAGGCTAGATTTCCCATAGGGCCAACCCTAGGCCATGGTCTGGGGCGCAATCGTTAGGGAGCGCGTATACAGACGAAAAACAACCAAATATTTACAAACTTTTCAGTATTATTTTGAAAAGGCCATACAAAACCATGTTTCTGAAATTTACTTTTGTTTCATTAAATAAAGTGAGCGATGAAATTGTTTCGTCTTCTGTGGACCTC
>BGPR01000478.1:0-154193 GCA_013235015.1 Araneus ventricosus
TACGACCCTTTGCCGATCCGAAGATGTGGTCGGGATAATGCAAATACGATTTTAAAAAACACACCAAAATCAGCAAAATTGGACTTAGATAGCTTTTAAATATGTACCTTAGAGATAAATTAAGGCTTTACATCGAGTACTATCTTCTTATAATGTACCTCGATAGGAGTATTTGACTGGAGAGCCTGGGTGAGGGACCTTGAATCCCCATTCCCCAGCTGTGCTGAAATAAAATTGGCATAACATAATAATTCTAACTTAATGATACTGTGCCAGGTGAGAATTAAAATTCTTATAATGCAGAGTCTGATTAAATATCGTAGTTTGTATCAGGGTTAGATGACGAGAATGGCATCCGAGCCTCTACTCCCTTCTTCAAATTTCCGCACCACACAACACGATAACGTTTAACCCTCAACGGATTTAGAGTGGACCAGAACTGTATACAAGGTGAATCTTTCTTGGAATTGGGTCACTTCATGACCTTCTGGTCTTGGAGCCGAAACTTTACCACAACGTTCCCAATTAAACAGAACAGCAAATTTAACTATAAATTAATAATTGGACATAAATTCCATCAATTTAACATTCAATTTACTTTATTTTTCAGATAAATTTAATACAAAAGGAATGAAGGCCGTTTCTTAAAATAATTCAAAGTTAACTGAATCATTCCGAAAAAACTGCAGCAGAATGAATTACACTGAACATCTCCAGAACACAAATCCGCTTATCCCGCTTTAAACAGCAACAGAGGACAACTTCTCAGTCTGCTCGTAACACCACACACCAAAAGTCTGTCTTAGTTCTGTTCGGATCAGGAAGTAAATAATCTCCTTACCATCCCCAAGAAAAATTGTACGAAATAATTACTTACTCACACAACTTCTTCTACCAGTGTCTCCACAAGCTTTGCGCCCACCACGTTCTTTCCAGGGACCTTCGTGGAGCAAGGATTACAAAACAGTTGCCATACTCTTAGCCGTGTCGCTAATTTCATTTTTAATGGCCTGGTATAATTACCAGCTTTTGCCAGTCTTGTTCGGGACTTGCCATCGTGGAAAAATGCACTTGAAATACTGAAGTGGATGAGGATATTTTTTTTATCTTCCCCCTTAGGTTCATAATGCCTTAATTATCCTCATTAAGAACATAATTGTTTGGAATACCCGCGTTATTCTGTAAAGAAAAAGAACAGACTTATCAGCCGGCCAAGACTTCATTTTTCCACCAACAAAAGAAATTTTCTCTGTGAAGGGGTGTTTTTGTTTCGAAGGGTTCTTCTCTGTATTTTGGGAAGAGATATGTAAATTAGTAGGTTTTATTAACTTGTACTGTGATTAACAAAATGACTCGGTATTTCGCTATCGATCCGACTGCAAATGAATGCAAATTATGGGTCGTTAAAAAGTTTCTTAGACAAGATATTCTTCAAATTCATAATTAAATGACGCTAATGATGAAACTTTGGTGGTCATAATCATTGACATTTAAAAATAAACTGTTTCATATCTTTGGTTTTACTTCTTCTATAGAATGGCGTTTTAAAATAAATATGGATATAATCAAGAATTTAACGAGGAACTGAGTTGTAATACAGTTTAGTGTAGTCATACTAAAATCCCGTTTTGAAGCAACACGAGGGCTATTTTGGGATGGACCTCGTAATTTTGAACCGCGGTCAGATGACGAGGACAACGCCTCAGCTGGCATCTCCTCTCCAAACTACACACCAGCGGAAGGGCGTTTGACTCCTTAAGTATGATTTAACGTGCAACAGGCCCAATACGCGACAAATCTTCAGTGGAATCGGGGTTCGAACCTGGAACCCTCTGGCCCCGAAGCTGAGACCTTACCACTAGACCACCACGGCCTCTAGTAGTATAACAGACTGGAGCCCGGTGCTGCCATCGTTTTGTCTCCCTATCACTATGCTATTGCATCTGATTATTATATCTATTTATTTTATTTTCGAGCATCGAAAACTTTTGGAGACACTAAACAGTTTCAAAAATTTCAGAGCTGTATCTAGCAAATAATGATTCAGAAACAAATTAAAATTCATGAATATTTCTGTTCGCGCCAATTACAAGTTTGACTCCTTTTTCTAACTCATAGCAGCCCTTCGACGACGCCATCTTGCATCTCTGTCGGAGTTGGTAGAAGATGTTTGGTTTTTCATGTGTGCATGTGGTAAGAGCATCGCATCTCGCCCATGTATTTCACATCATGTTTCTCATTATATGTTGAAACGCATATCTACTCTACCACATGAGTAACGTATTGGAATATACATATTCAAGATTGTTTTAGTATTTCGCAACGCATTCACTTCATGTGCGACATCGCAGTCACCATGTTCAATTTTATTACAATTGTTCGGAACTAGCTCTCGCATGAGCAAACTCAATTTATGCCTACAGGCAGCATCTATTGAAATTATATCTGTATATATGTAAATAAATCATATTTTAAATAATCAATACAGTCCGCTCAATTCGTCGAAAATAAACGCAAACAATTTCATTAGAATGATTTTATGAATTATCGAATATACATTATGAATGAAAACTCTAAATATTTGAATAAAGTTTTAGTTTGTGTTTCGTGGCGCAAGAGGCATATTTAACGATACTGCACCATATTTAATTAAATGAATTTTGACTGCGATCATGTGAATAAGCGAGAAACATAAGAATGAAAAAGTACATTCGTTAGAAGAATATTTTCAACAATGCAAGGTTAGTGGTACATTTTAATGTAGAAGACATACAAGGACAGGGATGTTTTTACACACTTTTATTTAACATCACTTGTTTTATGTTTGTAAAGGTAGAATTTTGTAATCGATTTTTCGCTCACTTCTAAACGTGCTAGAGTTCTGAAATTTTGCACACCTCTGTATTCTCGATGGCAATATAATATTTGAATTTTTCATAAGTTAATATTTAATTGATTAATTAAATTTTGATTTCATACGATTGGTGCCACCTGGTAGTGAATTTGAGAAAAAATTGATTTCGAGATTCCATAATATTTACTGTAAGAAATTAGACTTGAAAATAGTGAAAATAAAAATTAAAAAAAAAAAACGCGTACTACTTTTTTAATGCACTCGCAAATTGTGTTTTAAAAAATTGATTTTTTTTTTATTATTATCAAATTAATTTTTTATGTATACAGCTTACAGCATCTTAAACTCTGGATCCAGGTCCCTAATGGGATTATATAATAATTTAACATTGCGGAAACACTAAGAACATATTATTTTGTCCGATTCTTCTATAATATTAATAGAAAATAATTCAAAAAAACATCATGCTTATGGTATATTGTAAAATATATATATCAGATAGCTGTTTTGAATGGTTTTTTAATCATTTTTCTCATTAACCCTTACGACGTGTCTCACTCATGCATGGAATTACAGAATTTGAGATTTAAATTATAATTAAGTCAAAGTAGCAATTAATATAAAAGATAAAAATCGATTGGACACGCAGAAGTATTTCAGTAGTCCTTTACGCTCTAACATAGATTGAAATAACAATCAATGTTCCGCATCAGATGTGCCATCCAATTAGAAGGTTAAATTCGTAGTGCAAATCGTTCAATGCTGTTTCATTTCCTATATTTCACCGTAAATGTATATTTGGGGACACGGAAAATTTTGAAGCAGAAAAGGGGTCGAGATCGGAGAAAATATAACCAACCATATAGTTAATTAAATAAATAATTGAGACCAGAGATATTAAATAATAATTTGAATATAAGTGTAGTTCTAGATTTGCAACAACGAAATTCAAGTGTCATCTACTATTAACGTAAAAAAACACACCCTTCTCTTCAGATTTCTGATAAAAATAAATATAAAAAAAACTTGAAAAAAAAAACTCTTTTACCAATGCATTAAAAATGAGTGGAAGTATTCTTCTTTCGGCAGTACCGTAATAGTATTTTGCTGGAAATTGTTTGGATATGGGTTGTATCAAATGGACTCCTACAATTCCAAAGTCTACTTTTACTGATGAGATATCTTGAGAGTACACTTGTTCACGTCTGACGAGTGGCCATGTGATATCCTATTGAGCCATTGACAAGTCCTTTTGCAACGTTTATATTTGATCTTAGCATTATTTTATATTTGGTTTAGCACCGATGAAGATCTCTAGTTCTTGTGATAAGCCTCCAGTCTTGTTGGTGTCAAATGGTTATTTTTATTTTTATCGAAACATTTAAATTACTGTGTAAAGTTTTTTAGTTCTCAAAAATACTATAGATGGCGCCACTGAAACCTACCTAGTGCAAAAGTAACTTTGCGATTTTTTTTCAAAAATTGATAATTGAGAGCTCTAAAATTATTAAAATATTGTATCAAATCATTGTCATCAAGACCCAATAAATATACAAAATTTCAGAACTCTAGTGCATTAAGAAGCGAGTGAAAAATCGATCACAAACATGAAACATTTCGAACTTAGTAAAAGCGTTTAATAATAAAAACTACAAAGCAGCAAAGCGTCACCTTACATTTTTGTTTCAATTTCCTCGCTAGAACCCTCCATCAAAACACACCCCACCCCGACCGTCGGAAACTTCCCAAAATCCTATTCCAGAGAGGGGTGCACCCCAGTTTTCTTCTCCCCCTCTCCTTTCATGTTTCTCTAATCCCCTCCCCCCACGAGAAGAGAGAAACTGCCGAAAATCCATTTCCTCAGCTAGCTCGCGAAGAAGACGGCCTCTTCTGTTTGAGAACGGCATCCCGAGCACCTGCTCCGCTTCTTCACGCGCAACCGGAGAGGAGAAGAGTCGTGTACTCGAGGCACACAGCTTCCGAAATACGGATTCGGTTTAATTGTCGACTAATAGACAACAGATGGGATGTTTCGCTTTCGGGTAGCAAGGTTCCGCTGATTCGCACTTGGATGTGTCTTGAAGTATCAAACTTTGATACTTGGTCCAAAGAATTTAAGACAACTCATTTCAAAATATTGTTATAATAGGGGAGACCGGGGCAAGTTTACACAAGGCTTATATTTCACATACCATTGGTCGGGGGCACTACATGTCGTTTCAGAAGTGTCTCGGCCTCCATTAATACTCATCCATGTTTGAAGTCAGTCTTGAAAGTGGATCGTGAAGCGGACAACTTTTTGTGATTTTTTTACCAATTTAGTAAATTTTTACCCTTACTTATTGGCGTTAATAGAGCTCGTACTATTTGAATATTATATCTTATTATGGATTACCCTCTTAGGTTGTTCTTCTGTGGTTATTTTAAGCTATTTAGTTTATTATTTTTATTATGAATAAAACTCACATGCGGAGTTATAACAAAAAAAATGGCGATGGGGCAAGTTTACGCACAGTACTTGGGGCAGGTTTACACAGTGTGTAAACTTGCCCAATCGCCTTTTTTTTTGTTGTTGTTGTTATAACTGGCACAAGTGGTACTTGCATTACAAAGTCATTCCCAACATCTGAAGATGTGAGGCCATTTCAAAAAGCAGAGCCAAGGAAAACTAAACGTACTGACACTTTACATATATCTAGGGTTACCATAATTTTTTTTAGTTGAAATCCAATTTAGACAAAGTATAGTTTAAAATTCTTTTTTCATTACTCTCTCTAGCACAGAGTTTGAAGAAGTGAAAAAATACTTAAGGCGTTAGATTTCAAAGATAAATTTTTATTAATATTTGGAAATTTAAACTTATAATAACGAAAAACAGAATTTAATAAAAATCTGCCGAACTTTTAATTTTCAGATTGTCTGGATACGGAGGCTCATCCACTATGGGTGTAAACAATGACTTTTCTTTCATTGACGGAATGACGTCAGCTTATCAGAATACGTCAGGTTTTCTGAGTTGCAACCAAATTACTCTATCACCGTATACACTGGCGTAAGTCCGGATATATGTTAACCGTACCTATATCTGCCAGTATAGTAAACGGTCAAAGTAACCAGACCGGTTGCGATAACTTCATCTTTCCCGACTGAATGTTTTTTTTTTTTTTAAATTATTTTTGTAAGGTAATATTCAACAGAGTAATTTTAAAGACATAAGTCAACAAAAATTTATTTTATCCGTTTCTATAAAGTTATTGTCTTCACGGACGGACAAAATTCGTTACGCGTGCTTTTGCCGATATTGACGATGACAAGACAGAAGAATCGAGCCTAAAACATTATTATTCTACCATATTTCAGATTGTAGATTCGAATATGAGTTACCGTCTTCACAGGTAGGCATATATATGTAGAATGTGCAAGTACATGATATTTCTGATCCCATAAACTTATAAAGCTATAAAATTTTCTTCCAGTCCAAATGGCTTATGGTAAACAACGGTAGACTACACGTCTATATCAGAATAAACTAAAGACCATGGAAATTAGTAATGAAAAATTTATTGCATACATTTAATATAAAAAGTCATGAAGTCAAGGTCATATCGTGAAAAAGCGATAACATTATAAGTGAATTTTCTAATTAAATATCAACAACCGGTCATTTTGATTGGTCATCGTATATTTAGTTTAAAACAGCACGATCTATGGAAGAGTTTACTGGTTTGTTTATCAAAACCTCAGGCCAGTAATCCTCCGAGTTAAGCAATCTCCAAACCAATACTTGGCTACTATTTCGAGTGCCAAGTTCAAATCAGTTTCATCTCTTCTATGCAAAAAGTAGAAATCTTGATTTTTTTTCAGTTAGTTTAGTCAGATAATTTCTTTAACCGATTACTTAAAAAAATACCCGGTTAAGATATACATTGAAGATAGTTTGATGAATCGCAGAAAAGAGCGATAACAAAGCAACTATGGTGGCTATTTCATAAAAGAGCCGAATTCAAAACAAACATCAAAAGCTACAGAAATGAAAACCTCAAATTTTATATTTTTAAAGTATCCTCAAAATATAACGTCGCCAAAGAGACTATGCATCGTCCCCGTTATATCAAAATGTCGTGCGTCAGAAACCACACACATCAAAGCATACAAAATTTTGATGTAATAGCTGGAAAAAATAGCGATGCACGGCATTTTGCGACAGCATACAACAATCGCATATCACACACAATAATATGAGAGCACATGTAACTAAGCTGTACCAGTATTTTGCATCAAGAGAATGTTTTAGCAAACTTGGCATGCCACATTTTGATATAACAGTGACGATTAGCTCCATATTATATTATAATATATTATATTCATACCTGATGGAAATTTATTTTTGTTATTTTTTAATTGCATTTCATTTATTTTACAGTTCATCGCTTACAGCTTGAATGAAATCAAACCACGATAAAATTACTGTCAGTCCTAAAAACAGGATTCAGAAAATTTTTTTTTCTGCGAACCTGTCGAAAGCCGATAAAAAGGGGTCGTAGAGGTTCACTAAGGGGTTGAAATCCATAACGTATATCCCTCATCCCTTTCCTTTAACCTCAACCGCGACCCTCGCAACAAACTCCATCCCTCCAAATGTCGCGAAGGTCGAGCTTGACTGGAAACTAAAGATGGATGATTTCGACGCAGCGCTATAACTTATATTCTACAGTTCCACAGCAGGAGAACGAAAGAATGAAGTTCACCAGGTATGGTTTGAAAAAAAATGAAAATACACCTGCCCTTCTTCTGAATATCAAGGGCAATAATTTTTTTCCATATTGGGAATCAGTGACAAAATTTTTAACATTATTTAGCTAGTTTTTTTTTTTCCTTTCCTTTATTGACTCAGTAGTCTGTTCTATAAACATTTGTTGATTCTTTTAATTCACTAAAAATTCAGGATGAATACACTTTAAGTGTATGCGCAGCAATTGGCTCCAATTCGTTTTATTTAAGCCTTAATTTACCACTTTTAAAAAATTGGTAATAATGTTTAATAATTAATGTTAATAACTAATCAAACAACTAATGGCGCCTTAGGCATAGTATTATTTTCTGTTCGGCATATTTCGTTTTAATGTGAAATTAAAAAAATAATAATAACTTTTCTCCCTAGAATATTTGCACGCCCCTTATTCTAACCTTGTTGCGACGCCACTGCAGAAACACATGTCTTTAGCACAGTCTGTTTAAGGATACTGGTAGCATGTATAAACCATAGGCAGATGTTCATTCCAACAATCATTCGACTGTATTTGTCTTCTTTATCGATTATCTATTAATATTTATGAAGCAATTAATATGTAAGAATCTACGATTCCTTATTTTGATAAAGAATTTCTTAATTCCTATGAAGATAGAAAAAGAGTAAAAAAAAAAGAAAGAAAGAAAGAAACAGGCGTACAAGGATATAAAAATTTCTAATCACAATAAACTTGTTTTGAGACAATTTAATTATGTGTATTTGTCACCTGTTGGAAAAATCTGGTATGTTACAATATCTGCTAGAAAATAAAACAGACAAAGATATACAATTATGAATCAATTCCAATTGCACATTTTAAACAACCATTTTCTCCAAAAATTACAGTATGAATTCATATGTTGAATAGTTCCAAGATCAACTGTTGAATCCCGTTGAAAAACTTCTTGAGTTGGTTCGGTTTTGATAAAAACTGAACACTCCAAGATACAATTTTTAAATTATAAATCCGAAATTCCCAAAATGGTGGTTCATTATTGCATAAATGTGTCCAAATTATATGAAATTTTTTTTCTTTCTGATTAAAGATTCGATTTTGGTCAACACGCTAAACATTTTTCAATGAAATTATTTAAATCAATGTGAATACTAATACCATTTAAACCCTAACAGAAAAACGAGGGCATCCCAAATGAAACATTCATATCTACACACAATCCAATATTTTGTTAAAAACTCAATGCTACATGGCTTAATTTTATTTTCATTCATTTGATAAATTTCTACTACCTTGCTTACACGCACTGAATTACACGATAAGTGGCATAATTAAACTCCTTCAATGCGTACTTCACCAGGAAACAGAGAATAATATATGACAGTTCATCAGGCTTGTTATGCCCTCATGCAAGTTCGAAGGAAGTATCATTAATGACCACCTGGCCGGATGCAAGAATGGGAACGTTTTGCACTAACTATTTTAGCTATCACTATAGGATATTGGAAGAGTGTGTCGTTAACCATTCGAGTATACTTATGTCCCTGAAAGCGTCTGGTTTTAAGGGTCACTTCTACTTTGAGTTCAAGAGAGTCTGGTACCCTGAGTTTTGTATGCGTCGAGGAAAATCCCCAGCGAGGGCAGGTTTTAACATTTGGCGACTATAGGTGATTGTTTAGGGACGCCACAACAATGGGGCATTTGTCCATCGAACGAAATTGTCATTTGTTCGTCGGACTTCCGAACTTCATAATAAATATTGAATCGCAACGATTGTGTGGCACTTGCGTACAGAGGCAGGTGCGTACAAGTCATTAACTATCAATCAATGAGCTGTGATAGTCGGTTGTATGATTGTATTGAAAAAATACTAATCGAAGATTTGAACTATACAATAATGAGCGTAGATTTCACTGATATGTTAACTAATTCAAGATAAATTTTCTCAGATTTTAACCAATTACGTTAATTTCTATGTAAACAAATTTTCTATTTTTAGTCCGCTTTGCCAATTATTCTTGCCAATAGCTATAAATTCTAGCAAATCTACACGAACACCTCTTGTCGATGGCCAACAGATGATAGATTAGGCGTTAATGGCTTGTACGCAAATGCTACTCTATGCAAGTGTCACAACACCAATCGCAACATGCATTTAACTATAACTGTATGTATTATTAAGTATGTTAACGAATTATTGACGCTTAGAATGCAAATTAATGAATATTACTGAAGATTGTTTTACAGCAATTTTAACGTTTTGCTAATTTAGTAAAACAATTTATTTTTATATCAAGTTTGTTTATATTTGGCTTTGTTATGTTTTGCTACGCGTGTGAATATGTAAGTACGGATAAGGGACGCATAAATTTTTCTTTGCATAGGAGTGCATGAATTTTTCTCTCCATAGGGGCGACAGACACCCTTGCACTGGCACTGTTTCCAGCTATTGTTATATCCTTTTTCGGCTAATAATAGAGAAAATTCATTGTTTGGTTCCTAGTTACAATTTGATATACGTAAAAGAGGAAGCATTATAATCTTGAAAAAATCGACTTCGAGATTTTGATGAATCGCCACGTCATAATCTTTCATGGGTCCGAAAAATATTATTTTTTGGAATTATGCCTGCCAGTCTGTTTCTGAGAACAATACCTCGAGAACGAAATGAGGCAAATGAATGAAATTTGGTACATGGTGTTTACAACGAAATTATAGATGCGTTTCAAACTTCGCGCGAAATCAGTCGAAGGGAAGTTAGTCTGTATATCCGTCCATGTGCATGTGAACTCTATATTTCAAAAACGCAAAGAGCTATACTAATAAAATTTGGATAAAGGTTTCTCATAAGAATTGCAGATCTATATTAAAATTCGGACAAATCCGTCAATGGGTTAACTGTCTGCTGATCGGTCTGTTCGAGTATATATGAACGCGAGTTTTACGGATCAAATATAGTATATGGTCTTGGCACCTGGATCTTTATCAAATTTTGGATCCAGTCAGTCAAAAGGAAGAAGTACTATTCCAAAATTTTAAACGCAAAACACGCCATATTATGGAAGTATGCAAACAAACCGAGGAGGGAATAATCTTGTCAGTTTTTGCTAGGTTACTTCTGATGCACTATTTCTAATTTCTGATGATATTTAATTTGTTGATCAATATACCTGTGGTAGAGAAAATATATGCTGCATATAAATATTTCTGACCGAGAGAATATCTTCTGCATAGAATGCGTGACTGCATGCGAATTATTGTGAACTTACCTGCATGACGACGGATGATCAATACAGTTGTTTATAGAACAATATTGGCTTTCTTATTAATCAGAAAAGTGTCTTGTTCTTAACATCAATTTTATTCATATTTTTCTTGATAGTTTGTCAGGCAGTACAGTCGGTTAGAAAGTTTGCCACAGCAGACGTCTGAGAAAATCCACCAAACTCATCGAGACCACACAATCGCTTTCTAGTCAATGCAAGAAATGATATCAGAGGATAAAGTTACTCTTTTCATATTACGAATCTCTTCCCACCATTGTGGGCACGTTTACCTGGAGACTGCACAAACCTCCCCAAAACCCTAACTCCACGAAGGACACTTCATAAGCTGATTTCGGTATACAGGACCGACATTCAATTGCAATAAATCGACCTGAAATTCGAACAATACCTCCTCGACCCCCTACCTGGGGTGGGGTGGAGTTCCGAGTTTTGAGTGCCGGCTCTCCCCCAATTTCGGGTTCTTTCACAAAAATTGGCAACTGTCGCCGCAAATAAATGAACGTGGCCATGCACATACTGGAAAAGCTTACGAAAGCCACCACAAAAACCGCATGATTTTTTTTTGCCCCCTTTATTATTATTTTTTTCATTTTCTCCATTCTTGCAAGATCTCCTTCTCTCCAGTAAATCTATTCAATGGCAACTCCCAACAATGCGTCTTTGGTCCGTAGTTGTGTTCCTTTGTGTCTGCTCAAAGATCCCCGATAACTACTGGGAGCCTGGAAATTCTATATGGATGTTTGAAGCTAGGTAGGTGCAGTCACATACACACACTTGCTATCATTTTCAACCCTCTGCGCGCCCAGCACGCTCAAGAAGGTGGAGGAGCGAGGGTGAAAAAAATGTAAGTGTCAAGTCGAGTTGAGTTGTTTGAGCGATCAATTATTTGCTGAGGTGGTTTCGGCGGAAAGGAGGAGAGGGCAGGGAGGAAGATGGCCGTAAACATATTCGTCGAGAGCAAATCGGATTATTTTGAATTTCTCTGAAGTGAAATTTGTGGGGCTTGGCGCTTTTTTATAGTAAGGATTTGGCAAACACAAGCTTTCGCACAATGTGGTTGCGTATTGAATTTTTCTTCCCTTTATATACCTAGAATTAAAAGCTTTGCATTTAATGCTCATTTTTAACATCTGGAAAAGCAACCTGACAAAAGATCTTACGCTGTTTTATTTTTTCTTAAAATGTATTTTTATGCTATATTTATTCATTTATAATGGGTAAAATAAGTCAAATAATTTGTTCACAGGTAGTTTGTATGCCCGTAAAGCAAAGGGGGTTTTAATATGTTAAAAAAAGGATAATTTTTCCTAAGCATTTGGCTTGTCGATTGTTTACTATAAATTTCTAAAATCTCCACAATACCTATAAAACGCGAAAATGAGTTATTTTATTTTTCTTTGACGTAAAATTACTATTTATTTAATGAGTCAATTCACAAGATGGTTTTGGAAAGCAAAGAAAAAGTCTTAAAAGAAGTTTAACGTATTCGCCTTTTTATAGTTTACAGCACAACGGAGATTTTCTATTTAATTTATCATATTTGAATTCATTTTTGTTAAGTTTGCTTAGAGTTAAAGCGAAATAAGATTTATTACAAAAACAATAACTAATCGGAGAACTGCAAATTTGGTTATAAGGGAAGAATTATATATATGACGCTCGTACTGGTAGGTGAAATATATTCAGTCTATGCTCAATTTATACGATGTATAAAATACATCATCCTGATTTAATTTTCGAATCAATTGGTCATCTTACAGGAAGAAAAAAAATGTGACATCGCAACACAACGTAAAATATCTTATTGTTACATCTTTAGGCAATAATGCCATAGATGTCGCTTAACAAGAAGCACCACCTATCTCAATTTTTTGAAATTTCAAAGAGGAAGAAAATACTCAATTTTTCGCAACCAATAACGAATATTTCTGAATTTTTTTCAACATCTAATACAAACATGAGACCATATTTTCCTACCTCATGTTAATAAAATTCAGAAATATTCGTTATTGGTTGCAAAAAATTATTATTTTCTTCATCTTTGAAATTTCAACAAATTGAAATAGGTGTTGTTGTTTATTGAACGACGAGATTCTGACACCAATGTATTATCCTAAAATTTTTAATTCTTTTGCAAAAGGAAACTGCATTAAAAAAGACGATTTATTAAGAAAGACATTCCACCTTTTGAGGTGTCAAAATAAACAAAAAAGTTTTAAAAGTTCAATTTTCACTATTACATTCAGAGCAGAAGTGAAAACGAAATAATTTAGGAATCTTAAGAAATTTCTTTTTTTAAGAAAAATAAAGAAATATCTAAAATTCAATTTTTTTCTCCATTATGATCATTATAATATTGACGAATAGCACGATATCAAATTGAGCAAACTGACACAAAAGAGTCAATGAAAAACAGTCGAAAAGCCGATTTTAAATGGACGAGATCTAGAAAAATTGGCCGAAGCAGTGGGGGGAAAAATCAATGTTTTTTTTTATTGCTTACAAACGAGTGCAAAGACGGATTGCGTGTAAATTTAGCAGCGGTTTCTTTTGATCCATCAAAGTCTACGACGGAACAATGAAAAAAGCAGTAAACAAATAAACAAAAGACAGAGAACAAGAAACAAAAAATTTACGGCTTCATCATACTCAAGAGAGATGAATAAAAAAATGAAATGAAGATCCTCAACTTTGTCTCGTTACAACGCTCTTGCTGATACATCGATCATTCCAGTTGGTATTTCCTGCATGAATTTGCAATTTGATGGAAAATAGGAAACCATGAAAAAAGCAATGAGACAACAATTCTCTAGTTTCTGAAGGGGAAAAAACAATGAGTAAGGGAGAATTACGATAAAATCAAAACTGACCGAAGTTTAACGATCGAATTTGCGTTCGTAAAGTTCTCCACAACATATTTCATCGCATTTTATCATTTTATTCATTATACAATGGAGAATATTGAAACAGAGCTGACGAAGGCGCAAAACGATTTCTTGAACAAATTTTCAAGGTCGACGAGTCGCATTCTATCATATGTGGGAGAAAAACTCAAAGTATCTCGCATATCAGGCAGGCCGTCTCTTCTTTCGGAGATCTGTAATCTAATCTTTCTGATCGACTGTAGTCTCTCGCACATTCCCCAATATAACTGGATTCATTTTTATGCCTTACTGATCGATGCCACGGTTCGGGCTTAGTCCGATATCTAAGTTTCACCATATAAGGTAAATTTCTGCAACATATGTTATTATCAAAAACAATTGTGAAACTTATGGGAAGACATAGTATTGACAATTTGACAAGCTTCGCGTTTATGAAAATTATGGTGTAAGGGGAGTTGGAGTAGATTGTTACGCGGGAACATTGATACAGTTCTGAAATTTTGATGATTCGAATGGCTCAAGGTGTTCATATCCCCTCATATATATGGCACTGTAACACTTATCACACGGTAAATTTTTCGGCCATGTTAAGTCCAAAGTTAATTTACAAATGAATCAAACCGGTAATCTTCTAGTCGAAGTAAATTTTTCTCTAAGTACGTGCTGTGTGATTTCTTTATTAAGTTTTGAGTTTTTTTAGCGTTGATTTTGCGTGACCACTTGTTTTAAGTAAAAAAGTCTCTTGAGGCAGATTGATACAGTTGACTCCAGGGCACATTGATACGCATTTTCTGTGTGTATCAATGCGCCTTAACAGCAACTACTTTTCAAAATCGTCTTCAGAAATGGAAAAAACTTAACAATGACAATTAAATATTTGTTTTAAACAATGAACACGGTTTGAATTCCATTGCAAAAATGAAAAGTATTGTTGTAAATTAGGTTTAAAATATTTTTTACGAATTTATTAAAATGGGAAAAAATGTACAAAAACTTAATTAATATAATCGAAAAGATATTTTTTTGTATTTTCAGATGGTGTGAAAATTATTTTTGTGCTATATTATATTCGTAAGTCACCACGGAAGAACGCGAAAATTTCCCTTAATTTTTAATTAATTAAAATTTCCAAACACGGCTTCGAGGCTCACATTTCCTCCCTCCAAAGCATTTTTAGACACACACACATTCTCCTTCATTATTTGTAGAGATAAATTATTTTCTGAGTTCTTATTTCTATTGTTTCATTTTTCCAGCCTCATTAAAAATATTGAATTTTGATTAAAATAAAAGTTTGTTACTCTGTTAAACTTTATTTGGAATTTAAAGTTTATTGATAAAACAACTTTTGTTTTGATCCCAGACCTAATAACCACCATTATTTTCTATATTTCCGTGTGTATCAATGCAGATTGATACAAATCCATTTTTAGGAAAAAAAAATGTAATAAATATTTTATTATTTCATTTATGACCAAAACTCGACTGAAATCCTATATTAGATTAACAAATGCATAAATATAGTGTATTAGTTCTAATTATTTCCGTTGGTAAAATCATTTTTTTAGCTTTCCAAAAAAAAAGTGTATTAATGTCCCCGTGTTCCCCCTACTACTAACCCCTGTTTACAGGAAGTCCACCAATGAAATAAATCTTGCCTCCAAGAAAATAGCGTGTCCTGGTGTAACGAATGGATATCGAAGTCCCGGATGATAATCTTTGGTAGCGCCGATAAGACAATATATTTGCTTTAATTTCATGTTTTTAAAACCAAATATTACAAGGAGAGAGGAATTATACTATGTTCCGGGCGCCATTTACCATCATCATGTCAATGGCAACTTGGAATCCTTTCATCACAGAACGCGAGTTCCTATCAAGGTGACCACCTTCTTTCAGTCTACTTTTTAATCCTATAAAAATATTAAAATAAATGCTGATGTATAAGGAGGAACAACTACTTTCTTTGAAGGACTGTTCAAGATATGCAAGCCCCAAGCTGTTATATGTGGAAGGAAACCCATTGAAGTTTCCACTCAAAATGAGATCAGTTTTCATTGAGGTTCACAATTTTCTAGGCAACTCTAGTTGATATATTGCGACATTACTGAAGTTCAACTTTCTATGCATGCATCCTCCATACCATTAGTTTTACTTGATATGGCATCAAGTTTTCAAACAGTTAAGACGGACCTTTGTAGCAATTATATCTCTAAGGTAACTTTAAAACCGACGAAAGAACAAATTTCTGACCATTCAACAAGCTTCACTCACTTGAATGCCGTTTGTATTACTGATTCTTGTCAGCAGGAAGTCCACCTACGAAATCAATTCAATCTCACTCCGCAACAAAACAACCTGGACTCCTTTCAGCACAGAAAGCGAACCCCCACACAGTAGGGAACCACCTTCTCCGTCTATCAACAAAGATTAACTCCACTTTCCAATACATAGCAAAGGCATTTTGTGTCGCATTCATAAAAGAACGGGCTCGTTGTTGGTGGTCACGTTCTCCGGCAGATGGTGGATGCAGGAAAAAGGAACTTCCTCGACAGGACAGACGGACAAGGCTTCCCTTGTTGACAAAAGGTCAATGCAAGAAAAGCAGCACATACATGGAGAGTACAATTTCGAACATCTAGTACCGCATTTCGAAGGGAGTTGAGCAAACAGTGTCCAAGTACACAGAGGACCCTTGCCATCCAACAAGGAGCCAGTTGGAATAATGTTGAGGCGAAGAACATATGACGGTTCTTATGCAAATAAGGCACCGCTGTGCAAACAAAATATCGAAAGTCCTTAAATATTTATATGGGTAGTTGAGAATGGTTTTTGTAGTCATAAAAGATGAACGTCATGTCCTGGATGAAGGAGTCGGTTAATAAAAAGATTTCGTGCATTTTTAAAGCACTTTAAATAGTTTCCTTCCGGCTGGTAATGAAATTTTTTGGAAGGAGGAGTACGGGAAGAAATAAATATTTTTATAATTCTGGAAGTTAAAAGAATAGTGTTGGAGGGAAAAAAGGCATACTTAAAATAAAAAGGTAGTAAAAATGATGGATAAAAAGTACTTAAAAGTCCTACCAATTTTTATTGAAAATGTTGACTTTTTAATAAGCTGGTGTTTTTTGTGGAAAAGCATTTCATTATTCAGAAGTTGATTTTTTTATAGTTAACCAAACAAGAGCTGCTTATGATCTAAATTATAAGCAAATAAAACTTACAGCAATAAAAAGTGAAGTTGGTGTTTTAATTTCTTTCAATGAATGAAGTCTAGTAGTAATTGCAAGATAAGAAAATGACAGGAACACGTTTCTATTCATTTGCAGCAAAAAAATTATACGTCACTTTTCATTCAAGGTGCAGGGTAAAATAACTTCAATACAAAAAGGTTTTGAGGGTTTTTATTATTATTATTATTTACAGACTCATTGGAGACCGTAGATTAGTCCTAAGAGCACAGAAATTAAGCATTCTGATTATTTTATTCTCATCAAAAGATAAAAATGCCTCGATATAATATTCGAATGCACTAATTTCAAATTAAATGTTTTAATACTTTTAAATAATAAAATATCTCTTAAGCTTGCAGTGACCTGATCAGCGCCGATTCCTTCGTTATCATCATACAAAAGAGCCCTCGAACCTCGCGTTACTTTTCACTTTTTAATACAAAATTTCAGTTTATATTTAATCGTAAGAGCAAGCAAATAAGTACAAATACATTTGCAAGGAAGTGAAAAAGCCATTTGTATGCAAATTTCTAATAGTTCTGCTCTCCAAGTTGCAATTATTAATTGAGAAGCGACAACTACGCTGCCCATGGTAAGAGTGACACTTGATGAGTCAAAAACGAATATGCCAACTGCGGAGCTCTGAACATAGATTTCACCAATTACAAAAAAATAAATACAAATCAGGGTAATACGAAACAAAGAGTTTTAATGTTATAATTAGGACTGTTTACTTTGGATTTCTTCCTCCTCTAATTAGTATTGAAGCTGCGTAGTTCATTACTGAAAATTTCACGGATGGTCTTGAGAATACTTTTTGGGATTGCCTGGCAGTTGAATAACAAGGGATTTTGCAAAGCTTAGGTTCCCTGGATAACATTAAGTTGGCTGCAACATTCGAAGCCATTACATGATACGAAGACTAAAGAGAACTATGGGAAGCGTGCTTGTTTCATCAGTTGGGCCAGATGAAAGAAAATGTTCCGAGAGCATTTGAAGATAAATATTTTAACGCAAAACAAGAACTAATAAAACGGTCTATAATTCTTAAGATTTAAAACAATGAATACACCTAAGGTTTTAATACCAACCCGGTTTTGGTGCAGCATATCCTTATCAAGGATCTTGCGCCAGGAAAATACATGATCATTCACAGAAAAGTTATGGCATGTAGCTATTCTACGGTCTTGGCTTTTTCAGCGTTCATGGGAAGCATCTCTTAATTCAATTAAAGACCACAAGTTCTTATATATATTTTCTTTAAATCTGAAAGCAAAGTTTCATCCCTTTTCTGCCGAATAAATACTAGATTGGTAAATAATTAATAATGTATAAATTAGTACTAAAGACAAGTTTCAAAGACTTAAAATTTAAATGGAAATTTGCATAAGCAGTTAATATTGGTAGTATTGGCAGTTAGTATATACAGAGCAATTCAAAATGGAAGGAATGTAAAATATTAACCCCTTAATCGTGATGATCCGAGCTCTCATCGAATAATGAATTTTCAAACTTATCTAAAATTGAGTTATTCGTAGACGTTATACCTCGATGTAAATTGGACGATAATTCATCAACATCTCAAGTATTCTACGGACTTTTAGTTTAATCAATACAACAACGCATTCTCAAAACAAATCTCATTTAATTAGATAGTACAGAAAACTACGCAGTTAAGGTGTTAAATAACAATATCCGATACTCTTTAATATAAAATTGCAGAAAATGAGTATGCAAATTATATTAAGAAATTGTTTAATAATATATTAAACCATTCAGGTTTTCTCCCCCTTCCAATCTGATCTCACTTCGAAACCCTAAGACAGAACTAATCCGAGAAAAAGTTGAAGACAAAATCTCTATTAAGCATTTGTGGTGACTTTCTATGTAACAGAAAGCAAAAAATTCCTGAAAGTGTCAAAGCATATTTTAATCTCAGGAGGACCTAAATGAACTGAAAGGATTTCTCTCCCGCTCCCTTTCTCTGCAGGTGAAAAAAGTGGGCAATTCGAAAAGCGTGACAAGGGAGAGGGAGCGTCTGAATCACGCAATGTCACGTCGGTGACAGTTCTCGCTCGGTAACCACTTGAACGAACGGAAGTGATGTCCAGATCTAGGGGCTCGGCGTAACAAGTAACTTGCTGCTTCGCCTTCATTCGACAAAAAACAGGTGAAACATAAACGTTATGTCAGGGTAGCAATGCAGGCAAATTAATCACAATACAATTTTCGCAGCAATGTTTCTCAATCTGTCATTTTTTTTAATGTTGCGTATTTTGTTTGATAATATCCAGCAGCATTTTTATCAAAATATTTTACCTTTCTGAAATAAAGCTTAATTTTTTAAAATATAAATTTAGGTATTTCGTGTATTTCTTCGTGTGTTCATCTTTTCATGAAATCTATATCTATAAATATGCTGGTGAAAGAAAAGGTGTCTTAAAATTTCAAAATAAAAATGTATATTTAATTATGAGTTGTATACAATTCGGTGATATTTATCAACAATAGACGAAATTAATAAATGATTAAACGATGGTTGTGACTGGACGTTGGAAAGATAATGTGGCAGGTAAAATAAATCATGTGTCAGCACTCTCGACATTGGTTTTCAAGTAAGACTACTTTAATTACAGGCAATTACAGATTTATAGAAAATGCAATAAATAAATATTAAAAAATGTAAGATTATTAAATGCCATAAAACGATCCTTTTTAGAAACTGTCCAGAATGAATAAGGTTTCTTATTCTTAAAATTAGATCCAACCCTAAATGGGACCGTAAAAAATTGAACATCAGCTTCTATTCGGTTTTTCAATATAAAAATAATAAATTAATTAACAAAAAAATAAAATAATCAATTAATTAAAATATAAAAATTTTCAATACTGAATTACTAATTACAACAGCCTTCATGGTTAACATATTTAATAGTATTTCATCAAACAATTGTATGAGATGAAAGCTTTTTTTTTTCATTTATCATGAAATAGTGATTCATTTGTGTGCCTTATTTTCTTACGTAAGTATTTAATTGGGTTGGGTTACATTACGTTAAAGTTATAAGTCAAAATGTTATTCAACCAAAAATGAAGCCTCGAAAACTATTTTGGTCCAAAAAAGAGCAACGAGACAAAAATATTTAAATTCTAGTTAAGAAGATTGTAACTTCTTAACACACACCACATAAAAAAAAAAAGCCCCAACGCATTTAGCATAATATCTAGATATCCAGTGCGAGCGCGAAATAAGAAGCTAATACTTCTTAATCGCCTCACCGAATATATCATCATGAATGACAAAAGTTACGGTTAAATAAGAAATACGACTCCGTTTTCCGCATTTTATCAGCATTGCCCATAGTCATTTCATATTCTCCATTACATGCACTACACGAAACTTCATCCCTCAAGCATTCTTAACTCTAAAAATTATCAAGTTTAAGCCTGATTAACCACCATCTCTGTTATATCTTCATGATCAACAAGAATTTTTATTACAAACAAAGTCTGACTAAAATTTCGCCAGCAAGATTCATACTCATTTCATTTTATCCAACTACAGCCAAGACTATCCTGATTAACCACCATCCCCGTTAGATCCGTCACAAGTCAACAAAAATTATGATTATACAACGAAGTCTGACTAACATTTCACCCACAATGTTCATGCTCATTTCATCTTATCTAACTGAAGCCAAGATGATCACAGCCAGACCCCACACGATTGGTGCGTCGGAAAAGATCAAGAGGCTCCAACCGCGGATGGAAAACAGAGCAATTTGAAGGGGGGAGTAGGCATACATATCTAATCGCAGCTTACAGGTCTTTTTCAGGGGGTAGGCATCGCTATACTAAAAGGGACATCGCTTGTAAATGGGGAATCAGCCCTTGAGACGGGGAATCTAAGTGCGCCCGCAGGGGAAAAACCTTTCAGGGAGCCAAATATTTTACAGATAGTCAGGAAATGGCGGATAAATATAGCAAACGAGATGGCGGTAATCATCGCTTAGAGAGGGCAGGCTGGGGTCTGTCATAAAATGGGAGGATAAAGGGGCCAAAGGTATCTATTGCATCACCTAGGGTGATTGCGAGAAATTTTAGTTTCTTTGTGTCTCATAAAGAAGAAGATTAAGCATTTTTTTTGGAGGGGGGGGGGGGATAATTTAAAGGAAATGAATGCAATAAAGATTTCGGACAATGGAAGTAGTAAATGGATAAGGAAAAATATTGGGCAATGAATGGTTTGATTAAGTTACACAAAAACAGGTATAGTAGTTGATATTTTATAGCAATAGTAAATTTCATAACATTAGATTCATTAACATTTGACGAAATTCAAGAAATGTAAACATAAAAAGAAGTGAACAGATGTGAACTGAGAATTTGTTTTTAAAAAATTTCGGAAGTAGATCCGGTATTCTTGACCCTTCATTAAAAGCCAAAAAGAAACAGGAAAAAAATGATGTCATTTACAACTATTAGGTATATGAATATAAGAACGCCAGCACACCTGAATAAGAAAAATTAGGCAACTTAGCATGATTAAGAAAATAGTGATGTCTGAACATGTAACAAGGTGAACGTTAAGTAAGTTAATCGACAACGAACAGAGAAGAGTTTTTCTGAGTTTCCCATCTCCGTTCACGGTTTTAGGTTTACTGATTTCATGTTTTACTTCTATCAACGAGACTTTTCAAAGAGTTGTAGCAAAAAATTATTATTTCAATTTATGATTAAAATTTGTAAAAATAATAAGTAGCATATGCATACTAAAAATATAATCAAATCAAGATTAACAACATCAATGCAAACTGAAAAATAGCATTTGTCTTCAGATAAATGTCCCTTATACATTACGAACATGACAAAAACTTAGAATTCCAATTATCACGTTAGTTTACTCCACTATAGTGTAGTGGTTAGCAATCGCATACAATAGGTTTGCACATCGAATATTACTTTTAAATGCATAATTAAAATTTTAAAAAAAACTGTATTTATTCCTCGTTACAGATTCGAACCGTAACGCAAAAAAATTCCACTACAGAAAGTTTTTACTATTGATTTCTTTCCCGCAGTACTTGGAAAGTTAAATTCTAAATCTAAAATATAAGAAGACCTCATTTCAGAACACAGCAGATATTATTTGCCTGACGGTTTAATCTCCTTCATTTTGTAGCAAAAGTGCAAAGATTAAAATCACAGCCTTTAACCAGGAAGAACATTAACTGGGCTTAATTGTTAATGTGTTTAATTATTCTCGCGAATATTCAAGTCT
Organism: Araneus ventricosus; assembly: GCA_013235015.1. Classification (NCBI taxonomy): domain Eukaryota; kingdom Metazoa; phylum Arthropoda; class Arachnida; order Araneae; family Araneidae; genus Araneus; species Araneus ventricosus. The sequence goes on from BGPR01000478.1 coordinate 22,286, forward strand.
CTTGGCTAATAGCCCGATTTCATCAGTACTACTTCCTTTAAGAATAGTTAGCTTTTGAAAAATCCTTAAACAATGAAGACAATGGAAAATTCTTTCGGCAGCTGAACACAGCGTAAAAATGGTCTTTTATAAAAAAGGTATAAAAATGATCTTTATAATGGCACTAAATGATCGCTTATAAATGGCATATTATTAAAAAATGTAATAATACGTAATTTATAAAAATTTGATGATTTCGCTACAATCTTTACTTATAGCATATTATAAGTGTTACTTTACAATGAATAAAGGCAACATGAGCCTGAAATCGCTGCTTGTAATGCACTTCGCGGATCTTGCCCAACATCTACACATATTTCCCATATATAATATATATTTATATAAAAATTTTATAAACGAAACCCTTCCTATTTATGGTTATTTTCAATATGACAGCACAAGATTTTCAATAATAGTGAAAACTGCGAATACAATACAGACACAGCACATGTGGAACACAGTGTATATATTTAGATAATGTATTTCAAGATTCCATAAAATTTATAACAATAACAGCGTATCTTTTTAGACATCTCAGAGGCACATTTGTTCCGAAAGACATTGGGTATTTGGGAATTTTGGAGCTACTACGGAATAATAATGCTCGCCATAACATTGGGTTTTATGATGAAAAAAAACTTAAAGAAAAATGAAAAATTGAAAATTTTAATGATAGACTGTATTTTAGTTCATACAGTACAAACCCGATTAACCGAACTGAAGGGGTTGCCGTTTCGGATAACGATTTTTTCGGTTAAGACATGAACATCTATTGCTATTTTGTATCTAATTACAGTATGTAATTCTGAAATGTTATGAGTGTGAAACGAATATAAAACTCTTTGTAAGCTACGCTTATGTTCTTTAATAAAGTTGATCCTCCATCGAGAGCAATGCTTCCGAGAGGCACAGGTAAAAAATATCATAATTAATATTGTTAATAACCATTAATTTTAATTTTAGCGTTCTAAAATTAATCACTGGCTTTCTTGGAGAGGCTTAAAAGAAAAAATTGGGAATTGGGGATATCGTTGCAAAAAAGTCTCGATTTCGCGATTTTTCCCGTGTAGTTCATTCAGTACATGTTTTTTGGATTTGCGATTTCAGAGGCATTTCGGTTAACCAGGGTTTCATTGTACTTTTATTTAACTTGACTTGTCTCATGTTTGTAAAGATGGAATTTTGTAAATCATTTTACACTCACTTCCTAATGCGCTAGATTTTTGAAATTTTGTACGCTTATGACTTCTCTATGACAATACACTATTTTAATATTTTTAGTACTTAATTATCAGTTAGTCGATTAACTTAACTAAATTTTGATTCCACATTAGTGGCACTACCTAATAGTGACTTTAAGAAAAAAATTTATTTCAAGATTTTATAATATTTATAAAAATAAATCATAGGTTAAACAAAAATGTAGAATATAATAAAAATGAAAAAAATCTATTTTTAGCACACTAATATAAGTATCCTTTTAAAAACAATTTTTATTTAATTCATTGCAATATTAGTATTGGCTATAGATTAGATATTTAGTTATTTAATTTCTATTTTGAATATGTATTATTGAATTTACAGTGCATATTACATGAATCAGTCTGCAAAAATTGTTTTAGGAAAACAAATTTCCAAGTGTAGGGAGAATTGCCAGCACGGCTTATCTATGACAGGACATTGGTAAGCACTTTTATAAATATTTCCCAAATGTAAATCAAGCACATACGTGGATATAATTACGTCACATCCCGCTTTATATTAGCACTGTTCATACAAACATAAGTAAAAGAAATGTAGTAAAAAACAATTTAAGGTATCCGCCTACGTTGAAAACCCATTTTCGACTGAATTTTTTTTTTTAATGTCTTATCTGAAAGCCCATTCTTTTTAGTTTTCAAGAAAGTTTTTATTTTACATCTATGGTAATCAGAAGTGAAATTAGAAACATTTTAGTAGAGCTCAACAGCTGAAAATGTAATAGTAAACAATACTATACAGAAGCATTTTTCATTGTTTTTACTTAAGATATTTAAATTTTATTGTTTATTTTTGTTTTGTACTATCTGCCATACACCAGATGCTATTTTGAAAGATACTACACTTTTGTAAATATTTCCAAATGTAAATAAACTATGTACATAAGTGGATATAGTTACGTCACATCTTGACTTATATTAGCACTGTTCATACAAACGTAAATAAAAGAAATGTAGTAAGAAAATAATTTAAACAAATTATAAAATTGTACGGATCGTTTCCTGTGCGAAAAGAACATGCGACCTCACACAAAGACAGACATTTACTATGCAAATACCGAGACACTGAAACGCGTGCAGCAAAGTAAATATTGACAATGACAATAAGATAACAGCAATTTCAGCGCTTGACTGAAGGTGAACGAAATGGTAATTGTTAATAGATTCTGTGATGAAACGATATGTTATTGTACAACCAGCTGGATTACGCATTCATTGGTCACGAAAACGTGCATCAAGAGACATTCGGCTAATGAGACCGCAAAAAGCCCCTCGAATTAGACAGGCCTCATTCATAATACTTCCAGGGCCGGATTATTAAATAGAAAAGTAGGCAACTGCCTAGGGGCCCCGAGTTGCCTACTCTCTTCGGAGACTCGAGATTTTTCTTTCTTTTCTGCATTATTTCAAGACAATTTAATTTCTCGCTTTCATTTCCTTTACAAGAGCTGTGTACAAGAATTTATTCAAATTAAAATAAAGTAACGCTTAAGTTTTAGAAGAGTGTTAGGAATTTTTTTTGGGAAATATATAATTGCACTTCAATTTAGTATGCACTTGGTACATGGAACTATAATTCGGATACTTTGCACTATAATTCGAATACTTTGCACTATAAATTTGATACTTTACACTTTATTCATGGAACTATAATTCAAATACATTGAACTTTAATTGGAATACTTCGCACTATAATTCGAATACTTTACACTATAAATTTGATACTTTGCACTTTGTACACGGAACTATAAATTGAAAACTTTGTATTCAAAATCAATTTTTGTGGCATAGTGTCAAAAATTTTAAATTGGGCAGATTGCTAACTCCAAACAGGAAATAAAAATATAGATATTACAGAAAAGATTTTTACAAAAAAAAGGGTTTAAAATATGTATAAAGAACGAGTAAAGTTACTTTTGGCACAAAATAAACAAACATAATTGAGAATAAAGATATTGTAAAAAATTAATACAATACTAAACAATACTTATTATATTAAAAGAGCATTCTTGGCTCGAGTGGGCCGACCTGTCTTACGTTTGTGCCCAGGAGGTAAACATGTAGCTTCGATTGGCGATTTCTCCGGCCCATACATATTAACATGCCTAAGCTATGTTTACAAATATATTTTTTTGCAAAAATAGGACACGAGTATGTGGAAGCAGAACCGTTACTGCCAGAGTCATATACTATCACTTTCCATACACAGTTATTGTATTCAGTTTTATATTCCCCAAAACAGATCCATATCAGACATGCCTTTTCATATGAATGGACCACTTCTGCATTTATATTCTGTTTTACCAGTAAAGATGGTAAATAAAACGCAGATTGGTTTTCGTTTCTTTCTTCTAAAATTTTGACTTCTAATTTTGCACACTGATTTGGTTTTATACAAATCTTTGTGGGCATAGGCGGCTCGTACGGGGGGGGCAAGGGGGGCAACTGCCCCCTCACTTCCAAAAGTAAAGGGGCCTTGCCCCCCCCACTTTTCAAAGTTCAAAATTAACGATCCATAGAAAAATGGATCGCTAGCTGAAGCTTTGCTGAATAATATCGAAAGTTTCCAATTCATTTTTGTCTACTTCTGATCCAAAGAGTTTTGGAAGCTACAGATACGCTTTCAAAAGCTTTGCAATCAAAATCGCTAATTCTTTTAACAGTTAAACAACTGGTTAATACAACAAAAGAATGCTCGCATGAATTCCGAAATGAAGATTTTTTTGAAAAGTTGTGGATATATGTTAACGATATTTGTGAAGCAAAATCGTTTACTTCTCCAAAACTTCCACGCTCTAGAAAGATGTCTTCGAAAATAGGCGGCGGTTCCTTCAGCATGTCACAAGAAATGGAAATTGCTTTTGCAGTTATAGATGCTGCTTTAAACACAATAGACAAAAGGTTCAAAGAAAATGAGTTGGCTATTTTTCAATCTCTAAAAGATGTAACATGTTCGAATCCATCAAAGATTATAAAAAATGCATCAATTCAAAAAATCTCTGAAACATATGATCTTGATGTGGAAAAAATAAAGGGAGAGATACAAATTTTTCAGAGAATGTACAAAAAATACACCGACCCTTTGCCAGAAATATCCACGGAGATAATAGAACTAAGGAAAAGATGCAATTTTCTTGTTGAGAAGGAACTCTGTGATATACATATTTCCACACTTGACAAAACTAAACCAAATTCTCCTTATGATACCTGTCTCAACTGCATCATGTGAGAGAAGTTTTTCATGCTTAAGATATTTAAAATCATACCTCAGAAATAGTATGTGTCAAGAGAGGCTTTTTGCACTTGCTGTTTTGAAGATCGAAAATACTATAGATATTGACTTTACTAAGGTAATAGAACAATTTGCGGAAAACAAAAATCGCAGGCTATCTTTCTTCTAATTTATAATACGGATGTATATTGTATAACATAATATCAAATAAATAAATTTATAACTGACCTATTTTCTCTGTGTTTGGGAGTACGCGGTTTTGTGACGACATCATTGATCGATTCACGAGTTTCAAGAAAGGAGAATTGACTTAATAGCAGGGTTGTCGATTTTTTTGATTTTTTTCAAAAAAATCGATTTATTTGATTTAAATCGGATTTTTTTGATTTAAATCAAGATTTTTTTGATTTTAATGATTTTTTTAAACTATATATATATATATATTTATTATTTAACATTTGTATATTAGACAATGAGCATTGCAGTCATAGAATTATATATATAACAACATACCAGTCATTAAGCTGTACTTTATTTTTTAAACAAATTAAAATTTAATTCAAAAATGTAACAACTATTTAAAAAATATTTTTGAGCTAAAATATAACAATAATATACTTTTGAAATATAAGATAATTTTATTAAGGAAAAAAGGAACAATATAATAAAAATTGTAATTTCTTGACTATAGATATATTATTGTATGTTAAAATATTATGGAATTTTACACTCAGCTGTTCATTTGTTTCATTACAAACACAAGTTTTGAAGCTATCTCTACTCCTAATCTGTTTGACCCAAAACATTAAATAAAAAAATTTCTAGATAAAATTTTTAAATTCAGGCTTCAAGGTGCATTGAGTCACCATCAGGACTACCTGCGTGCCAAATTTCATGACTGTAAGTGTGATAGATTCATCTGGACATTGCGCACAAGCTCACAAACATTGTCTTTTATAAGTATAGATCATAGTTTAAAATGCACTATGTAAATGTTTGTATATCTTTTGGAGCATTTATATGCATTACTTAATTATCTTACATTTGAACATTATTGCAATATCAAAACTTTGTTGCCCCCAACACTATTTAGTTTTCTCCAATATTAAAATGAAACTCACTGCATTTTACTATGTTCTTTCTTTGTGAACATGATCCTAATATAAATACATGAAAATAATAGGTTTAGGATAGGGCTAATAGTACTCCTTTTAGAATGTATATAGTAGTCTTATGAAATTTTGTTTCAGAATAGGAATTATTAGAGATAAAGTTCGGGAAAATTCCTTGACTCGGAGATAAGTTTTTTAGATCTGGATGTTTAACAATTTTAGCAAAGTAACTCGAAAATTTTGCTCCAATATTCTTGAAGTTTTAATTTATAATTTTCTGTAAGATTCAACAATAATTTTCGAGTGTATCACGGTGACTGTATCTAAGGGGGTTCTCATGAGCCCCCCCGGAATGAAGCAAGTTTTTTAAAATACTTTTTTTTGTAGATTCTATGTCTAGACAATAAACTAAACCCATTCATGATGTTTTCTCATCATATTTCAAAAAAATTATTGTCTTGCGCCGCAAAGGGTTAAAATCTATTTTGCTTGCGTTGTCAAAAGTAAAGATATAGAAAGTACTCTAGTTACATCAATTCAATGAAATATTTTTTTTTGTTCTATATATTCTTTCTTTAAATATATTTTTAAAAATATTTTAAAATCTCTATTTAAAGATACATGAACAATTTTATTTCATTAAAGCAGATTAACTTGATATTTAAAATAAAGTGATTTAAATCAGTGATTTTTTTAAAAAAAATCAGTTGATTTAAATCGCGATTTAAATCAGTGATTTTAATCAACTGATTTAAATCACCGCAACCCTGCTTAATAGGTAAGCGTTTTATATTTTTCTCATGTTATTATTTCATAAGAATTGAAATGGAACTTTGAATTGGAAGGAGAGAGTCTACGGTGGCCATCCGTTCAGATTTTTGAGGCCGTGTCCCGAAATTTTTAGAGAAGGCAATTTAATCAATAATGACGTTAAAATCAAATAATATAGCCCGATTTTACAAAAAAAAAACAGCCTTAGGGGCGCCCCACCCACACCTCTTTTGACCCCCCACTTTTTTGGTGCACCAGCCGCCTATGTTTGTGGGGGACATGCAAACCATTTTACATGTGGTTTCATGTAAAATGGTTTGTAATTCGGGTTAACTGGATCACGTTCAATTGACAATTTTTTCACAATCGCATTTTCAAACACTTCAAGGAACTGACTAACAGGAAGACCTAACAGAAGACAACACCACCTATCTCAATTTTTGGAAATTTCAAAAAAGTGATATAGGTGATGTTGCTTGTGTAGCGACGATTTTCAAATTCTCTCGCAGATCAGTGTGGTCGAATCTGCTTTGCAGTTGGCTGGCTGAATTGCGACGCAAATTTTTTTATTAGAGCATTTAGATTGTGTAATTTTTTTTGTAATTTAACATCTTGCTTAAAATTACTTTTAAATTTAAATTTTTAATTTTTTTATACGCGAGATACTGAAATCAACTCTTTTAAAGGTACCGCCATTTAAATATTTTTTTTTTTTTATTTCAGTTTGTCACAATATTTGTAATTTAAAAACTGCATATAAACTTTCAAATAAAATCAATAAAAATATATCTGGATTTGAAACTTGGGAACGGGGCCTCCGAAATTTTCATTGCCTGATAAATCCTTAAAAGAGATAATACGAAGTTAAACACAAAACGTGTGGTACAGCGCAAGTATATAATTAAGTCGAGGGGAGAAGTCTAACTACTAAGAGATAATATATTTTGTTAGGCTAGATGAAATTACAAAACGCGTTGAGTAAATACTGCGTTACATTACTCTTTAACATACATTTTTTTAAATCTTTTTATTTTAAATTTCATTATACAAGTCTTTAAGAATTCCTTTTCTGCCGACGCATTTATAAGTCTTTTCCTCTAGTACAAATTGCTGAAAAAGAGAAAAATATTATTCATTGCTCTTCTTTTGCGCTTAATTTAGCGTGTCTTTTTTTACGTATTTTACATTCTGATGCTTTGTATTGATTTCGCTCTTTAAAATGGAAAGCTTTTGCTAAATTTTGCTACAATTTACGAAGACAACTGTTTAGGATAAAAATGAAAAATTCAGTTAGCTGTTTTCTTCTAATTTTATTTTCTACAAGCTGTAGAGAAGATCCAGCGCTGAAATCAAACTGGAAGTTACTATTGTAGCAATTAATTTTTGATCATCCGACTTTAAATCAAACACTGTTTTACTTTCTTCCACGAAAACTTCAACTTTTTCTTAAATGCATAGTATAAAAAAAGCAAGTATAATTCCCTCCTACGTGAAAGGCAATATCAATTTAGAGAGAAATGCGACATAATTCGGTAGAAGTGCAACTTTTCTTTTACTCGAAACAGATCAAAACACAAGAACTTCAATGAGTTCTTGAGTAAATCTAGGGCAGTGAATTGCGATTGTATAAGCAAGTAAATTATTATTCATCAAGATATATTTATAAAAAAAAATGCCGTAATTCATTGTATTCACCTAAAAGTTTTAAATCTTATCTACAACTTGGCCTCAAAAGTACATCCGTATTATTGGCAATTAACCTGACAATCCCATAATGCATGCATTCTTTACATTTTTAATCTAAATAAACTAAACTCGGCTTTGGGACTAAACTAATGCCCTGTTCTGAAGCTACAAGAAGGCTGTTTTAGGATAGATTTCATAATTCTGAACAAAAGTCAAATGATGAGGACACGCCTAAGCCAGCAAACTCCTCTACAAACTTTCACAGCACATCAGCGGGAGAACTTTCGGCGGCGACGGATTTAGCGAGCATACATTGCGGGTCTTTGGTATAATCGGGTTTCGAACTCGAGACCTTCCAGTCCCAAAGTCGGGACTCAGCATGTTTCAGCAGCTTTTGTATTTTTAGAAAAGTAATAATACACATATTCTGCGGCACAACTATAAGGTGGCAGGAATGGGAATACCCCAGGGCACCCGACTCGAGGTGTTAAATTGCTTAGGCACATATACGCTACTATTGTACTAACCTCCAGGATTGAATACTAAATAAACACGGAATTAGGTTGAAATCTGAAGGTGATACACATTCTTAAATCGGCGCCAGGTCGCCAAACATAAAGCAAGCAATGAGGTGCAGCGGTCAAGGCCTTGCTTTGGCGACCTAGTGCCGTTATAAGAATGTGTACCATCTTCAAGATTTAAGTTGAAATCTAGAAGCTGGTGCACACTCTTAAAACGGGACCAGGCCGCCAAAGCTAATACAAGCAATGAGCTACAGCAGTCAAGGCCTTGCTTTGGCGAAATGAAGCCGTTTTAAAAGTGTATACCAACTTCTAGATTTCAATCCCGAATTATTTCCATACCCCTAAATTATCAGATCCTTTAAAATGAACTAATAGTATTATGAAGATTGATTAGGCACCTCAAAAGTTAAGATTCTTTTGCAATTAGTGATTGTGATGAGTTTACTTTTTATAAGGTCCCACCCTAAACATTTCCTAGAGGCCTCATACTGTCAAGCCACCTAAATACACCACTGTACATATTGTTGTTATACTGAATGAACCGCTACATGGCACCATCGATATAAGGAACCCTTGATCACTAAGACACACCAATAGAGCCTCCGATACATATTGATTGTAAATTCCACTCACGATCATATTTTTAGAATTTTAACGCAAACATGTTGTGCAATCATTGATTCAATAACGTGAAAACAGAATTAATAAGTTAATGAACCATTTTAAACAAATCCCATTTTCCCGTTTCATTAACTTTTCCCTCGCCCTCATGAATGGCCGAACTACATCTCATCAGATTATTTGTCTTCCCTACAATTCATAAACGGCCCGGATTGCACCACCAGACGAAATCGAACTATACACATATACACACCAAACGATTTCCGCCTTCGGTGAAAGCAACCCCCAACAACTCAACTCAAACATCAATACTCATAATTGATTTACAAGGGAAAGGGGGCTGCCGGAGCTCTGCAATTAATTCGACATTCAATTATTTTCCCCGACTTGCTAATGAGTCCACCTCCCAAATTATTATAACACACAACCGTAATAATATTTGCGCATAATTAATCACGCAGGGGAGGGAATGCAAATTGACCACCATTATTCGGAACGGAAAAATTTCCAGAGTAGGCCAGCCTGTGCCCCACCCCTTAAGGGGTGGTCCCTTTGTGTCCAGCAGTGTCCGCGGGTGCCTACCTCATGAACTTAATTAAACTCCGAGTGCAGATAGCAGTCGGTTCAATGGGGCCTGCCGATAAATTCCGGAAACTGAACTGGACTTTAATTTCGGGAGCGGTAGTGACAGACAGACACTTTGTAATGATAATCAGAACCGGAACGGGCCGGTTTTCCCCCTCGATTCCTTTTCCATATTTGCCTTTGTGTCCTGCCTCTAATTGCAAATCACACGCACCGGCCGGACAGCAGACGGTTTTGGGGGGTGTAATTAAAACCGAGTTCCATTCCGTTTTGGAATCGTTTGATGGGTTCCTGGTTAAAGGGGTGAGACAATAGGGGTGCGTTCGGAAGGTGGAGAAAAGTTTCCCCATAAAATTCTTCCTCCGAAATGGGCCCTAACTATTCTTTTCAATGGTGCCGCCTCCATCTTTATTGCGAGTCTTTTCTCTTGGCAGCTATTCATTCATACTGAATCTGCCAGCAATCGAAGGAACAAAGTGCTTCCGGAACTCTATGGAAATTTTGATGGTTGTATTTAGAGTCAAGTATTGTGGAAGTTGGAATTAATATATTTTAATAAAAGAGAAATGCGTCGGAATAAATTTCTGTGTGATTATTATTTCAGTATTCTTATGCCTTTCAATACTTGAATTCAAAATTCAGTCATTATTATTTTATGGTTATAAGATATATATACATTGTACGAAGGATAAGATGGAAAGCTGATAAGATGGAAACCCTTACTTACCGCAGTGGTTAAATAAAGGAGCGAATACTTTTTCGCTTTTCATACAATAATTTGTTTTTATATGTAATTTAAAATGACGCTGTAACACAGATATTTATTTATTTAAACCTTTTATTTGCTCTTGTTGAGCGTTCCCATAACACTAGAGTCCTGAATAAAAGTGACTTCCTAAAGAAGCAAGCAAGTCTTTCTTCATCTAAGACTTCATTTCTGAATGCACATTGAATTATGCAAGAGTTTTATACATTATTATTATATATAATCAGATTAAATACGATTTCCCCAAAAAAGCATTAAATTATCTGTCCTCTTACTGACTATTTTCCCTTTACCAACTTTCTCTTTATTTATTTAAGGCACTCTCGCATCCTATTTCAACTTCCGAGTTTTCACAACTTATGGGTCGCTATTCTATTTCCCAGAAGAAATGTTAAAATTCAAGCCAAAATTCAGAAAGAGCCATGATTAAAATTAAAAAATTATAATTCAAAGGTTTATTGTAATTATTGAAACTCTATCAAATTGATGTGTTTTAATTTCCTCTATTGTTATCAAAATAAATGAAATAAGAATTTCTTGTCCAATAAAATCTATACATTTTGAATTAAAATTTCGTATGTTCTATGTCCAAGTATCCACATGATTAGGAGAACACAAAATTATACTACCACCTTCATCCAGTGTATCACTTGAAGGAGGGTAAGCAAATATTAAAAGCTGTTCTGTATTACAGTTAGTGATAAAATATACGGCTTATATACAGCTGAAAAATTCTCCTTATTAGTTGTGATACTTGTTAATTTCTTACATGTGCAAGACTTTAAGCACATCAAAACCTAAATCAAAAGTATAACATTATGTCCAAAACACAAAGTTAAATATCAAATCCAATTTAAAAGCTCTTTGTGAATTAATGATATCAGTTGAAGATGACAGCCAACACGGAACGCAAACAAAATGGAAATGTTCAGAACAATATCCAGTTCAAATCCTTGTCCTGTGAAATAAAAATCATCCATTACCAACACTACCAAAAGACAAACAGACACACAACCCAAAGAGTCATTCAATCCCATTTCCAAGAAAAACGATGACAGCATGATACATAACACGAGCCACTGCCAACTCTAATGAAATCAACTCATCCCCAAAGCACGGGGAGGGAGGCCCAGAACAACAAAAGTGCAGAAACAGAAGTACATGACAATTCATCAGCTCGCCAATGAACCCCATCCCAGCCCATTACGGAAACACAATGGGCAGGCGAAAAACGGTTCAGTGGCTTCTGCACACTGAATAATATTGAGTGATCTTCTGGGATGGGACCTGCAAGGACCCGTGGGTGCTATTTTCAATTCGGAATGCGAGTAACTCTCTCATTACTTGCACCGGGGCCTTGGCCAGGACCTCCCCCTGCTGGAAATGAAATCCGCTGAGGGGTGGGGCAGTGTGGAATAAAAAATGAATGGAGTATTCCACAGGGATTCGATTTGATTTGCAATTGGCGCGTGTAGGAGCCATTAAGATGGGAGCACGAAGACGTTATTGTGGGACTAGTAGTGCATTGCCAATGGAAAGTGGTAGTTAAAGGGGACAAAAAAAGTATCACAGAAATTTGAAAATGGTGCTTGATAGATGAATATCGTGTGTATTCGTCATAGAAAAATGAAAAAGCGTCAGAGTCGTCTATACTCTCGACTAACAGCTTAATTTAGACGACATTTGATCTTTGCAATTGCAATCAAATACCCGAATATAAAAAAAAAAATTCTACTCATTTATTTTATATGGATAAGATCCCTTTAGCACGATATTCTACTACTGATGATAGGAGATCGATTTCACTTTTTACGTTTTAGTTTAAGGTTGTTCAAATTGTTGAACACTCCCTAAGACTCCGAAACCATAATCAGATGGTAAGAAAAATAACTAAGTCGATACTTCACCCTCCGAATCTCAATACTGCATTCCTAAAGTTTGTTTCCATTTGAACCACGTTCAGAGTTTGCGACAAGCCATCATATCAAGAGGTGGTATAAAAGAACGAACCTCGCATGTCACGTACTTTCCAGGAATTTTTAAAACCACCCGGATACTTCTATGTACTCGTAAACTGTAAAGTCATTATACTTACAAAAAATTATATATATACATTTTACAATCAGATGGCAGAAAAATGATCAAAACTAAATTAATTCGTTGTTAAATCTTCTGGACTTATCTATAATGGCGCATCCCTGAAAACTATGTTAAGCATCCCAGTTTCGGAATGGAAAAGACAACCAGATAATAAAAAGAGAAATCAAATTTAGATTTCCATGCAAAATTAAGTTCGCGCTTTATTAATAGCATTAACGCAAAATCAGTATAAAGTGAAATTCATGTCCTCTTTTATTTTATGTACACATTTATTTTGTTACGATGTATCAATACATCTATAATCTAAAATTTATGTATCGTTGCACAATCGTTTCACTTTAAAGTTACTCTTTGTGTGATGTCATAATCTGTTTTGTTTTGGCGCGTTTCTTTGTAATTTGGTTCATTTTTTATTTATTACTAAGTGCATGTTTCATGCGAGCTTCTAGCAGGTACTACAAGAATTTTGCATTTATAAAAATAAGTTACGAAAAATGTTACCAATGTAATGAGAAAAGAACCACCTTCCAACCACATAAAGGAGACTAGATTTTTTTTCTGACTCGGAATTTAACACCGTAGAATATTTCGAAACTAATCACCATTCAACTTTTTTCAAGATTTAATTGAAAATCGATAAAAAAAACTTTTTAAATTAAATTTTAGAAAATCCGTAAATTTTTTTTGATTAGATTACATCTTAAAAACTGGCAATAATGATTGCAGGTGTCTAAATTGAAGATAGTTCAAAAGTTGCATTTCTGAGAACATATTACTGTAATAAAATCAATTCACGTGGCTTCACTGTAATATAACAAACTTAACTGCGCTTGTGAAGAAACATCAAAATGTGTTTAGTACTAAGCATAGTAGCACACCGTACCGTGTGATGCGAAGTCACGAGCTTTTTCCTCCTGCAAAATAAGAAGTGGATTCCAAAATAAAATTAGTATAAAGCATGTGATGTCTACCACGTGAGCATGATTTGCCTCCATTTTATAACCATATCCACTTTACCCAAGGATTTTATCAAAGTCACGTGTGATATTTCCTCATAATAAAGACCTGCGTGTAGCCACAGCCAACCATCACAAAAGCATTACCAATTGAGAATCAAATACCTTTAAAGATCTTATAAATGGAATACCCCCATACCAGATAGCAATCCAACATTTGAATAACATTACAATACCTCATTAAAACCTGTCTCCTCCAACCAGTCAGAACCCCGCAATTGATGATTCAAAAGAATAATAATGTTCCTCAACGCAAGTACATCGAAAATGCTACAAAGACGCGATCAAAGATGGAGAGCGATAAGTTCATTCAAAATTACAACGCTTCAGAAGGAAGTCTCATTGATAAATCGAAAGAGGACCCGCCCCTTTTTCGAGTACGTATCGACACAATGTATCTGAATTCAGTTATGCAAGGGCAGATAATGACCTGCCCCTAACCATTACAGCAAAAGATAGTTTTGAGAGGCACCCGGCCGGTATGTTATTTTATCATAGTTTTTTCTTTCAATGACTTTATGTGCTCCTCTCTACGCTTTATTTTGTATCCAGCCATGTCTTCTTCCTTTCCTGTGTGTGCTACAAGCGGAATGGGAGAATTTCCATAACAAAGAGACTATGTCGGAAGGAAATAGAAAATGGGTGAAATTCGTTATTTTTTTCCCACGCGAGCAACAGATGATGAGTTCTGGTGAAGATTTTTTCATTACGAAAAATGGAAGCATACACGCAAGTTTATGGAAGAGAAAGTATGAATGAACATAAAACAAAGAATAAAAAAGAAACGTCGTTAAGAAAAGAATGGAATCCTTCGGAAGCAATTCCGTGATGATTCCCGTGTTCTTAAATTGGAAACGACATTTTAGAATTAGTGTCGATTTCTCCCGTTTACGAGATTATTTCATGAGTGATTAAGAAATTTATGTTTATAATGCCATCGAAATAATCACGTATTATGAAAGTTAACCCTTTATAACCAGCATTGATTCTCCATCAACTTTTTAATTTTATTTTTTCATCGTTAGATAAGTTTTGGTGGAGAATAAACACAAGAAAGAGGTAAAATCTTTAATTAAAATAACTTAATTAATTTAATTTACCATTAAATTTCTGCCTTCAGCTTTAATCTATTTCATGTCATGTTCTATACTCTCCGTACAGAAAAACGTCATACAGCGAAGATATAAACGCGATTAAAGTGAAACTTTTAAGTACCATTGAGATATAAAGAGTTAACAACCTTTACCGATTAAGTTAAAACTGATTATATCACAAATTTTTAAAGTCTTCCTACTCCCAAACCCATTTTGACTGCAAAAAAATCCACGAGCCCAATGGACACGAATGATTGTTTTCGTTCACCCAAGCGTCCATGAAAGTAGGAAATAAAATGGATGATGAATTAAGCATTAATTAATGATATAAAGCTAATTTGAGTTGCAATTATTTGGACCATCTTAGTGAAAGGTTTGAAATTAAAACGGCTTTTTGCATTATTTTGTTTACAAAATTAGCGCAAGTGTCAATGTTTCTGTGACCCCAAAATAACTGTGAGCGTCCCTATTTTGGGTAATAATCATCAAGTTTGATAAACCCTGTGATATGCGCGTTTTTCCTAAAAGAAATTATTACAGGGATTCTAAGCATCATTTTTATAAATGCCGACGATAAGTTTTAATTTCAATTAACTCTTTTAAATCAAGCATTCAATGGACTAAAAATGTTTTCTATGATTTTTAAACCGCATACTGTTTACACAAACTTACACATTTGCAAAAATCAACCGATGGATTTCAATGAATTCAGTTTTATAACCAAAACAAATTATTAAAAATAATATCTATTATTATTTCAAAATCGCGACGAAATGCCTTGATTTTATCAAGGCCCTGTAAATATTTCTTTGCAATTCCGATATTTTCATTCCAATCATATGAATTTTCAAGCAATCAGTCTATAGTATGTTTTACCCTTTAAAATGCCTCCAGCTACAACGATCCAAGACAAAGCTCTTTCTCTTGTGCAAAACAATTCCGCAAGGCCTATTTATAATAGTATATATATAGAAAGAGAGAAATATCGAAAAATTTAAATTTAAAACGATGTATTTCTTGGATATTATTTTCAATATAATTACACTTTTCTTTGAGTCCTCTATAAATTTGACGATGTCCTGCTATATTTATACTATATGCGGTTCTGATTTCGATTAAAAAATACTGAAAATACGATTAGTAAAGGAGTTTACAATCCCGTTTCGAAACTACACGAAGTCTAATAGGAGCCGACCTTGAAATTTTGAAACGTGATATTAGACGAAAGCGATACCTCAGCTGATATTTCACACTCCAAATTTCTACGTTTGAAAATATGTAATACAGGGATATTTACTGGAAAGCAACATCCAGGAATCATAGCGAATGTGGGGAAGAAAGTTTATCTGAGGTGTTCGTTCTGAGACCCTATCCTGAAAGGGCAATTATATAATTTTTTCTAGAAAATACCAAACCTTTTGGGAATTCGAGAACAACCGGCGAAGTTAATTTCCTGCGATATCTGCTACTTTTTGTGTACATGTAATTATTTCGTACTCTCCGTGACAACTCCGCGAACTTCTGTATCGTTGTGTTCTTAGCGAATAAAGCTGCATTTTCGTTTTTTCAATCAGCTCAGTATGGAAAACGCATTTCCATACCACCTTACTTCCATTATGAAAATGTGCATACATTTCTCCTCTAGGAAACTTTCAGCCAAAAAACGGAGTTGTCCTTAGAAAGGGCTAAAGCAGCCGAAATTGAAAAATGTGTGGTTTCAGTTTCGCGCACAGCTGCATATCTTTCATCTACACGAGTTTACAAATTTCGCCTGTGCCAACATAAAAGTCACAACAACAGACCCTCTCCAGCGCGAAACAAACACATCGAAAGGGAGGGAATTGCAACTTTTTCTTCAGATGGAGATGTCCCAGATAAGGCGCTAAAACGTCTGAGCTTTTCAAAAACGGATCAATATTATTCCAGCCTCCTCTCCAGGGAGTCAAAACGCAGTTTAATGCATATGCAGCAGGGACAGAGGGTTTCTCCCAAAACCGAGGCACCAGGCTGGAAAATAGCCCCGCTCAACAATGAAGCTGTTACTTGGGAAGAGTTAAATCCCGGGCGTGTGTGGTGGCGCGATAAGACCACCTCTATTGAAAATCGTCTGCCCTACCCTTTGAGCCCCTATCTCTTCGACAAGTTGGGGACGGCTATCGCATCCGAACGCCCTGTTTGTGTTTGACGTTTTAAAAGGTTTCCTTTCCTCTCCAATTTCTTTTTTTGCGGTTGTTGCCTTGATGGGATTTAAGGGGTTGAGAAACGCAATGAACTGCGATTCTGAAAGGGTGGGAGTAATCGACGAATTGGATTTGAGGGTGCAGTCGGGCTCGAAAAGGAAGGAGTGGATTAAGTTTTGATGCTGGAGTAGAGTAGTTTTCTCCTTTCTGTTAGACATTTAACATATTGCTATCTGTCCTGGGGGCATGTATAACGTTAAATATATTTTGGTGGGGATATTTGTATTCCTACCTCTCATCTCCGCACTGACACAGGTTTGAATAGCATTTGAATAGATTCATGCTGTTGAAAGAAGATTTTTCTCTCCTCCCTTTTCAGATCTTTTCGTGAACAAGAAGCTAATTTGAATTAAAAGTTTCCAGTAATTCAAGTAAAAAAAGCTATCAGATGAAAAAGGGAAAATAAATTGAAAAATTACATAACGGCAATATAACTAACTTCAGGGCGACTTCTTAAACAATGTACCCTAACCCTAATCTGATATGGGGGAGGGAGCCTTGAAAACTTCGAGAGAGAGTTTCTTTTAGATATTCAAAATTAGTAAAAAAAAAATTATGAAGAGGCATTTTTATTTCAAATGTCCCATCTAAATTTTATAGAGAAACATATTTTATTAAATTTCGCATTAATAATGTTTTATTTTGTCTCTGTTAAACACTTTATATGTCCATTTGAAGATGTTTTACAGCCAAAATGGCGTCGCGAGTGGGAAAGGCTTGAGAAGTTCCGCTCTACAGAGTTTGTGCTCTTAAATACAGATTTGTTATGTTGTCTCTATGTAGCGAAAGTCCCGCCCACTCTTAATTAAAAATAACGCTTTGAATTCTCACTAACCATAAAAGAAAAAAATCACCTATAGTCCGAAGTTAGAAAGCCGGAATTCAATAAAAATATTAATATAGTTAAGAATAAATATTTTAACTGAAACATTGGAAGAAAATAAAACATTACAGAATTGTCAAAGAAATTTTAATTATAAAATGATGAAAATTCCTAACATCATTTTTATTTCAGCTTTTCGTTTTTTTCAAAACAAAGTTTGCATCTATATGACAGAATCGGAAAAATTATCGATATTTTGTCGTCATCGATTAATCTAAATTCACATGAAATAGCTCGCTATCCTTTATTTATTTTTTTGGTCGGTAATCCTGTTTTTGGACGCCATCTGAGATTACCTACTTATTACGCAACCAAGTAATCACACCAATTTAATTCTGATGCAAGAAGTCATTAGTAACTTAAGACAGAAAACATCTTATTCATCTGATGATGCAACTGATATTTAAAGCTTCAGACAAACTCAATCACAGAAGCTTATCGTTTTGCAAATTTTCCTCATTAAAAAACTCACATGGCCCAAAATATACAGTATCCAAGTGATTACACAACCTTACCGCGCCATCTTGGAAACCGACACGCTTAAAACCCAACGTCCATGAATGTTCCAGCATAAATAAATTTTAATTCGCCCGGTCCAATTAAGTCCCATGTCACTTTTCCTACTATCCCGAGGCAAAGCTATAAATATCTCCACCCGCACTGAAAATTCCCAAAAAACCTCCGAAATAAGTTCTTTACTTTTTGTTGGGCTTTTCTTTTTCCATCTTCACCATCTGCCTGTGACATTTCTTTCGAGGGTTCGCTGTAATGCTCGTAGTGAGAACTAATTACACCAAAGGCTATTATCGAAGAGAAGCCTTCTAGTATTCATAGCCTCTG
The DNA here is from genome assembly GCA_013235015.1 of Araneus ventricosus. NCBI lineage: Eukaryota > Metazoa > Arthropoda > Arachnida > Araneae > Araneidae > Araneus > Araneus ventricosus. The sequence continues at coordinate 41,054 of BGPR01000478.1, forward strand.
AGCAGTGAGGAACACATGACACTTGCTCCCGAGAGGGAAAGGGGAAAGAAAAAAAGGAGGAAAAGATGAAAAAATAACAATAATTGCTGTTTAAACGTTGATGGGAGATGATATTTGCGCTACTGGGTTGTAAAATACACGCGAAAAAACGATTCTCCTCTTTTTTTTTTTTATTGTGATCTTAACTTCTTGGGATGGTTTTTTCTGAGGATGGTAAAAACGTCTGGCAGTATCTTTTTTGGATGATTGAGGAATGCTGCCTTCTGTTACTTTTCGGGAATAATTTTCGCACGCATTTGTTGTCTTGATTTCGGAAGAGTCTAAATTTGGAAAGGATGTTTTTCAAAAGAAATGACTTTTTTTTTTTTTTTTTCCTTTTGGGAGAGCAAATTTCTTGACACGTTCTTTTGCGGAAAATGTGTGGATGAATTTCTCGCGTTTGGTATCTTTTTTAAAAGGAAGGCTTTCAATGTCAATAAGGATCGCGATGGCTTTTCGAATATTTTTCGTGAATTCTTTTGATTGACAATGACTCACATCATTTCTTCGTCATTATAAAGAGGTTTTTTCGGATATTGATGAAATAGGTCTTATAAAAAAAACTTCCGAGACACCGCCTACGAATGAAATTATTTTATTAATGATAAACTCGTTAAAAATCATGTAAAATCTGTTATCGGTGGCAAATAAAAATGCAGAAATACACTTATTAATGTATTCATGATAAATGTTGATGTCATGTTAAAGTTCGACATTTAGAATCTTCGTTATTTTTTATTTATTCATGCAGAGCAGTCGATGCGTAGAACTTCAGAGTTGCAAAAACCTTTGCTAGAATATGTTTCTTACGAGTTTAGTCGCTATAGACAGACCTAATTTAGACAAAATCACTAAATTAAGAAGAAAAAATAAATTCATTACAACAGTTGTTATTAATTAATACTTTGTTTGCTTATTTTATTTTCATACATCCTTTGCGGCTATAAGACCAATTTTCGTCCAAAAAGGCGGGGGTGAGGTGGGAGGGGGCTCATGAGAGAAAAAAGTTTTGAAGCCCTGAGACTTACAACTGTAGCCTGTCTCGACACTTAACTGCAGCAAAAATTAGTAGACTTGGTTTATTTATCAATCTGACTTTTGAAAGACGGGAAGAAAAAAGCTGTTATATCGAAAACGAATTATTTCCAACCCAAATACATAATATTCCAGTCAATTAAAGTAGCTATTTTTTTAATTCTAATTCCTCTGCAGAAGCGATGAAAGATATTAAAGTAAAAATGAATAAACCATAAAATTTCTGATGATTTCTAATTAAGGCCACAGGAAATGTCAATAGGGCTTTGTGATAAAAACATATGTCATTTGTGGATGGTTTCGAAACCACAATTTAAAAACCCCTTTTTTTAGGTAGGGGTGTCTTCTTTAATAATTTGTTGTGAAAAATGCGTTTTCAGTGTCTAATAAACAACAGATGGCAAGTTCAGTTCCATTTTTTTTAAATTATGAATTTATAAGCCTATTAAATCATCGTTTTCACGAAAAAACAAATTTTGTGTGGCTCTGAAAGGATTGTAACTACCAGTTCAATCCAACGAATATTACTTAATCCGAATCTTGAGAGCAAGATGACTCGTGGAGAGTCTGACTTCGGAATCGAATTGACTTCGATTCCAAGGAAGACCCATTGTGTTTATGAGCCCTGTCTGTGTTAACTCGTAGTCGAGGTCAAGTAAGATGGCGTCTAGTCTGAAGAGAAGGTGGCCCAGGTGCTCGTCCCTAGCCCAGTCAATAAAATCCAAGAATAGTTAAAAGATCCTTACAGAAAACCTGTCCACTTTATCTCTAATTAGAAATCAGAGATAATATAACAGCAAAATGCAAATGAACTATATGGGAGGCAATGTGTTAGGGAATTTGTGCCAAGCCTCGTATCAACATTAGGGGAGTCAATGATACACTCAAGTTAATGCTACAAGACCAAAGTCCAGCTTTTGACAAACTTTGCGAAAGATAGAAAGACAAGGGAATGTCAATTTTCACAGTACAAGAACTTACAGAAGTATAATGAGTGACTTTTCAACTGTGGAGATCTACGATAAATATTTAAGAAATCTTCAAACTTTGACCGGTTACTTCCGTTCACAGAGCTTTCTGGAAGAGTAAGTATCTGTATGTTCGTCCGATACTGCCAAAAAATTAATTAATCAATATACAAAAAAAAAAAACAATCCTGCTAAGAACGTTGATAAGGTAATGCTCGGTTACATTAGTTAAAGAATATATACAGAAATGTCAGTATGATTCACAAAAATATCCAAGCATAGATGATAATTACTATATTGTATACCGTTTATATAGATCATACTGGTTTCCTCGGTAAACCTAGCTTCAAGCCTGCAAATTTATTACCAAAATCCCATTAATCTTATGTTACACTCTTGTGAGTAGATGCAACTCTTTACAACCTTTCATTCAGAAATTACATGAGTATACTATTCAAGTCGTCAGTACGTGTAAGTCACCGAGGATTGCGAAGACTGGATGCCGTGTCGCACGCCGAATCTTCTTGCTTTCACTTCCGCTTTACCATCGCACATAATCATATAAAAATATATATCAGTAGATTGAAAAAAAGTGTAGAATATATCATTAATAGAATGCATTTTCGCATAATATGACATATAAAAAAATATTGCGTAAAATTCAAAAGTTTCTAAGTGAAAAAAACCTACTTCTCCTCATATTTTCTTAAATTCAAAAAAATGGTTGGTTTAACGCAAATATGAAGTTAAGTATTCTTGTAGCCCGTTTAATAACGAACAAGACAAAAAAAATTTGAACTTATCCGATAATTAGAAGCAGAGTTACTGGCTGTTTTGTAAACATTGCCATTTTGGACTTTTGAGGGGGGCTGGGGGAAAGCACCAGGGGGACTTTTGGGGACTTCTGTAAAAATGCTTCTCTGGTAAGGGTCTATCAATGGGGTAAAATTCAACTTTAAGCAAATTTTTTCCCTTTCACTAGCTTTATTGGCTGGGCTATTACCATTCGACTTACCGAAGTCTTCTCAAAATGATCCACATAATAACTTTAAAATATTACGTTATCTAATATATGTAGCGAAAAGAAAATCAAATCCGAATTAGGTTTTCTTGTTTCGGCTCTGTTCGTTAAGTCTCGACGGTACTCCAGTTTCTTTCCGAATATTTCTAATAACAATTTCTAAACATTCAGAGATGCGCTTTCATAAGTCACAAAATTAAAAAGTTACAAATTTGTCAAAATTTTGTAGGACATTTTATAAATCAATATCGTAATTACATTGTTTAAGTCAATATCATCGTTTTTTCTCTGACTTGGATAGTAAAAGTATTTCATCGATGATGAAAACATTGACTATATCCAAGTTGTAAATATAATCCAAATCGATTAATATTAAATTTTCCAAATAATGTAGCCGATTCCTCCATGCCGAAGTTAACTATAGTTATTCACATATTTTCTGCTGAATAATTCGCGACGCAGACACTATAACGAGTTCGCTATTATTCGGATGAATTGTCTGCAAATATTGAATCGTGTATTTATTAAGAGAATACGAAATTTTCGCGCAATAATCCCGAATCATTCATTCAGAGTAATTTAATCTGTTGATGCGGCTTATGCACGCGAAGATCAGAAGTGCTCGCAAATTTTAAATCGTATTCTGTCAAATACTGTGGGAATGATTATCGCATATTATTTCGGGAATGTATACGATAATTAATACAAAATCGCTATTTCCGAGGTTTTATTCTTCACGCAATCAAATCTGATATTTGTGATACTTCTGCGCTGATGATTTTATGTTCTCCTCTCGAAGAGTCAATCTACAGTCTAAAACCAAAAGGTTGAGTTGGCTCGCCTGGGTGTTGATTGAATGAATGAACCGACGATTTTAAAGGGTAGTGATAAATGATAATAGCGTAGAAATACTATAATTGCTAAATAATAAAGGAATGAAAATCTTAATGTTTATTTACGATAGTCAGAGACAACTGAAAGTTGGCAATAAAGGGAAAGCTACGTGTTATGACATTACGTAGATTTAAATAACCTTGCATATGATTGATGCTAATATATTAAACCAGAGGTCGTGTTCGCCAGAAGACTTTCTCTTATATAGTAGAGTCCCGCTAATCCGGAACCCGCTCGTCCGGACAGCCGGACGGGATTTTTAAAAAAACAGGATACACAACCAATCAATTTTGAATTTTAATTATCCACAAAGTTGTTTTGTTAATCTTACATCACTCGTAGTCAAAAACTTAGGTCTATGTATACAGTAGTATTAAAACGAAAATAGGGTTGTAGGAAAAGTTGCATGTATTTACAAAGAAAAAAAAACATTAATTTTTATAATTTTACCATCTAAATTATATTACGCGCATTTTAAGGCAAATTCCGTTTAATTCGGACAAAGTACGGTCCCATCTTGTCCACATTAGCTGGACTCTACTGCACTTTCATAACATGGAGCATTATGTGTTGAGCTTCGTTGTATAATGCAGCGAATCGAACATCCATTTTAGACCTTCTCCTTTTGACCGACTGGGTCAAAATAGTTGACATCAAGATCACACACCAAATTGCAATCATCTTGCTTTCATGTTTTTAGGAAGAAAAAAATGCAAGAAAACGATTTTTTCTTATGTTTATAAATTAAAACAGGAAGCATAATATTTCGCCACGTGCTACACAAAACATTCTCAGAAGAAAGGCGTGCCCGAAAAATTCAAAAAATCGTTAAAAATCAGGAAAGTTACACAAAAGTTACAAATTACTCTTATTAAAACGGGGATATTCTAGACTTTACAATGATATAAAAATTACGGTTCCCCGATGAGAATATATGCATAAAATTCGTAAAAATAGGAAAGTACTTAACATTAAAGAAATAAAAATCTAATTCGAATTTTAAAATAACTTTTACGGCATTGGCTCCCTCTTGTGCTAATCCATCATTGTAACAAATTTGGTCCCGGTAAGTCAAACAGTCTAGGCGTGCATAGAGTAGAAAAAAACGAACATACATACAAACATACGTACTAAAAAAATAGATATTTTGTATGTATAGATCACATAATGTTATCTTCGTCACAGCTCTTAAGAGCATTTCTTCTTGACAGGGCCAGCCGGAGAGGGTGCGACCGCAATAGGCCCAGCGTTTTCTAAAGGCCCCGCGCAGCTGACTGATTTTGCAAATTAAAAATGTCTTCCGATTTTTTTTATTTTAATTCGAATATACATACATACGGATTAAAATAAAAATAATAATAAATACGAATATATAGTAAATGTGCGATATGTGCAAATTTCAAGTCGTCGGAAAGATAATTATGAAACAGAGGGAAATCTACAGATGGTGGATTTTTTTGTCAGCGTCGCGAATTAAGAAGAAGATGAATTAGTCCGAGAATCGCAGCTTCAACGGGATCAAGAAAGAGTTGAAAACGAAATATCGATATCAATGATCCTGGGAATTGGCCTGAAATTATAATTGATAAATTCAGAACGGCTGTCATACAAATTAGCGTGACATAAGTAAAAAAACTACGATTTTCCCAATGATAAAAATAGCAGAAGTTTTTCTGAAATTATTTAAGGAAAATTAAAGAATGGGAAAGATCAAGGACGATCCTCAAAGTACAGAGATGCCACGTTGTGCCACTCTTCAATATGTGCAGTGTAATAAATAGGATAATGCAATAAATTATTATTTTGTTTTACGAAATTAGTTTCAAAGCCCCGCAAATCAGCTTGGCACCAGGGCCCGCTTTTGTTTGGGCCGTCCCAGCTTTTTGACAAGATGTCTTTGTTCTCTGAACTTATTTAACGTTTCCTTGCCTTTTATTATGCAATTAGCATTAAAAAATATCGTTATTTAGCTAAATTTAGACATTTCTTTGACAAATCATATTTGCTTTAAAAAGATGTAACACTACAACTGTATTAAAAGTGCAACAGTGTTTTGGGATACGATCGTGAACGAGGGTTTTCCTCAAACACCCACACCGCGTTATAGAAGCGCCGTGCTGCACCACAACCATCCATAAATCTGTAGTATCGGTAGTTGTGGTTATAAGGAGCTTACATGCTCCAATAAATAAATAAATAAATGCGAAACAAAAATAAAAAATTATCATTAAAATACATGCAATGGGCGTGTACAGTTTCTGTCATTTTGCATGAATTTAGTTCGGAAAGAAATTGGCAATGAAAGATAAAGTAATTGCATCTGCTTTTGCTCATAAAAAAAGTAAAAAGTAACTCAGAGTCAAAAAAGATTAACTTAAATGCATTAATTCTTAATAGGTGGTCACATCTACCAAGAAGATGAGGATTTCTTTTTCTGTTTTACACTGGGCTCTCGCATTTCACTCGTATCTTGGTCTAAATATAGAAACGTATTACATTCGTGTAAAGAGCCGGATTCATTACTCGTGGTCGTATCAATGACAACACACGGAAAAAACGGAAAAGGAAATAGGCTCCCAAGCAATTTTGGGGTGGCATTTAAAAACTTACATAGGACCCCTATCCTGTATCTCAACCCTTCCTTTCTTTTTCATTGACTTATTTCCTGTCTTTTTTTATTAGAATCCGAGGCGTGGCCGGTTCTGGAAATGCTGCTTGTTTCGTTTTCTGGCGAAGAGTCGCGGTTGCCTGGGTTTTTTGTTATGAGCTGGAGTTAATGTTGCCGAACGTTTCTGCTGTCGCTTCTGCTCGAAGGATTTTTGACAAGCCACAATAACCACACCACACCGCCTGGGTGGCAAACGACACCCACTTAGTGTGTACAGAACAAACGATATTGTGCTGTCAGTCACTCATCAAGTCTGTCATTAAGACGATGACATTAAGTTTGAGACGAGTACCACGAATAGAAAACAAGACGAAGTAGAGCTATTTTCATATGACGGGTTATTTCAACTCATAAAGAGCTGTTGTGTCCACAGATGTTTTCTGTTGCTCACTAATAGTGCTCTTGTCACTTGAAAATGATTTATAATAATGGCATGGGTTATGATGACAGCGTGGATTCAAACTCAGGTAACCGACTGATGTCACGGTGACATCATTTGTTAATAATAGTCTTAAATGTGGTTCAATTAATTCAAAATACACAGCCATAACACCCAAACATATCCAAATAGATATCAACCGGTTATCGGAAGAAGCTAAAAGTTCAACTTCTTTATTCATCTTGGATTTCATCCAAGCTCTTCTGGTTTGGTTTGATTTTGAAACTTTATGGCGCTGGAGCCGCACGGTATGGCTTTGCTGCGCTACATACTTTCAAGCACATCAGGTTCATCCTTAAAAGTTTCCAATTTCAATTGGTCCAAATTAAGAATTTTGCTTTCTATACGTAGTTCCCCCGTTAAAAAGCAAATGAAATTCGAATATCTGGTCTGAAACATCGTAGAAGGATAATATTATTTTAAAAACCATTATTTATATTGTTGTCTGCGTTTTTGTAAATATTATTTCGTCGTCGTTTCTAAATGAGGTCCGTGAAGTCATAAAATTATATCATAATAATACAAAATGCGAGATACTTCCATCAAATTTCAAACAAAAGTACATAAGCAAATCTTAAAAATTAAATATTTTTGAAACGTACATTTACTAATTCTTTTAATTAAAGATTATCCTATGGAAGTCGACTGACTCCACAATTAAACAAACTATTGAATATTTCAATAACGAATAAATGATAAAAATCTATTGCATCAGCCTAGCATAACAAATTTTGAAAAATTTATTAAAATTAAAGAAAAAAAACTACATGGAAATAAAACTATAATTCTAAAGTTATATTTTTTTAAAATTTAAAGTGATGTTAAAATGATTTTTGTGCAATGATATGCTCCAAATTATTGAAGGAAAAGGCTAACATTTCGATAAATTTTTAATTAAAAATCAAATTAAAATTTTGAAAAACCCTTTTTCAGAGAGCGCCTATTACCGAGGAAGTAACTACGTACCAAATTTGGAAGCTCTAGGTCCGACGATCTGCTCTGTGCAGCGGTTCGAACGATTTTCGCATCACACATTTCTAAATTTACACATAGTATGCCAGCCTTAAAACATTACCTTAAAATTCTAGAACAAACAAAAATAGCATTTCGATAAAATTCAAGCAGATATTCATACACAATCCCAAATACTCTAACAGCACGCATGATAACAATTGTGACGACAGATGATCAATTGCTATTGACGATGGAAACGTAAACTGAAATGTCTACTTCATTATCGAGACAGCCAACTACAGACCGTCATCTCACTCGAAATACGTTCCGAAACTTGATACACAAAGACGTTCTATATAAACACAAACCCCTCGGAAAGATTGACGAATTGGACTTCCTGGGCAAGGGGAAGGGGAGGAAGTCACTTCAATAACATAACAACAACAGCAGCAGCAGCAACTACAGAAAACGATCTCCTAGAAATAAACTTCAACTCTTTCTTCAACCGGCGACAAAAGCAATTCCCAAATAGACATTGCCAGAACTGGAGTGGAAACTTTCTCGAAATGAAAACCTCTTTTTCCAGTACGCATGTCGCTTTCATCATATAAAAACTTGGAATAACTCATAGCAGGCTTCGGTAAAATAAGGAAAAGGAACGAAGGAGTTTAAATAATATGGAACAAAAGAAAGAGGGGGAAAAATTGCAAGGGAAGAAATTTTAGAGGGAACAGCCAACAGCAACATATAAGTGGAGGAGGGGGTAAAGGAAGAATTCTATATTAGAACATGTACAGGAAGAAAGGGCGTGTAGATAGCACCGGAGAAATATTCTTTATTTGAGAAAGGGAAACATATGTGGCATCGGGCGTTTTTCGTTTGGAGATGTGGGGTCGTATAGCGAAGGTAGTTTTAGATTGTGTAGCAATATTTAAAGAAACGTTTCATTCCAGAGGATTTTTTTTTTTTAAGAGAGGGGTAGAAGGAATCATTACGTTTCAGAATGGACCAGATTTCCAGGGAGTTTAAAAAGTGATGGAAGGGGAAACGTTTTTACTACTCTCGGATTTGCAGGAGACAGAATTGAATGCCTAGTGCTCTGCTTTTCACATTTTGCTAGAGTTGCCAACTAAATAATATTAAGTTCTGGTGATTTCTTGGAATAGAAAAGAAATTTGCTTTTTGATGGAGTGGTAAACTGAGTAGCAAATGGATAGAATGGGAACAAAGTCTGATTGAAGGCAATTTATGCTCACATGACACAAGCCAAGTGCGCCACACAAATTTAAATTTGGGATGCACCGAGTAGGTAGCAGGAATCAAAAAGCAGACATGACACAGGCTTGGAACAAAAAAAAGCTGAACTTCATAAATAGTGAATCGTGTCAAACATAAATACCGAAAAGTAAAATAAGCGTAATTAATCTAAAAATAAAATAAATAAATTTATACAAAAGGTGCTTAAGATATTAAAAATATTGTAGAATTATTATATAATAAAAAATTAAGAATGATAAAATCCAATGACGAAAAAGCGGAAATCCGCGTTTCCGCGGAAATGTGTCATGTCTGAAAAAGACGTACCATCATTGCATCGCATAAGTGTTAATATTATAACTGCTTCATCATGTAAATGACTGCGTTAAAAGAGTTCCGAATCCGTTAGATCGAAAAGAGCAGGATTTATTTACAACATGGTCTATCATACATGAAAGGCAGAATCACAGTGAGAATAAAATGGAAGTCACTTAGATATATAGATTTTCAAGCGGATTGAAAATATTAGAAGGCAACCAATAGGGATTCGTAATGATACAGTGAAACAGCGAACATAAAACATTAGTAAGACAACCAATCAGCTCTATTTAACATGGCGTGACTGTTCTGAAACTTAGTGATGTAAAGTGCGAATACTCTATTCGAACAATAAGACAATGTGCAATTAAGATATTAGATGGCATGCGCAGTTAGGTTCTTCATGTGTTGATGTCACGGAGATGGATATTCTGTCTTTAAATTAATGTTAAAAATGCTTCAATAACCTTCTAAAACATATCTGGTAACAAAACTATTACTTACAGCCATCTCTCACTTCCTTGATAATATTGAAACCGCCAAAAGATCCGACCTCGAGATTTTGATGAACCTCCATGTTTTACAGTGCTGTTCAAAATTATTAGAACGGACTGTTAAAATTTCATTTTTTGTTCATAAAATTTTAAAAACTTGATAATTTGCTATTTTGTTTTGATTTTCTAGTACCTTATTTCATCCTCCATAAATGCATATAAGTTTTAATTATTTCATGAAATATCACTACTTTTTAGGAAGAATTATTGTTTTAAACAGTATACTCTAGCTGTTCCAAATTATTGGAATGACTGATGACGAAGCTTACATTCAAGTGAGTACGAATTGAATTTGTTTTTATTTGGGTAAACTTTAATAATTTAAGAGATTAATTTATTTAGTAATTTATTTTTTTGGTCTATGAAGCAGTCAAGCCAACAATAATGCTCAAGAGCTAAAAAATAACTTTTGATCTTCGCCACCGCAACAATGAAGATCGAAAGGATGGGATATCACACGAAAACCTAGCAAAAATGCATAAATTGTCGATGTTGGGTATCTACTAAGTGCAAGAAATGAGAAGACAGGATCCGTGGAAAACAAGAGAGGGCGAGACAGAAAACCGAAAACACGTACAAGAGAAGACTCTGTGAATGTAACATTTGCACAGAAAAAGAACGATATATCGTCAAGAGAAAATGTGAAAGACTTGAAATTGAATGTATCAGCTCTAACAGTTTGCTTTATAATCAAAAACTCAGGGTTGATAAGCTGCATCCAAAGAAAAAGACCATACACACTCAATATATCTCAAAACAAAACATGACAATGCACTTGGCCTATGCAAAAGAACATACTTCGAAGGTTTAACAAATCTGGGACAGTGCTTTATGGTAATACAAAAATAAATATGATCTTTTTGGATTAAAAAAAAAGAAAAGAGTGTGAGGGCGATCAGGTGAGGATCTTAAAACCATGAATATCCTACACAGAGTAAAACACTGAGGAGGAAATGTGATAGTATGGGGTTGCTTCCCTCTAAATGTGTTGGTGAAATTGTGATGAACAACGGTAAAATGACTGTAAGTATGCATGCCAACCTCATGTCCCAAAATCTGAAGAAATCGATCAGAAATTTGAGCGTGGATCGACAGTATATCTTTCAAAGAGATAATGACCTAAAATACATGTCAAAGATTTTCAAGGATAATTTCTGAAAAAACAAGATTAAAATAGTGGAGTGCCCACCACAAAGACCAGACCTTAATCCCATGTAAAATTTATGGTCAGTTTTGTATCAGAAATTTCCTTTTGAAGAGAGAATAAATAAAAATCATTTTTTTTTTGTGACGATCGAAAATAAATGGAGCAGTATCAACCAGGAGACAACGCAGAAACTGGTTTATAGCCTGAATAAAGACTGATTGAGGCCAAGGAAGGCCCATATAAACATTAAACACCGATATTTTGTTTTTAAAAATTGCTATGTTATTATTTCGTTGTAAGTTTTTGACCGTCCGAATAATTTTGAACAACACACAATTTAAAGTTACATGAAAATGTTCCAATTCTGACTTATTTACGATAAAATTTGAGTTATTTGAAGTTTCTTTCTAATGAATACGATTGAATTAATAATAACATTAATATATTTGAGATATAAATAAATTTATTTTCTGTAATAAAAAGTGTTAAATTTTCTATAGCGTTCTAATAATTTTGAACAGCACTGTAGTTCGAAAAATCCATTTTTGGAATTATGTCTGTTTGAGTACGTGACAACTCAAAAATAAACGAGGCAGAAGAATAAAGATTGGCCATACGGTTTTATAGCCACAATTGTATAATCTGTATGAAATTTTGGACAAAATCCGTCTCCTGTTTGACCGTCTGTCGATGTGTTTATTCGGGTGTATGTAAATGTGATAACTCAAAACGATGAAGCTAAACACAAAACGCACCCATTGTGGAGTATATGAGAAAGTCAACACTCCCACTGGTTAGTAAATGATGAAGCTAGAATCTTGAGTATAAAATTCTATTATTCAGCGACAGAAATACTAGACTTCACTTAGTTTAACAACATCTAAAATTCTGAGGTTCCACGTTCAGCAGATGTTACTGAGAATTATAATCGTTCATTTTACTTTTGAACATTTTACATATCAGATTTGGGGATGGCAACGGCCACTAAGCACAGATATTTCGTACATGACGCAAAATTCATTTATATTTTTCAATGAAATGTTGAAAAAAATATACAATTTATATCAGATATTTCCCGCAAAAGATCATTACATCGAGGGCTTAATGACTTAACCATTGTTCTCCCTCCCCCCCCCCTCCCGTAGATGGCTGCAGTACTTAATAATATTGCCATGTAGTCATTGTAAAAAAAGAATAAAAAATGTATGCATACAGCTCCAGAATTTATGTTTTGTTGTTTACAATACTCATTTAAAATGCAATATATAGTCGAAATTTCAATGTACTTTTTAAGCAGTTTCTCTATTTTTATCCGTTTAACAGAACTGCCATATTTAATTTTGCAGCCATTTTTATACTGCATTCACTGAATTATATCTAAAATTTACTAAAGATTGGAAATTCTAAATCTGTTGATAATTCGAAGAAGACAAATACCGAAATATATAAATAAAGAGAACACGCGCAAAAAAACCTTAAGAGTGTAACCTCACATGTGGAAATTAGAATAACAACATCGAATTATCTCTAGTCTTTTGGAATCTGGATGCTTCCCAAATAAAAATTCTGCACAGCACAGATAAATATAGGCGCGTTCTTCTAAAGCGAGAAACATAATACACAATCGTTGTAATAGATTGCTTAAGTGAAATCTTGTAGATACAAAAAGAGGGAGGGGAGGAAAAATTCAAGAAAATGAGTAAAAACTTATCAAGAAAACTACTTGAAAACTAGGCTTCTAACTCCGGGGGAAAATACTTGGAAATTGCACCCACAGATAAAATTTTCCTCCTACTGACAGAGACTGACAAAACACATGTGTTCTAAAGGCCCTCCCCTGAAAAAGCAGTCGCCAATTATACTTTTTTAGTCTTTTCTAACGCTTAAACCGCCCAGTAGTAAAGTAGGCTTAACACGCAACAAAACGAATACGCTATAAATTACCCCATTAAAGAGGCAACATAATACCTGAGTCAGAAATGGATAAAAAAAATGGAGGGGAAAAGTAACATAGCCGTAACCGTAACTTCTATAGAATAAGATCAGAGGGAGAAAGTGAGAGAGAGATTGCAATTCTGTTTCCATTTTTTTATCTTCTCTTTTTTTTCTCCCCCATCTGACGAAGTCCCGTTTCTGCTAAGAGAGAAAAGAAAATAGAAAGAAAAAAGAAAAAACGAGAGAGCGAACGAACGAATGCGAGCAAGAGCAGAGAAAACAGATGAAGAGATGTCAGCCCGAAGCTATAGAGGTCGCTGCTAGCGTCGGCAACCTCCGATCGTCTGAAACAAAAACCCATCGTCTACCAGATAGCCTACGGCTAAACCCATCTAGCCGCTCGATATAGAAACAGATATACGGTTATGCATTAAATTTCATGGGTGCATAAAAATTACGAGCGTTAAAAAGGAACAGAAAAGGAAAATTGCAAGAAGGAAAAAATAATGAGATATAACTTGATAGAGGATTATTTCATTTAAGCACTGCAGAGCGTTGGATTTCTTTTCCTTTTTGTTATGCGTTTTTAGATTGTTCTGAGGTTTAATTTTAATGAATTTGCAATGAAGCGTTCTTGATTTGTGGCTTACTGTTAAATAGTCCTTATATATTGATAAAAAAATTTTCATATGATAACAATAGTAGAGGCCTGTTTAGACGTCACCCAACATTTAAAGTCAAACTTGAGACGGTTCCCCAGTAAAAACGTCACGATCTTTGTTCAAGCGTTTAGAAGTTTAACTATATTTATTAACGTTTATTTTAAATTGAATCTCCCTATTATGTGTACGTTATCTCAAATTAAGAAGAATTTAGAAAACAAGTAATCGAAGCTAGTACGCAAAATATAAATAGTTCTCTCGAATGCAAGGACTCTAATACAATTCTAGAACGCAAAGAACTATTGATAAAATGCATTTAAGAAAAAACTATTAAAACATTGAGAAACATAGCCATTTTCATAACCATTCGATAGCCTGATTATTTTCCAGAAAGCATATGCAAAAAAAAAAATATATATACTTTAAATTTTAACACAATATTTTTCCAACATATTTCAATTATTCTGTAAGCTTCGTATAATTTGGTTGAAAACTCTGTTAAAAGAAAAAAGATGCTGGAAAATTTGATATTTTTTAAGAAAATCTTTCTATCTTCCAGAATATACGAGGTACTTTTCCGAAAATGCATGTAAGTATTGCGCACGGCAAACAAAATCATTGATGGAAGTTGCAAATCATTATCAGCTTTCTGTGAAACGGGGCGATCCCAAATCATTTTACTTCATCACCTTTTGGCCGGCCCTCTAAATGCCCTCGTGACCGAATCTTCATTGTAAAATGTGAGTTCCGGCGATAGTATGTCCCACGATTTTCCACAATTGCTTCAGAACCATTGTCCACATTAACCTCACATTTTTCGCATCTTACGAAAGTTGCTTAACTTTCGGAAACCATTGTATTTATCTTTAATGCGATGCTGTTGGAATTTCAAAATTTTATTGCGTTTTAAATTTATAAACCAAAAATAGCACAAAATAATACATATTTCTAAGATTTGCTTTTTTTGTTACTAGAGCGTTGGCAATTCGCACAATGAGAATAGTAAATACATTTCATTGTATATTTGTCTGATTGTGGCTATATGATTAAAAATAAATTTCAGAAAATATACTCAAATTTTAAAATGTCATAAAAATTGTTCATTCAATAATATCTGAAGTTATTACTAGAAAAACATCAAAATTATTAAATGAAAAACATCATGTTACTCTGTGTAATCCGTCAACTTTGAATTCGGTGCTCTTTTTAATTTATTATTTTTTAAATGAAATGGAATTTTAACATTCAAACAATATTATATTACAGTATATTATACATATCATATAAAAATATTATATATTATTTAAAAATGATTAATTAAAAAGAGCACCGAATTCATAATTATTAACTTCATTTCTTTTCTTCATTGCATAGCTCACTTTTTAGAAGTAATTTTAGTTTAGAAATTTAGATGTAGGACATAGGACAAAATCCACACACGTTTCCATCAAAATTAATTTAAAATAAAAAATTGTGCAAGAAAAATGAAATTTCGAAAGAATTTCAAGTACAAAATGTTTCTATAAAATTTTCCTCTCTGAAGAAATTCAAAACACAAACGGCTTTCAAGCTGACGGGTTCTTTTCAAATGGTGACGTTGCGCAATGTCTCACGTGAGTGGGCATGCGGGAAGTGTCGTTCGTACCAATCATAAAGGAGTTGCCACTTTGTAAACCAGCCAATGAAAGCAAAGAAAATAAGTAAAAAAAGGAACATCCTTTCCATTCGAGAATTAATGACACTTTGTTCAAAATAGCACTGGAACTTTCAGTGGGCGGAGTTAAATGGTTTCTGTGCATTTCTGTAATCTAAGAGCATTTAATTAAGAATGTCATTTATCTATTCTTACAATTTTCTCGAGTAGAAAAAAAATTATATCTGTTTCATTGAATATAGAAATTTTTATTCGATCATAACAAAGGCAGTTTTAGAAAGGTACGAAGATAAAAATACATCCCATATGAATTTATAAAAAAGATATCAGATTCTTATCTCATTATCTATCATCAGACTTAAAAATATTAACAAATCCTAACGCCATTTTCAAGAAGAATAATAAATACAGAAAAATTTCATTTTCACAATGTTTTGAGTAAAATCTGTGTTGTTTTGATTCAAACTTGTTTCATAACAGAAATGATTTCAGTGTTGATTTTAAAACCCGTATTTAATTTACCTAGTAAAAATATTCAAATAGTTCTAAATTCATCTTTCTTAGTAGCTAATACTTAAACTTCCGTATTGTATCATTTATCTCTGAACATTAAAAAGAATAGAATTTTCCTTAAATATATCCTATTCGCGTCTCTGCAGGATTCATTTGCATATCCAAACATTATAAAATGAATGACTTCTTTTAAAAGAATTCCACGAGACTGCACATGCTCTTAAAAATTATTCCATAAGAAATTACCATAATACAATTCTAAATATCAATATTTCATCAAAACAGCAACGAAGCAGCTAACGCAAATGATAAATAAATAAAACCTGGCCATTCTTTAAAAAGAATGACACGAAAAAAAAGATAAATAAAAGAATCAATTCTCTTTCGACCTTTTGTTAAGAATGTTCATCGAAGAACATCGTTCTGGCGCGAAAATGGCGCGCAAATTTCGCGAACGGCGGTTCTTTGCCCATTCTGGAACTTGGAAGCGCTAATAAATAAACATCGAGAGCGAAGTTTCTTTCGGTGGGAAATGGAGCCAGGGAAAAGCAATATTGCTATGAACAAGACATTCGGAAGTGTCTCTCCATGCCCCCAAGCGATGTCTCCAGCTCGGATACTACTCAACTCCTCTCTCCACATCGTCTCGTCATCGCTTTTTCTTTCCACTTAACGTCGTTCCAACTGCTGCTGGTTCTTTCTTCCCTTCGTTATTTTGAAGAGGGGACCGACTGAGGAAAGAGTTATTTCGCATGAAATAAAACACGAACACTGTATCTTTCGCCCTACCGAAAGAAAAATCGCGACTTTTTCCGCGTTATTCTTAGAAGGGATTATTCTGCCAATTGATCGAAATGCAAGGGAATTTGGTGAGTAGACAAGTGTTCATCACTTCGGGCAACAGAAATGCGGATCAGCTATATTAACCAAAGCTGATTTATAGATCTGCTATTATTAAATAAGACAAATGTATTAATGGCATTTTATTTCAAAGCAAAGAGCTTAATTCCTCAATTCACGACAGAGGAGTGGCGACGGGAAAGAAGGGGCAAGACGGGGGCCATCTTAGGAGCTGCCATTCAGACAAAACAATAGCGTGTTTATGTCAATTTTTAAAGCCAAATATAATAAGGAGGCAGTAAAATAATACCATGCCCCAGGAGCCATTTACCCTCGCTAAGCCACTTTTCAATGATTGAGCTTGCCTTTGCTTTGAAGAAAATATTAAGTTAGAATATAAATACAATGAAAGAAGAAAAAGGAAAAGAAATGGGTACAAAATGGAGCCAAATTTTTCTTTCATTGGAGTCTATTAACTATTATGAGGTACAAGACGAGCGCAGTGCTCAAATTTAAACTTGGAATCCATTGCGTATCTTGCGTGACGTAATAACACACAGAAAGAACGTGTAATTAGATGTTTGATGGCATGCGCAGTTACAACTCTCATGTGATGCATGCCACATGAAAGAATGGTCCCAGCGGGGGGCAACGCGAGTACGTGGATGAGAACCGCCTGATAAGTAAGCGGAGTCTCGCTTCCCTGGTGAGTACAAAAATGGCTTGGGGTTGCCTCTGGCGGTGATAGTGTGTGCCTCCATCGGGAGGGGTCGGGCCGTGGCCGAAATGGCCATTAGGACTCCGGCCTCAGCACTCGAGCTATCGCAGCAGCCGTCACTCAGATATATCGGACAGAGAATGCTCCGGACCGAGGTGGTTTAGATATGAATGCCAAATGGATGGATTCCGGTTGTCTTTATTATTATTATTATTGTCTTTTCAATGATACGATTTGAAGATGATATTTTATCGATTACTCAATTTAATTTTGTCACTTGTATTTAAATATATTAAATCCTTAAACCTATTTCACAGAAAACGATTTTTACATTTTACAATATTAATATGTAAGAATCGTTAAAAAAGTAACACACATTGTAAGTTATTGTATTTTATATTCACGTTTTGGATTGTTCAAAAGCTATATTACTTTTATCCTACGCATTAATTTTCTCTTAAATGACATATGTAATTTATCGTATATTTCTATTAATATTTTCTTCTAAATTTATTTTTGTAGTGCTGATGTTTTCCTTCGTCCACTGTCAATAGACCAATGTTTTGCAGTCAATATATTCAAATATCCTCAATCAAAATTACATCTTAGAAATTGAGAACGTACATACGCATATTATAAATTGTTTAAATCATTCCAATTCAAATAAACTCATAAGAAAATCCATGAAAAATAAAATAAACTTATTATCTTTTGGTTTTGAAAATTTTCTTCCAGAGCGCGTCTGATGCAAAATTTAAATTATTTCTCACAAAGCTTTTAGCATAAAAAATTATTTAGAAAACAAAGTATTCGCTTCGTTTTGATTTAAATTTGCAGAATCATTATCAAAAATATGGTTTTACTCTGTGTAATTATGGTTTTTATGAAAAAAAATATGTAAACAAAAGAAAGAAATGATAAATCAAGAAAAGAAGCAAAATAAACCACAAAGTAACTAAGGAACTTCACAAAGGAACTTTACTCGAAAAATGAAAAATCGTCGTAATTAAAAAAAAAAAGAACACAAAATGAAACATCATTAGTGTTGCCAGCAGCTGCTGTAAACAAAATAAGATTAGCAAAAGATTTCTGTCACTGACATCCGCAAAACAAAGCCGAATAAATAATGTGCGGAAAAATGAATTCTTATTTTATCTCCGCAATTTCGTTTCGCATTATTTTGAGAATATGTGCGATTCAAGAAAGAATTACTTTGAATTCGGAAAGCAGACAAACAGACGATAAATCACACCCAGTTTCTTAAAAATGAATCTTTGCATCGGAATTATTCCATTTTCTTTCTGTAGAATCTAAAAAAGGCTTATTTCGTTGATTCAACCGTACACAAATGAAAAGACTAAGACAAACAGATGTACATTACGCTTTCAACGTTTTACACTAATTAAACATGCAAGATTATTCTCAAAAGGTTAAAGTTCGCAGAAATCGATCAATTTCTTAGCGATATGTTGAAAACTTTGCTCTTAAACTTCATTGTTTCGAAGATTTGCTTCATTCTGGCTGACTGTCACGAATTTCAGAATCGATTGGCAGAATATTAACTCCAGAAAATTGTCGCTCATGATTAAACCCAGGAGAATTAGTGACGGTACTGAGTTTGGCAAAGCGCTGTTTTCTCTTTAGAGATTACAAAATTCGATCAGAGTGAACTTTTGCGCTATAAGCGATGTAATTTCTTATTAACCAGAAACATTGTCGCAGAAGATAAAGCGCTCTAGATAATTATTTCATTATAGGCATAACACTCTGATTTTTTAATTAAGTATATTTTATAATTTCGATAGATCTAGACCTATGACTGTTTTATCATTTCTGGTCCTAGCAAAATTTAGCTTAAAAAGATGACTGAATCCTTTCAAATGAAATTGCCCAGTCCCATGAAGTAATGGAAAAACGCATACAGGTGCCTTAACATACTTTACTTTTGAAATATTTACATTTATTTTAAAATACGCATTATCCAGGCTGCCATGCCTACAAACTCATCTGTTGAAAGCGTACAGAAAATCGAAGCGACGCTGGCGTCAATAAACAACGCAATTTTTAATATTAGATTACCAACAAACTACTCATTTCATACTGAATAATTAGCACGAATTAAAATGTCACATTAAAGGCTACAAATCTAATAAATTTCAATAAACCCAATAATGCCTAGCGTGGCACTTGGAGGGACACTTCTAAAAATGCATCATAAATGCACAGGAATTATTTTTTCAACATAAATTTTACAAAAAAAAGGGTATGTTTAAATATTCGTTCTTCTTTCTTCAATCGATGGTAACATGTATTAAACATTCGATTGATAATGTAGCCTTTTTTTTTTCCCCAGGTCCGACAATAATGTTGCACGTGTTTTTATTATGCATTTATCATATTATAGTGTATTCTGTATTATTTTTGTAATGGATAAAATGTTTCTTTTAATAACGATATTTTTTTATCATCAATTTATTTGTGTCCTCCTTTTCATTGGAAAAAAATGGTCACCTTACTAAAGGGATGCTAGACTCAGGAGGGTGCTAAAACAAAACAAAAAAATTCAGGCAGAATTGTTTTTAGTAATTTTTCAGTTGATTTCATGACATATACTATTAGTATGTGCAAAATATCATTGAAGAAATGCGACTTGGGCTTTAATGGATTAATAAAGTTTCGATTTTTTTCCCAAAAGTAGCAAATTTGCTGCTGAGTATAAATATTAAATAAAGCTTCATATCCCACTCTGTTTGAAAACCATCTCATGCCAAAGCTCCCTAAGACCTCTTCAGAACAATTTTCGGACTATCCGCTGCAAAATCCACCGGAGAATACAATGTTTACCAAAATTTAAAGGGGCCTTTTAAGACGATCACCATCTTAAAGGACCAAAGGGACTCGGCGCACCAGCCTTTCTGCATCAAGTATTTGAGCCTCATCCCGAAACCAGAGAGCAGAATTAGCATGTTTTGCCCTCGGCTGCTAATTCTCTAATTGAAGCTCTCCCAGAACCAACCCGATCGACCAAACACTTGTCCCAAGGAAATCTGCTTACGCCCTGGCTCTTGTGTGTAGCCCCAAGGGCGGCGGACAGTTAATGGATAAGCATCATACGATTTCCGGATAAAGTTCCTGAAGACATTTGGGATATTTTGTCTAATATGATTTGGACCATACGCCTCGCGAAATGCGATTTTCATTAGGTTTGTTTAATGAATGAGGTTAAACCAATGGTAACTGTCGTCAAGGTTTGAGAGTCATTGATTGGCTGTGACACTGAGAGACGTTTGCATGCTAAATTTGTAGTGTATTATTTTAAAATATGTGTAGTAGGAGAATATATTAGCTCAGGGCGCTCATTTTTTATATTATGTGACAGTAAGAGTACGAGTGAAGTTCCAGTTGTTTACTGAAATATTGAGAAAACACAATAGTGGAATAAGATTTATATCAAAAATTAATTTGATCTTCTTGTTTAGAACAAATTGCAATAGTTGCAAGTACAAGATTTCCTAACCGATATGGAACCAATGCTTTAATGCTCATGCGTTAGTTCTGTAACCGCAAGAATTTGATTTCTATAACCCCATAACATTTGTGCTCATATGACATAAATTATATGTAGAATTACCGTATTTTTAAACTTATAAACTAAAATGAATTTATAGACATCATCGATTAAAACAAAACTTGCGCGGAATCTATAAACATCTCATGTCTATGTGTTTTTTGCTGAATCAACACGATGATATATTCATAAAACAGAAATATCGTTTAATTAGATAGTAAGGGAAACAAATCAACAGATTAGATAAGAAAGATATGAATCAAAATGATATCATCAATTATGATAGGGATAAGATATTAAATCACGCAAGTCTTGCTTATATCTGACATACGACAACTTGGCATTTTAGGATTTCTTTTATTTATTAGTGTCTCCAGTCCATTTTTCTCGAATGAATAAAAGAAATATATAAAATAAAAGTTTGCTCCAGTAGCATTTTGATAATCTACCGATACTACAGAACTGTCAGCCACATGAATTTAAATGGATACAAATTCCATCAATAATCTCTCTAGTTTGTCTCAGATGCTTTAACCCCTTCAGTCGGAATTAAGAAAGACTTTTTTTTTCCTTTGGTGTAGTACGGTGTACTACTGCAAAGCGTATCTCATAAATGAAATTTCAAGCCTGTAGGTGAAAAAGTTTAAAAAAAAGTTACCCAATGTCCGGCATCCGGATAATACCGGATATTTCAACAGAGAAAAGACGAACAATCACACAAATTTCACTTTAAAATGGTTGTCGAAGGATAATAATATGATTACAAAAGCCTTTTAAATGGTAAAAAAGGGATTAAAAACAAGAAATTACTTGAAGTACAAAATTCACCACCGAGCTCCATTTTCTCGAGTTGTTTTTGGGGGAAAAAATGAAATGATTCCATGCCCGAAACGAAAAATTCTTGCTAAGATTATATTAATAAGAAAGTCGAGAATCAAATAAAAAACACACAGCATGTAGTCTCAGCAGTTATTGAATTAATAGGAGCAGTTCAAAGTTGATGTCAGGTATACCGGACACCAGGTGCAAATATCTTTCATTTCGGCCGCCGAACTCATACATGGCTTTTACAATTTCAAACAAAAATCAGTAAAAACGGGCATGCGACGGAATTGTCGAAAGCTGTTCTCACCTTTTCAAGAGTGGCGCCAGTGGGGAGGCCGAGGATGTTGTCCCCCCCCCCCCACTCCCCGGAGAAAGTTTTTGTACCCCGTTAACGCAACGGGCTATTCAACTAGTCGATGAATAAAGATCTGGCGAAAATTTGAAAGGGTCATCATTACACCCCTACCTCCGTACAGCAAATCGTGGCCCTTCGTCGGTTGGACTCTAACGCCACTCCTGCACTTTTTACGTACCGATTTTAACCTATCAATTTGTTTTGATTGGCGAGATAACGCTCTTGGTTTGAAGCAATTGGGGAGAAACATGATAATGCTGAACTATGATAAGATGACTAGCCAAAACACCACTCTCGTAATTCTGGTACCATAGCGTTTGACTGACCTTCGACAACAGATTTAGCTTATACCAGAGCAATATACACAAATATTTGATGGAATCTGGTCTCAAATCCAAGAATTTCCGATCTCGAAGCACGGAATCCTTGAATCAAAATTAATTGAGGAATACTTCCTTTTTTTCAATAATTGTTTATCATAAAAAAAATTATTTTAAAATCACAATAGAAATGAGAGTGGGGAGGAATATGGGTGAAAATCATATAAAACGGAAACATTTCGAAAATCGAGCATACGTAAAAGTTTCTCTTTCTTTTCTGTTAACCGAAATCAAATCAATTACGAACAACATTGGTGAAATCGTACCTTTAACCCCTTCTTGGTCGGCGTCGCATGTCATACGTTCGGCTTTTTTGTGCCCGCACAGTCGGCGTCGGATGTCATGGAAAATTGCATCGTTGGAAGTGAATTCGTCGCTATTTACGCGTCTCGTTATATTCCGCGATTTTCACAATGTAAGCAATAAAATAATCGGCAAGAAATGATTTCAATGTGGTTTTTACGCTCTGATGGTCCAGAAAGATTGTAAAGCTGTTTTCATGGAAAAGTTGTGAAACCATTTACAAAAAAAAAAACATTTTTTACGTATCATTAATAATTATTTTCATGCAGATATTTATCTTACATGCCTCAAAGCAATAGATTTGAAAAATATATTATCAGATAGTTTTTTTTTGTTGTTAATTTAAAAATTGGGTGTATAACATAGAAAACTAGAGATCAGTGAACAGGATATCACATATGACCACCAGTAGGTCAAGCAAAAACTGCTTACCGAAAAGAATATTTTGCATTTTCGAATTCAGGATAGAACATATATTAATTTTCAGCAATAAAAAATGCTTTTTTAGGGTCGGAAATTCGGAAAAAAGAAATCGAAAAAATTGAAATCAAATAAATTGCGAACAACATTAGTGAAATCGTACTTTTTATAAGTTTTTGTTACATATTTTGTAAAATGATGTTTTAAAATCCAGATATTTACGAAAATATACATCTGGTTTAGTTTAGTTAGACTAACATCGTGCTTTAAACTACACGATGGCTATTTTAGGGCGGATCTTGCAATTCTGAGCCTCGGTCAAATAAGGAGAACAATAACTGAGCCGGTACGCCCCTCCAAATTTACACACCACACCAGCAGGAGGACATATGATTCCGCGGACCTTTGCCATAGCCACACGTATACGGCAGATCATTGATGAAATCGACACTCCAACCAGCGACCCTCCCGTCTCCCATTTGAGAATCTGTCACAGAGGTATCATCGTCATGTTATTCTTTATATACAGTAGAACCTCGGGAATCCGAACTAATTGGTGCTGACCTCTGTTCGGATTTCGGGAAATTCGGATTATCCAGAAAATTCGGTAAAATACTCTTGATGTAAACCAGTGGCGAATCCAGGATTCTGTTCGGGGCGGGGGGAATTGAGGTCATAAAAATTTTGTATCGTAGTGACGATTGTCAAACCTCATGGCTTATGTAAGCCGAAACACTTCAACTTTACAGACTTTCCTTTATAATAAGAATCATAAAGAACACTACAATACTTTCGATAATTTAATAAAAAATACAATAAAATAACTAGCCAAAAAATGTTTTCAACAGCGTCAACATTACAAGTGGAATGACTAGAAAAGTATAAAAATTTTCGAGCCTGTCAAGCCAGAAAGCATTGCTGTCACGATTTTATTATTTTTTAAAACGAAAGTTAAGAACAAACAGTTGTAGTGATTTGAAATAAAATCAAGAATTTTGGTTTAGTTCTAGGGGGCTGCAGCCCGATAACCACCCCCCTGGATTCGCCACTGATGTGAACGAAACGCAGTAAAGTATTGACTTTGAAGAGTACATATTGGCCTTTTTAAGGCCAAATTATGGAAATTTGGCCTTTTTTCAAAGTCCTTGGCCTTCGGAATTTTCATTTGGCCTTAAATTCAATTTTGGCCTTTTTTTGGCTTTATTTTCGAACAATTTTTTAAATTATTATTCTATTGTTTTTTTAATAAATTTTTGATATTACATATTTCAAATTATATATAATGAGCTGTCAAACGAAATAGCTCCTGAACAGAACAAGGATGCTTTAAATTTCTTTTACTTAAATTTTAGTTTAATAATAGAGCATTGGACATATGCCTATCAAGTGGGACTCGATTTCATGAAGGATAGTCTTTTTTTCTAATATCAAATGAGGTTTTCAGTCAAATTGTCAAATTTGGCCTTATTTTTAAGAATGTTTGGCCTTATTTTGCTATTTTGATCTGGCAACCCTGGTACGGAAAGAGCTAGCGGCAGTTCGCATCTTCGAGCAGGTTTGGTTCCTCACGTCAAAAGAAGATCGATTTTGTTTCTACCAATTGAGACGCTGTATTCATTCTTAAATGCCAATTCAAATGTTTCTTTCAAGTTGGGAATAAACATTAGCTTTGTTTCTGATTCGTGATTGTTATTTTTCCTTCATTTTTTAATAAACATTTTTCGGAAAATTAAAAAAATATATATATATGTTCGGATTATCCGAAATTTCGAATTCCTGGGGTTTGGATTCCCGAGGTTCTACTGTACAATGTATTTATTAATAAAGTAAAAATTTAAAAAAGAAACGCTTTTATTAGTATATTAAAAGGTAGAATTTTTTTTACATAAAAAATCATGAGGTCACAGCAAAAATCTTAAAAGCGTCAGGCGTTAATTTAAGTATTCAAAGTGAAATGGAATTTTAGTCACATTCATAGTATACAACTTGGATTTTTAATGAATGTTTAGGAATGTCATTTGCGATATTTATTGTGGTTGTGTGTGTGTGTGTGTGTGTGGCCTACTTTCCTTATCTTATTGTTTTTACCGTTTCACGCTTTTAAGATTTTTGCTTTGAACTCCAAATTTTCAATAAAAATCTTTTTCTACTTTTTAGTCCAATAATAAAAGCGTGTTTTCATTACTTTTTTATTTTAATTATTACAGTAATGAGTTTTTCTTAAATTTGATATCAGATGGCGCTTCTCAAATGGCATCAAAATTAAGCTATTAATAATTGACTAGAAGATTTGTACCCGTCTAAGACGAGCTTTTAGCTCAACAACAATATTCTCAAATCTGATTGTCATAGATTTATTAACGAAAGTTGTAGTAGAAAATCCAATGCAGATTGGCAGAATGCTTAACCCTTCTTTGCATGATTTTTTCTTTATTGGTGAAATAAATAAAGGTGATATAATTCATGTTCAAAATTAAAGGAAAAATGGTTACAAAAATCTTAGTATATATTTATAGTATAAATTTAGCAAAAAACAACATGATGGAAATTTCCACCATCATTCAAAGAAGGGTTAAGAAATAAAAAAAAAAATGCATGAAATACAGAACTGATGAATCAATTGACACTAACTTTCGTTTTGTTAATAACTTTATTTTTAACAATTACTTTCGTTTTGTCAGAGTAAAAATAATGCAAAATCCACTAACAGAAAAAAAAATGCATTACCGAATACAAAAGAAAAAGATGATAAATTGATTAATGAAAATCTCTAATAAAGGGAGCTTTTCAGTATAAGAATGGTTAAAGAAAAAACATTAAATGCAAAATATATAAATATTCAATTAGTGCTTAAGAAATAAAAAAAAGCATGTAGAACACAACTGATGAATAATTGTCACTAACTTCCAACTGGTAATAAAAGATTAAGGAGTTTTATTAACGGAGTTTGGCGTCGAAAAATCAACACAAAATAAAAAAAAAAAGAAAGGAAACTGCCTTGAAGGTCTTATAATTTAGCAAAAAGATTCAGTATTACCCAACACTCAGAGAAAAAAAGCAAACACAAAATAAACAAACAAAAAAAATGCTGAAAGATTATATTGGGAAAATAAATTAATTCTGGTATTGATATTAAATCGTCACAGAATCAAAACAGTATCCCCCTATGTATGCTAATTTGGTACGTGGCCAAATCAAACCACGTGAACGTTACCGCCATGCGTGGATAATTATTATACAGATTTAAGTTCTAAAAATATTAAAATATTGTACTGTCTTCGGGAACGCAACTATACAGACCTAGAAAATCAAGAAGTGAATGAAAAATCAATCACAAACTCAATCATTACAAACATGAAAGACGAGTTAAAAACAAGTTTGTGAAAATTAAGTGTTGATGGTAGCAAATATGACAAAAACGGAGTATTCTACACCTTTTGCGTTAAATATCAAACGCACAAATACCGCTTCTGAAACGCTGTCTTTTCGAGCAAAATGTTCCTCATCTCCTTCACTTTTAGAAAACAAAATATTCAATTAATACACGAGCTTAATAAGCGAGCCGGAGCCTTAATTTTCAGTTTCCTTGCTCTTTTTGTTCAAGTTTGTTTCTCAAATCTTTACATTCCACGCCTTCTTTAGCTAGCTTAACGTTAACGAATTCGAACTCTACGTGAAAGTGTTTACACAAGTCTGCTAAATGGTGAAACTCTTATGGTAGAATAATTCTAGCTTGCTCTTTAATGTGCTGCATATCTTTAAACGCGAACAAGCAATGATACCGTATAATGACTTACGTCAGCTGACATGACAATGCAGTGATATCACGAGAAGACTTACGTCATTTTCCAAGAGCTAGTGCAATATTACCATATAATAGAAGAAAGCGAGACTGCATGTATTAAATTGCATATGTTTTCGTTCTGGATGCGAGGATTTTCTCATATTTGAATACGTAAGCAATAGAAACCAATATGATCGGAAGATATATTTGACATACAATTTAGAATTCTTAAAAAGGAAGGAAAAAATAAGCGGAAATATTTACGAAAAATGTTATTTTGAACCTTAAAATGTCACGATTTCAAAAATTTATTTGTTCATTCTAAGAAAAATTTCCTGCCTGTTCATCATTTCGCAATGTATCTAAATTGAACCTATTCTCATGAAGAAAACTAGACCTTCATATATAAGTAGAAAAGCAATAATAAGTAGTGTTTCATAATTGGTTCACATATATGTTTACAACTATTCATAAAGAAGATATACAAAGGCAGTACTCAAATAGAAATATTGTTTGCACCGTTAAAAGTTGATTACAGGATATGTACAACCATGCTTTTTTGTATACAGGCTTTTAAAATTTACTTCCTATACCAATAATGTAGAATATTTTCAAATTAAAAAAAACCAGTAATTGAGTCAATTCATGTGAAATAGTAGTCATAGGCCAAAATGAACCACCATAACATAAACCGCTCGTTGTCTGAAGCTGCGCCGTGACGTCTCGTTTTTCTCATTTAAAATGAGCAAAAGATTTCAAATTTAAATCGGCTTTGCGCACTTGATTTGTATCAAGACAGCATCGAACTCATCGACATTAAGGTTATCGGAATATTAACAAAAGCTACAAGAGTAACAACGGGACAGAGATTTCTAAATCGCAAATTTTAAACCGGTCGTTTCAAAAACTGCTATGGTTAGAGTGTCCAGTATAAGTAAGCATTGATACAGGACGTTTAAGTTTTAAATTAATAAGACACGAAAAAAGTGGGTCGGTAATGGTTTATTTTACCCTGATAAAAAATCAATAAAGTTAAAGCAATCTAATAAAATGAGCACGCAGAATAATAAAAAAGATGCGAGGAAAATCCTTTTTAGCCCAGTCATATTTGAGAGTTGATTTTACTTTCTTAATTATATCATAATTATAAAATTGAGAGCAAGTCGGTTTTAAATTATAATGACGGAGAGTTTAAGAAGAAAACAGGACAAAAACTAAGGGACGTATGGCAACCCTAAGCATGGGGAACACATTTACATATATAACACGCAAAGAATGTTTATCTAAAAAAATGAAATGCTAAAATATATCGCACGGATGATTAGAGAAAGATGGTTAAAAGCAAAAAAATTACCCAAATAAAAATATATGCAATATTTTCCGCGAATATCATCATCTTCGAACAAAAAAAAATTTCAGTAGCATTTGAGTGTATTTACGAAAGATATGCCTATTGAGATGATTCATCATAATAGACAAATGTTGACACCGATTACAACTACACTGTTTTCGTAAACTAACTTATTTTATCTAAAAATGGTTTATTCATTTAAACGGAAAAATAATCTATTGACAGACTAATAGTAAACAACATGCTAATCGTAAATTGTCAGAAAGATTAGATCCAAAATACCAATATGCTCTTTACGAAAGAATGTCAGGTAAATGCTGTTTTTGTTCCACAGATGAAAGGCCCAAACAAATCCACTGGGATCTACACAAATGCACGTGTACTTAGCTAACTAGCGAGACAAAGCACATCAAATTCGCTGACATTTTCTGTTGCGCGTGCTTTTATCAGCGCATCTTCTGAAGATTTTTATCAACAGATAGGATCAAAGGGTTGAGTCGCGGTGGGAAATGCTTCATAAAAGAGAACCCACACTCTTGCTGACGGTTCTTGCTTATTTGCTGATGCTTCAATTATTTGGAACAAAATAGATTGCTCGAGATATAAATGAATCCGCTATGGATGCGTGTATGAATGGATGGTAGGAAGTCTTAATGAATTAAAATTCTGACTACTGAGTTTTTCGATCAAAACTACTGTAAAAATAGTGCGTCCTTTTATTGAGTATTTTTATTGTGCAGAGACATTTATTAGACCCAAGGGAAAGGAAAATAAACTTAGCTTCAAAATTTTCAACCCTTGAGCTTCAAAGCTAATTTATAAATTATCAGCAAAATTCAGAAATTAAATTTCATTAATAATTTTCTTTCAAGAACCTGATATTTTTTAAAAAATGGCCGTTTTGAAATTAGACGAGGGCTATTTTGGGACACACCTCGTAATTTTAAACCGTGGTTAGATGACGAGGCCAACATCCGAGCCAGTAACCCACTCTCCAGACTTCAGCGCCATATTAATGTTAAGGTGTTTGACCCACTATAACGGAAATAAGGTGCAACAGACTCACATACACAGAGAATGGTGGATGGAATCGAGTCTTGACACCACCCTCCTCCCATAAGAAACCGAGACTAACATCAGGAAACTCTCCATTTTGTTAGAAAATTGACAAAAATATCTCGTTCTAAGATTTTTGTGACATCGTTCACTTAGAAGAAGACTGACACTATACGAAAAATAATATAACTGGAATTTTCTAGGTTTTGTTTATTTTAGTTATATTAACGTCTCGTTTTGATGGGATGGACCTCGTAATTTTGAACCGCGGTTAGATGACGAGAACGATGCCTGCCTGAGCTGGCACCCTCCCTCCAAACTTACGCACTACACCAGCTTCCCTTCCGACTCTTTTTTGCCTTAAACCCAGTACTAATTGAGGGTCTACGATACTAAACAACTTTAATTCTCTGCCACAGAACTCAGGTTAAAGCGCTTGACGCCTTTTAGAAGCATTACAAGTCACGTGACCCTGAGAGCCAATGAAAAGCGACCTCAATCACTACCATAATAGGATCCGTAAATATGCGGGAGGGATATGTGGCACCGAACCAGCAGAGGGACGTTTGGCACCCTACGTATGATTTAATTCTTTACAGTTCACTACATGTTTCGTTTTGAAAATTACTAAATTTATTTCAAAAATGAGTATTATACGCGTGTAGTTGATCATAAATATGTAAAAGAAAAAAACGACATTTTTTGTTTTCAAAAAATGTGTAGTTTCACATTGAAACCAATGAACGGTAAAGGGCTATTTTTTCTCCGAATAAGTTATCATCGAAATGCAATTTAAATTATGTGTTTAATTTATAGTATACGTTAGAATTCATGATAGTCAACATTCAAAAAATTCAACATTACTTTCGAAGATTTAATTTAAAAAATATTAATTTGTGCAAGAACCCTCATTATTTTGTTTCTCTTAAAGATCGAAAGCAATTTAGCTCTTGCAATGCCGATATCTTTGTGAATACTAACGGTATTGAACTGGAATTTTACATAAGTTGGCATATATATCTGGCTCTTAAGTTATGAAAGAAAAATTATGCTACGTTTCGCTCATGCTCAATAAAACAATGTTCAATGCGTGGTTTCACTGCGAAACCAATAAACGTTAAAAGCTTAACGTGGAACAGGCCCAATAGACGGCGGATATTCAGTGGAATCGGGTTTCGAACCTGGGATTCCCCGGCCCCGAAGCCGGGACCTTACCACTAGGCCACCGTGGACCATTAATTTTATAGGAAGAGTTTGAAGATTGTCTATTTAGGCCTATCGTCAGTTAAATAATAGGACGGTAGCTCAACTGCAAAACTACCCTCTCTAGTGGCAAGTATTAAAACATTATATTTCTTCAAGAAATGAATTTTTACAAACAAAAAATTATTAAATTCGTATTGTGGCACCCTTCTTCCAAGTGAACGATATATGCGTATAGTTCTTGAGTAATTTTCCAAGGCAGTCTAAAAGCAGTTTAGTTGCAGCGCTTGAGCATAGGTTCATATAGTTTTGAACAAAGCGAATTGCTATTTATATGCAGCGCAATAATAATGTATAATAGTATAAAATAATTCAACGCTACATACATGTCGTATAATTCATTTAAATTAATCCATAGGAGCATAACCTGAAAGAATTCTTCCAGGATGAAAGAAAATCGTGACTTGATAGATATTCGCGTGACTTTAAAACTTTCTCATGTCGGAAATCGGACTTCCGGAATTTTCCGTGACCGAAAGACACTACTATACATATTCAGAAAGTCAAACGAGGATTAATTTAAAATAATATTATATAAATACATAACCACGACAAGATAAAATATCTTCAGAAAAACCAATTTCAAATGTTATTACATGAAAGGAAATTTTCGGCAATAAATATGGATTATTGGCTGTCCCGTTCCTATTTATTATATTAAATACCAAACTAAAATGGATATTGAATCGTCTTCAGAGCCATTTCTATTCGATAAAGATTCGAAGAAATTGCAAGCAATATATCACTATCGTCAAAACAATTTATATCAATTTCTTTACCCGATTTATTATTCGAAATATAGAATGTGCCTTTTCGCCGGGATTTCTGCGAACTAAAGTAAGAATTCTTATAAAACCAACTAGTGAGATTTAGTAAAGTGTGCAAATAAGCATTTGGCAATGGAGTCAAATCACGTGACGTCAATGTTACATGATAAACGTAACTGCGGGTCTCATTTAACATTCAACTAAATATTCCGTTACGCTGAGTTGTGGTATTCTTTTCCTCCTGCAAGATACGCAATAAATTCTAAAATTAAATTGCTACTGCGCATTTGATGAGTAGCAAGTCACACGAATTTGAGACAAAATTTAAGCAAGGCCTGATGCTGACGTTTCTATGAAAAACATAATCAGCAATAAAAAGGTTTAAAGAAAAAAGTATGTTTCTAAATACAGTGAAACTTCGATTAAACGTCACTCGTTTAACCGTCTGTTTCTGTTATCCGTCATCGTCTAAAAAAATCTAATCCATCATTTCTGTACATTACTACTCTTATATTGAAGTTTATACTGATCGTTTTGTAATACTAAATACTATATGTATGTATTATTTACTTCTAAAGGATTTTATTTTCATTTTCGTCCCAAGGCAGCAGTGAAAACACGTTACTGTACGCATGTATCAAGAGATTTCTGTTATCTGTCACAGTCCTGGTCCGGACGCATATAGACATTCTGTACTCGAGCAGAGCACCATTGTAACTTTGGAGGGCTCTGATTGGACAAGCGAATCTGACGCCACTCTTCTGCACACCACATCAACAGTGAGACACGCGTGTCTTGTTTAAAGTTCTTCCATATTCTTCTATCCATGAATATACATCGGAAACACTTTTAAGGTTGCTTCGAACGATGGTTTCATCTTCAACGATTTTAACAACTTCGTTTACAAAAGAAGGGGGAAGATAGGAATTCCGAATAGCCATAGCGTATTACACAAAGAACATTTCGCTATCGCTAGTTGGAAGAATAAGGTAGAGCGTGGCCAAAGGTAAACAAACAACAAAGCATAGTTCCGTCAGATTCGCTTGTCCAATCAGAGCCCTCTAAAGTTACAATGGTGCTCTGCTTGAGTACAGTATGCCTATATGCGGTCCGGACGGTGACAGTTAATCGAAGTTTTACTGTATAGCGGAATAAAGTTTTATTTTGGAACGAGATTAGCTACAAGCCGTATAATTTTCGAATTATTATACATTTAATCCTCCGTCAGTAGCAATAATTCTCATCCTTAAATGATCTCTATTTATCTCTCGTTAAAATAAAAAAAATATTATGTAACTGTATTTGCAATGCCATTTTTTTAACCCAGCGATAACTACGTCCGGAGGTGATAAACCTAGAGTTCAAGAACTGCGTTAAACCACAGCACATCAGCATCGGATAAAAAAAATCTATCCTATGATAAGTTCGTCCGGTTTTGATAATTTCCCCCTTCATAACTACGAAAACTAGTCCTAATGAGAATGTATTCTGTTAGAAAAATTCAACAACAGAAGGTGGGTTTACCTAATCTAACATCTGTCTCCATTAATCATTACGACTAACGGAGGGTTAATGAATTGCTAGGTTATGTTAAAATTAAGTCCCATTTTAAAGTGAACAGGAGGATAATTTTATTATAAAGTTCATAATTTTGGACCGTGGTCAGAAAACGAGGACGACCCCTGAGTGGGTTAACCGACTCTCCAAACTTCCATGGCATACCAAAGTAGTGACGTTTGAACTCAAAACGGCAAATTTAACGCACATTAGTGCGGGTCTCGTGCCCACGATTATTCGATCCCGGAGACGAGACTACCACTAGGCCAAAGAGACCCAGTTAATTAATTGCAATTACTGTTACAAAAAATAACACTAAAACGGCTGAATGATAGCGTTCTAATTAACTAGATAAATGTGAGGGAAAATGTCTCCCGATGGTGGAAGCTCGGCTTTGACGCCGGCAGAAGTTTGGAGAGTAGGGTGCCGGCTAAACTGTCATCTTCGGCATCAACTATTGACAGTACCGAAATTACATGGTCAGCCTCTATATATAGCTCTCGTGTAGCTTCGAAACGGTATTTTAATCTCGCCAGGAAAATTGTTACCAAGATAACAGCATATATATTTACGCGTTTCTTTTTCAGGATTTCGACCTATCAATAAAATATATGAACGAGTTTTCTGCTTTGTTTGTTTACATTTAAGTGCCTGTGCTTCGTAATTCCGTTGTAATGCTAAGTCAATGGAATCTTCAAAGCGGCAGTCCAACATACAAGCGGATTAAGTCAAGGTTTTAACGTAAGTAAACAAACCAGAAAACTCTTCCATTCTAGGTCATTAATAAAAATATGCTTGCAGAAATAACGGAATAATCAATCAGACGATGAATGCTTTACTTCAAGAAGTAATAGGCACTTTTATTCTTTAGTATGTGGATTAAATGGAAGTTCAGAATTAAGTCTATGTGATTCATTTCTGACAAAACAGAACACAAAGTTGATTAGCTGCAATTAAAATAACGGTGGATTTTGTTCTTGCTACCTGGTGGATACAAATTGAACAATGGGCTTGAATCAATATTACACAGAAAGCATAATATCTCTACACTACCATGGCAGTGTTAGTGCAAATGGAATAAAACATGGACTTGGTTCACTTTAACACTGAGGCCTCCAAATATATGACAATAATGGTCAAAAAATTAAAGGAAACATAGAATTCTTTATGAATATTTTAAATTGCATTATTAACTCATTATCAATGTAAATATTAAAGCTGTTAATCAAAAGAATTAAGCTTAAAAGTATCGTCTTTCTCTATAAAGTTCAAAATAATGTTCATGTTCTAGCTTTCAAAAATTTCAGTAGCTATTAAGAAAATGAAATTTTAGGCCAGTATCACATAAGGCTGAGTCATAAAATATCGCAAAAGAGGCAACTTTTTTAAAAAAAAACTTTTTTTTTATTTAGTTCGAAACAAAAGTTTATTTATGCCTAGTGAAAATCCCAATATTGGAATTACAGTTTTCATTCGAATGTAAAAATCAAATATAAAAAGTTATTTAAAATGTTTTTAAAAACGATTTCTACACAGTTTCCCCCTGCATTTTATCATACACGAAGATAACATAGGAAAAATAATAATAATAAAAAAAAAGCTTCGAAAATTTTTTAGTTATTTTTTTATATTTCCACAAATTGAGAAGGGAAAAAATAATCTACGTATCTTATTGATAAAAAAATATTTCCGAGACAGTAGCTGAAATAAAGATTACAATATTGAAAATCATTAGAATTAAATGCAATCCAATTATAATAAACTTAATCAAAAATTATTTATTTGGAGAACTCTCAATAAGTTTCTAAATGCAATTAAAAGTGAAATTCGTTTTTCATTTATCAGACATGCAGACGATAATTTGGAGACAGTCTTCCAATATAAATATTTGCAATTGATTTTAATCGTAGTTTTAGAAAATATTTTAAACTTCTACAAAAATAAACACTGCATCAAATGCAGACTTTTAAAAGAATAAAATAATAGTGTGGAAAATGTTTTATTCGTTCTCTATAGTCACGAAAAAGTCGGCAAAAACACATAATTCCTTTATGCTCAAGAAACTTCAACTTATTTGTGTAGGATATTTTTCTTCACATTGTAAACATACTCTTTCCTGAATTCATTTTCTACATCACAAAACTTACTACTTCCAGCCTCTTGCAAAAAAAATGCAAAAGAAAAATTATTGAAATATTTTTTAAATAATATATGGCAACAAAAATAAGACTACAACCTTTAATACTCATTCAAATAAGCTTAGAATAAACATAAACTTATGGTACGAAAAAATTCTTTCCAACAATATTCAAGGAAAAGAAAATCGCTTTTTTTCTTGTATCGGAATAAAACCCTATTTCAAAAGAACATTTGAAAAAGTTACTGACAAAGTCTGTTAATGAAATCGTCAGTACCGAGTGTAGGGTCTTTTTTTCTTTTAAAATTATATTTTTCTTTTTAAAAAAATTTATCGCTACCTTACATAAGAAATTTTTCACAATTCAGTTTTTATTTAAAAAGCAGCGGGGAAAAAAATACAAAGTAAAACATTTTTGTAGAACGATTTTTATACAACAATAAATGCAAAATGGTTTTATAAGATTTAAAAGAAATTGAATGACATTTTCTCCCAAACAAGTGACTTCAAAAGAAATGTTCATGCTTTGAAGAAACTTATTTTTACAACGGAGTTATCTGTTTGTAAGTTTGTAAGTAGTTAATCTAACAAGTACATCTAGCAGCATTTGTTTACAAAATATAAGTTCGATGATTTTTACTACTTGATGGAAAACTTGCAGCATTAATTTCAAGTATTCTTGTGTAACATTAATTATTAACCTCGTCATTTGCGGAAATAACGTAGAAACTATAGTAACAATAGCAAAAAATTCCCAAGTATCTACGCAAAAACAATGATTTTCTTTCAGCGTGAGAGAGTACTTCATAATCAATAACAATTTTTGTTAATTATAGTGTACATAAGCGTATCATAGCGACAATTCAGGCCAGGAGGAGTAACTTTTCGCGTAGTTAAATAGTCCTGGAGCGAAGTAGCACGCAGATACTGTACAACATTATACGACATCGCGCAATAATCGCAATATTGTACAATACTGTATAGTATCGAACAACATTGTAAAATATCGTGCATAAGATTGTGCTTCTTTGTGATATGATAAAATATTATAGAATATATACTTGATAAACAAAGCGTTTAACACCAGTTATCCTGTGTCAAAGTTTTGTACTTAACATTAAAGTTGCTTAATATCGTGGATCGGATCTCGTTCTATAACACTAGTTGTATAGAAATGTATATTGTGCCATTCACTCGCGACTGTCGCAGCGTTTCAAGTTCTGTCTACTTAATCTGTTATTGATTGATAATTTCAGCTATTTGATTAAATCGTTTTTGCTATAATAAAATTGTAAATCAATATGAAAAAAATATTAAATTCTTTATTGCATCTGTGTATCGTAAATTTTAGCGCAAAGTAAAACATCATGCTTAAAAGCGAACATTATTTTTTCCATGAGATATAAAAAAAAACCCTAACCCTCTACCATTTTATATCCACTGCACAGTTTTTCGTGCTGCACTAAAGCATTAACCTGTGATATCCTTTTATAATGTATTACATTGAGTCAATGTAATTTTTTGATTTGCCGCTAGACAAATCGGGAAAACTTTTAAATTCAGATATTTAAAAAAATCAAATTAACGCTTGAAAATTTAATATAAAGGTTTAATAAAATTTAAGAAATTTTTAACTATTAAAAAAAAGGAAAGATAAGAACCGTGAAATTAACTAAAATCCTAAGAAATTTACTGAAAACGTTTCAAAAATCTTAAAATAGTAATGATTTATATCCAGAAACATTACATTAGACATCATACTAAAACAAGATTATACTAATATTCATCATTTCATGAAGATAAATACCCTTAATTCCTAAATATTACTATTTTTAGTATTTTAAAAATTTGTAAAACTCCAACTTTCATTATCGATTTTGAACTTTCGACCGGAATATCGGTCGTTATGGCTTCTAAAGTACTCGGTTGAGATAATATTTTAAAAATGGCATTTTGAACTTCGAAGAACGAAAAATACACTCTTGACTTGAGTTAATTTGAATGACTAACGTCTTGTCATAAAGCTACACGAGTACTACTCGTAAAAATATATTTTTCAACTTCAATTAAAATTTTAAAAAATAATTCACGTCTCCAATGATAAAGAATGAACACCCATCTCATTACTGGTTAGTTAATGTAGTGCTATTTATCAACGAAAAATAGAGAAAAGAACATCAAAAGCAGGAATTCGTTTGAAATCCGCATGTAAATATTTTCGGACACTGTTTTATCTTATCCACAAGTATTCTTCCACCTGATAAAATACAACACCTATGCTAGATAATTAGAATTTTTTTTTTTTTTTTCAAATTTGCAATTGTCCTGGTTTATTGTAGCATCTTTTAATTCACGTTTACTGTGCGGTTGCCACAAGATTGAAATAATGCTGTTGAAAATTATATAATGTGGGTAACTGCAAACGGTTTTACTGAAAACGATTATATTGTTATATTTAATTTCTTTTGGATGTTATGCGCTAAAGTTTCTTTTAATCTTTTTTTAACTACTTCTTTTATTTTAGTAGCTAGGTAGCGGCAGCAGTACGATATTATTCTGTTTTGAGAAACGAACGCGTTTTAAAAATAGTTTACGCAGTTGCAATAAATGTGTTTAGAGAGAAAAATATTTAACAATTGCCTTTTTGCGTCGTGTTTAACATGCTGCATAAATACAGAAATTTAATTCAAAGGTCGGGAAACTAATATGAAATAAATGATAATAGAATGAAAAATTCGCATCGTCTAAATCAAATATCGATCGAAAAATATTCAAGACGAAACCATTCAACTTTTGAAAATAGATAACGACAAGGATTATTTTAAACAACACATTCTCACTAACGTAAATATTTTCCCATCAGTAATGCAATTATGCTTAAAAATGTAAACAGCTTTGTTATGCAGATGAGCTACGATAACATGTTAAACTATTTTCACTTAACTCTGAGTTTAAATTAGTTGCAGGTGAACCATTATTTATAAATGTAAGGAGAGAAATCTGCTTAAATACATTTTTACCCCCTCCAAATATTAATGGTTGCTTTCAAAGCAACCATTAATATCGTTATGTTTATAATAAGAATTACAATACTTAAACAAATATTTACAGCTAAAATTGGAAAGCAGTCTTGTTAAAACTAAATGGATTCTTTTAATTCAAACAATTTATAAACATTTTGTATTTTTGTATTGATGCTATGACACAACAACAAAACACAAAGTGAGTCTAAAACTCTTTTCAGAAAATTTATTATATTCTTTTTACATTTTATGATACCAAAATAGAATCATATTCGAGATGACTGTTTTGTTTTAAAAAATTTACGAAATGAAGCTATTTTCTGTAATTTATGGATAGTAAACATTATTCGATTCTAAGATGTTTACGTAACTACATTCATTCCATGATTATTGTTTTTAATATGATATTATTATTGAAAATGAATATAGCAATGTAACACGAAACATCAACCTACCGTGTAAAGAGCGTATATTCATCATATTTGTAAGCGAACAGGTATATTTTGAATAACTTAACAAAACTATGACGAATACTCATAATTTTAATCTTTATAAACTTGACTGTTTATCATATAAATCACAGAATTTCAACGAAAATTATTAAAATCATAATTTAATTGACTTTTTTCCATGACTTTTAAAAAGATTATGCACCAAAGATTTATCATGGCGAATGAAAACATTTCTGGAAATACGAAAAGATATAAAAGAAATGGAAAATTTGTTTGCAAAACATCACTAGGAGGAATGGGAAAGTTCATTAAAAATTCGATTGAAATATAGGACAACACAGGATGAGAACATATTATCGATTAAAAATAATTAAATTCCATTTTCCGCCTATATATCTTGGCAAAAATATGTAACAATGGCATTTACTGTCTTCATATGATTAATGATTATGATTGACTTTCACTCTTAACTTCCATAAGCAGTAAAACAATTGTAGGCATATGAAGTAATTTTTTTAATTGAATATGTTGTATGAAACTAAATTCGTAAATGTATCGTTTCTCCTTTAGAAAAGTTTAGACAGCATAATTGCAAATGAAACAATTGTTAAAGAAATGAAAGCTATAAATACAGAAAAGATTTACTTACATTTCAGATATTAAACTATATGCATGCATTATAGTTTCTCGAAATTGATAAATTTATCAATTAAAATAAATTCATTTAGAAAGCACAACAACTGGAAAAAGT
The DNA here is from genome assembly GCA_013235015.1 of Araneus ventricosus. Classification (NCBI taxonomy): domain Eukaryota; kingdom Metazoa; phylum Arthropoda; class Arachnida; order Araneae; family Araneidae; genus Araneus; species Araneus ventricosus. The sequence continues at coordinate 80,662 of BGPR01000478.1, forward strand.
ATTGTCCAAGGCATGGCGTTGAAGTAGATCTTTTGACCGCATCGTTTCCGGTTCTTTCATATAAACAAATTCAACAAGAAATTTTGTCAATCAATGAATTAGGTAAAAACACTCTTCATAGTAATTCCTATGTAATAGCCACTGATAAACAGGTATCCGAATTCACAATAACAACTCACGAAAACGCATTTAAGAGGATTGTCACACTGATTAGCCAGACAAATCATGATATAACCGTTCATCACTAGATTTTTTAAAAATTTAAGTAGATTGCAGAAGGAGTTTACATTATATAAAAAAGGGTCTTCTCACGAATAAATTTCATGTTTTGATGAATCCATTTTTAAAATATTTTGACGAAAGTCGTATTAAAAAAATGCCTTTTCACCGATATCAATCTGGTGAAACTCTCCGGTGAATTATTTTCGAAGATACTTAATGTAAAAAATTTGAAAATATAGCTACACAAAGAATTCTTTCCTTGCTGGACATGGATCGATTTTTACACGTCTTTTAGGTGCTATTGCTTTGCTTAATTTGACAGATTCTTTTTTCAAAACTTATGTATGTGACGAATTAAAACTTAGGACGATGCATATCAAACACGCAGCATATGAGAATTCGAACAAATTTGTCCATAAATATCGTGTCCGCTACTATTCGTTAGGCTGAATGCGAAAAATAATATTTTAGCACATAATAAAACTTGCTGTTCTTAAAAGGCAGGGAAATCAGTTCTAATTTCTTAAATTAAAAGCTGAAAAAATCAGCGATAAAGCTAGAGTTTGATCTGATACAAAACAAATAAATCATTGATTTGTATGTTAGAAACATAACTTAGAATTTGTTAAATTCTAAGAAATTAATCCTGAAACAGCACTCCGAACAAATCTTGATAAAACTCAATATAAATACTGAAAAATCTTGGTCTTATCTTTAATGATAATGTTACAAGTTAGAATCAAAGATATATTTTAAGGTTTGATTGATGTTTATTTCCGAAACTGCTATTACACGAACTGCTGAGAAACATTTTTGGCCATATTCGACACAATGAAAGAATATCTGTCTCTTAAAATGAAAATATGGCATCCATATTACGAAATCACAATATTCCGTTTCAATCATTTGGCTTTCTTTAATGAATTTTTAATTTCCACATGAAGACTTATATTACATTTGCAAATAAATATTTTACCTTTGAAGAACCACCTTAGTAGAAATAACTACATATATTTTCTAACAAGCAAAAACTAGAAAAATCGAGAAAGGGTTTTTGTTTTGTGTTCGCTCCGTTAACAAATTTCATATTAACACAATAAATATCAATTTCATAAAAACTATAATTTAAGAATATTCAGAGGAGAAAATATTCTTAAATTTTCATTTCTGGAATACGTGCAGAATTATCAAAACGGAAATTATTTTCAGTGTAAAAAGGAATAAAATGAATAGTTATCTAAAAATTCGTTTTTCATTATAACAAGCCATTTCCTAAATTTTTGAAATACTCGAAAGTAGTTTACAGCGAATCAAAAAAAAAAAAAAGAAAGAAAAGAAAAAGAAAGAAATATAGGGTATCAATCTTATTTCATCATCAATCCCTACGAAAAGTCTTTAAGCCGCTGCTTAATAAATCCAGTCATCATTACTACTTTGCCTTATTTTGTGTTCGTTAATACTGATCAAAACTACTTAACACGTAACGAAATAGTCATAGAAACTTAACTGATATTTGTTAAATTACACAAAAGATTGAAAATAAAAGGAAATGATACCTTGAAATGTATCCTCCAGTTGAGGTATAATAATCATGTCAGGCTCGATCATCAGTTAAACGGCCTGACAATCGGAAAAATTTAAAAAAATTCTCAGCAAATCCCACCACTGACGTCGTGTTCGATTAATGCAAAAATCTTCCTCCGATTATTTTCCTTCATTCAGACTCAATTTGCAATGTAGAATAGTATCCCATGAGCTACGAGCACAAGTCACAAACGTCATATTTGAAATCTCACACTATCGTCTGATAGCTCTTATATTTATTTACATGAACCGAAGTGGCTGGCCTGTCAGCAGCGGCTGACGCTCTCGGAACATGGAGGCTTGCCCCACTGCTACTGTTTAGGATCGAACGAAAACCAGCCGAGGCCAATAGGTTGTGCTAACGCAGCGCCTCACTTTCCACTGCCACAGTTCGCTTGGTTCTGCTGGCATCACTGAACGAAATGTTAGTAGAGGATTCTGCCGGTAGGAAAATTTCGGATTGCCAAGGGTTGCCAATTCGGAATCATCGCGCCAAAAATAAGAAAATCGGACCGCCAAGAGGTTGGCGAGGTTTTGCCTTACAGGGTTTCGTTTCTTTTTCTAAATGTCGAATTCAATGACGGTTCACTAGGAATTCGATTTCGGAAGAAATCCTGTGCTTGTTTTAAATTTTTTTATAATTTTTGAAAGATAAAAAATCTTTTTAATAATGCTTTTAAAAAGTTCTTTGATTAATTTTAAAACAATTTGCTGCCATATATGTTTAAGTTATAATAAAAATAAATAAATAACAAAAAAAAAACTATACAAAGTCCTTTAATTTGTCCTCTGTAATACCTGGAGTTTTGGTTTCAAAAATCCTTATTCCCATACAAACTATTTCATATGGCTTTACTGCTTTGTTCACTGGGGTATAAACAAAAAAAAAAGCATGAATAAAATATGATGAAAGAAACATCCAGCTTTTCAGCAGACAGCTAACATATAGAATACCATCATAGTTTTCTACAAACGTTTGCCATTTTCGTGGCTTTGGCTTACAGCTAAAATAGATAACTAAAACAGGTAAGTATCTTACGAAGATAAAGTGGCACCAATTAATAAAATTTTGACGAGAGTTGAAAATGCCGAATAAGTACTCAAAGAATCTCTAACATCGTAGAATCATATATCATAGATATTGACGATACTTGACCTCTCAGAAATCCATTGAGTTAGACGGTAGTCGAACTTGATGTCTCCCCTGTACCCCTCTAGCTGATCGAAACCAATACAGGTCACTAAAAGTAACGACCTGGGCTTAGGAATGTTGGACTTTTCATTTTCTCTTTCTATTATCTCTTCTATTGGACTTACGATTATATCTTCTCTATCAGGACTCATGATTATCTCTTTCATTATGGTCAGGTTTAGTTTTAGTTTAGTCAGGAGAAACTAGGGAGACTTGACCCAAAGTGATTTTCTAAAAATTTGAGAAGTTGCTAATTTGTTACCCGTATTTAGCTTTTAGTCATATGGTGTAATGGATGGGATTTCGATTTCACTCTTGAAACCATTGCAGTGGTGTGTAGGTCAATATGTCTTGAGGGTTTCGAAGTAAATTTTCCACTTTTCATTCTTCTGTGGAATTGAAATTTACTCTTGACGGTATGATGAATTAAAATATTCGCAAATTTTTAATTTATTTCAAGCTGTAATTTTTTATGCAATGGAGTGCAATATCCTAATTGAAGTGATTTAATTTTTAGGTTTTATAGAAAAGTCAAGTCAGGGAGTCTTTAGCTTCGATAGTTAGGGAAATTTTATTATAACAAAAAAAAATACATAAAACAGAAAAATAGGCACCTTTTTCGGTATTTATTGCCGACTGAAGTATAATGTGCTATTGAGATTAACTTTATGGTGCAGTGGGGTTTGCCGCCAATATGACAATCTAAACAATCAAGCTGGATTTGCTAGAAACCCTTCGCGTTGATTGTTGTAATTACTAGTATTTTTGTTAGTTGAGGTTTATATGAGAAAAATTATTTAAAAATTGTATTTAAATAATTATTCTAGAAAACGAAGGTCAAAATCGGAGTGAAAAAAACATTAAATAATATAGTTTTGGAAATTGGTACTCATCTTCGTGAGGGGCTTATGATGAACATACTAAAAGTCCCCGGTCCTGGGGGTGAGCTCGCGCCGCCATCTTGTATTTCATCCTCCTTTTTTAGTTTCCCCTGAATATCTCGAAACCTATTCAATTTTCAAAATACATGTGATTTAACAAATTAAAGAGCATAAAATTCCCTTCAAATACATACTTATATTTTTCTCCCAGCTTCAGACAAATCTTCTCAGGAACTATTAAAGCTGGAAGAAAAATCCAAGCAGGCAATTGTAGGGAATTTTACGCTCTTTAATTTGCTGTATCTTATGTAATTTAAAATTTAATAGTTTTTTGTGACATTCAAGAAAAACTAAGACGGAGGGGGGGGGGAAGAAATCCAAGATTGTAGCAAGATTTAAGACCAATTATCTTGAAACTAAAACCAAAAATTATTAGAGAATTTCATTGTCTTTAATTTGATGTGTTACATATAATTGAAAATTGAATAGTTCTTGAGATATTTTTTTAAAAAACAAAAAAGGGGGGCAAAAATCCAAGATGGTAACAAACTTTGAGACCCATTATCACGGAAACTATGAAACCTAAAAGAAAAATAAGAGCATTAGTTTGTAGACAATTTTACGCTCTCCGAATTGATTATGATATATAAGGGGAAAATTGAATAGATTTCGAGATATTAAAAAAAAAACATAAAAAACGGGCATGAAATCCAAGATGGCGGCAGACTTTGATATCCATTATCTCTGAAACTATTAAAGATGGATGAAAAATAAAAGTATGTATTTGTAGGGACTTTTACGCTCTTTAATCTGTTATATCACATGTAGTTTCAAAATTGAATAGTTATCGAGGTATTCAGAAACTAAAAAAGTTGGGATGAAATCCAAGATGGCGCCGCGAGCTCATCCCCAGGACCCTGGACTTTTAGTATGTTCATCATAAGCCCCTCACGAACATGTGTACCAATTTTCAAAACTATATATATATATATATATTTCAAATATATATAGGTACGAAGGGTTTGAAATATATATATATATATATATTTCAAACCCTTCGTTTACTGAACTAAATTAAAGGAAGAATAAATCCCCAGGATAAGATAGAGAAAATTGGCAAAATTCGCAGCACTACCCGGGAGAGTTATAACAAGCAGTACATTACTTTTTGAGCATGAAAGATATGAATTCCATAAATTTTTCTAATATCAACTTTAATGAATTTTCTTGCTTCATTTAAAAGAGCTGATTTCTTTTTTTAAAAAAAATCAGAAAGTAACGATCTTACCATCTTCATTTGATTCCTATACATTCTACAGTATACAATTTCTTTCTTTCTTTTCTCTTTCTTTTTTTTGTAAAGAAACGTACCAACATAGGGAACTAACCATCCAAAATAAAAATTGCTTTTTATATAAATTAGAAAGCAGCCTGACTTCGTAAAAAAAATTGTTGCTTAGTAATCGCAGCTACGTTTCAAATGACATTACTTCCTCCCGTTATATAAAATAAAATCTTTTTATAATGTGTTAAAATAAGTTGCGGCGCATTGCAGTTTTCCTTACTAGGCTGTTATAAAATACACTTTCAGGGTTAAATGTCTGTATTTGTGTTTACATGTATCAATTTTATCCTGCTTTTTTCTCTAACTTTTAAACACAAATCGATATTCTTCTTATATTAATCATTGGAGAAGGAATATAAAAAGAATACACGCTCTCAGCGAGTGCATTAAAAATGAATTTTTCGAAATTTAAAATTTAATTTTTAAATTATTGGAATGGATATTTGTAAATATTTTTTTAAAAAAATAGTAGAAATTCGGATTCTATTCTGCGAAACATTGTAGCATTATGTTTTAGGCATGATAATGCTAGGCAACTAGTGATTTGATTTTAGCATGATGTTTATAGGCTGGATGCTATCTGTAAATTTCATGATGCGAGATGCATGTTGCAAAAATCGTTCAAAAACTCTCTATAGGGCAGACCATTGGATCTAGAGATGTAATGACGACCCTTTTTGAGAAGTGGGTCAAATTTTGTTCATTATTTTTTAATACTAGCCCTTGGGTCATTAAGTCAGTGGCGTTTGGAAAGAGGGGTGAGGATGTGTTGGAAAGGGTACCAATAATTTGAAATAATTGCGAGCTGGTGCATCACCATTCTACGATGCAACGAATATGAAGTTTATGACCGATTGTTATGAGTCATACAGGTGCAGAGATACGATAGAAAATCAGTTAGCCAACGTCCACTTGGAAATATTTTTGTGTTTTGACGTAGACTTACGTCTCTCCATAGTGGTCTAATGGTGTGTCGGGAAAAGAAAAAATTATGACGCTTTTTGCGCTAAAGTTAAACGTTTATAGCTCCGCAACCAAATAACATAGAGAGTTGGTTTTAGTTTCATTTAACAGAGAAAGGTAGCCATTGAAGATTGCAATAATAATTTTAGAATTTTTAATTACGGTTTAGTCACAGTCAAGTTTCAAAGTTGGTGAAAATCACAAAGAATTTTACATAGATAGAGTCATATATTCACACAAAACAAATAGTCACTATAGACTATAGAGTTAATAGTCACATACAGCTACTTTAGTCACAGAAAGTCACAGTTGAGTAAGGTAAGTAAGTCTACGCCTCTCAATCCAAGCGGCCGTTTCGCAGAGATAGCCTCTCGTAAATATTTTTTTATAAAATCGACATTAGACTTTAATTTTTAAGTATTTTCGATTGTCTGTTTTTTTCTTTTATGATATAAAAAATAAGTTTATGGAAATCAACGTGTGGGTCGTCTAGAAAGCCTTCATGGGTCAGTGTCTGTCTCCCGGGTCGCAGGTTCGCCACCGCTAATCTAGAGCCACCAAATTTGGCACCTTGTAACTAGTAGTGTAGTAGGAGTTCACTAAGAAAGAGGTTATCAAAATTTTAATTAGATCTTTAAGTAAAAATCAACTGAAATCTTGACGTTTTTCCCCAATGACTTCAGAGCATGTTATTGCACTAACACATTTTTTCACTACTTTAAAATTAAAAAAAAATGACTTTTCAGTGATATCAATTTTTTTCCGTATAATTTTTTTAAAATTATACGCAATTTTTATTAAATTTTTAGCAATATTTTTAAGTATAAATTTTGCAACAATACGTTTCATTGTTTTAGTTACTGCATTTATACATAATGCGCGTTGTGATGATATTAAATTCATTTCATCGGTGCACGGTACTGTTGTTATAATTAAAAGTAATTTTTCAAAAATAAAATAAGGACAGACGGGAAAAAGCCCGAAGCATTATTGTGGGTGATCAGGACTTTGTGGGTTCCGTAAATGAATACACGATTCATCTATCTAATTTACTGTATTATTACACTAAATTGATTACAATTACAAATATAATAGCCCAGATCTGTCTACCATGTCTTACCATTTCAATAATTTAGTAAACAAAGATAAAAGCCTTGATTATTTCACTGAAATTTGCATTTTAACTTCGGTTGAACGAAACTTAGAAACTGCCTCAATGATATTTTTAATCGTTTCAGAAGATTACCACTACTCGATGTCGTTTATAGAGCTACAGCGCTTTCTACGAACTCCATGAAAAACTCCATTTATTACTAATATAATAGCCCATATCTGTTTCTCGGTAACGCTCTGACGTCACCAGCAATAAAACTCGCGCCATAGCACTGCGAGACATTAAACAGCATTATTTCATTGTTAGAGAACTTAAATTTCAATAATTTTAAATTTAAAAGAGTAATTGTCGTTCTAATTTCAAATTTAATCGCTCTATGATCAATTGCTCCCGAGAAATTTTAAATTATATTAATCATATATTTCAAATTAATTTCCGTTTTTCAATAGAAAGTAGTAAATTACGTCAGTGGTATATCATGCGCGTGGTATAGTTTGGACGCCACGATGCGTCTGATTATTTATTGCAATCGTGATGATATAATTTGATAATATTTTTTGGCAACGCTTGACAAGCAGAGAAGTGCTTTATTTTGATTAGAATTTCGAAAAAGAATTGCTTTGAAATTTTAACTTCTGACTTACGTTTGACAAGCTGAGAATTTCATGGTTATTGAATTATAATAAAATTGTTAAACAACGAAAAATACTTCACACAGAATGTTGTTTACCAAGAGGTTTTTTAAATAAAGAAATATGTAAATAATATGCAAATAAAAAATTTTTTTGTCATAAAACATATGTTTATTTTATTTGTTTTCAATCAATGATAAACATTTCTCTCGCATTTATGTAAGAATTGTATTTTCCCCGTCTCGCTTAAAAGCGTAAGTTTAATTCCTTTCTAATAATACTTTTTCACTTTCCGTACAAGCTCAATTGAATATTGTTGTGTCAGCGGAAAGATATAGGGAGATAACGATCGGGCGTTTTCTCACGGTGCTAATCACGTGATGCGTAGGTGTAAGCTCTCCGTTAAAAAACCCAGAGTAATGTTTGAATCCTGAGAAGATGACTTTTTGAAATCAAGCAGAACAGACATGCGGTAGATGTGAGCGTAGGCAGCTAAGGGGGTCTCTTCCCTGTTAGTACAGCGGCGATGGGCGATGGCTGTAACTAATCTATAAACGAGGTATAAGTTGATATTTTACTTAAATAACTAACAAACCCTAAATCTCTCTTGTCTAAAATGTAAATAATAAAGTGTAATATTATGTGTAAATATTAATAATATTATTCTCATATTATGTTCTAATAATAAATAATTTAGTTTTTAACTCCTGTTTCTCATCCTTTATCTTTCGTGCATTTTCTCCTAGAATGCCCATAAGATAATAATTTTCTACAAGTTATGTTGGCTTCGGCCGAGATCAATAATATTCCTATAATTATGGTTGCTCAAGCCGGGATTATTTCCCATGCAACCCGTATTTCTACATATATATGTATTTAAACACGTCAAATTTGACGGGAACTCTCTTCAATGAAGAGGCAATTTGCACCCATCACACCATGACGAGTGATTTTCTAGTATTTAAGAATTATTGACAATTTAAAGTTCTATACAATTTTAATTAGTTCTGGTTCATCGTATGATCGGGATGGCTGGTCGTTAACTCTCCATTCTCGTCATCTCTCTCCGTCCGTCGTCTTTCTTATTCTCTTAGGTGTTTCTCCGTGTGTGTTCTTCCATGCGATGGCAGTGACATCTACTGGCATTTAGCTCGTGGTCTATATTATCTTGCTAAAGGCCATATCATGCTGAAAGCACCAGTCCATATTATCATGCTACAATGCCTTCGGATTTCTTTTTTAAATTTTTTTCTTAACTTTATAACCAGCGGGAGTGGTCTCCCCTAAATTTTCTCGTATACTTTCCCGAAAAGGTGCTATTTCCCCTCCCCCCGCGCGGATAAAAAAATTCGTAGCTACTGTAACCCAGAATCCAATGACTATCAGAAGGTTTTTCATTATAGTGATTGTAAAAAATTTGGGTAAAGAATCAAATTAAAAAAGATGCGTAACGATTAAAACGCATCGATCAGATACTTCCACTCTTGCCGGCTCAAGGATAAAGTGACGTAATCCTTCCGCGTGCGCGGAGATTGCTAACAGTATGCATGCGCATGGACAATCGGATTAAAAAAATTGAATATGCAATTTGAACGCCTTTTTTTCTACCGATTGGAACGAAATTTGGGCACAGATCTATAATTAATGTTAGCAACCGTCATACCAATATTTATTTATCTAAGCCAAAGGGTTTAGGAGATATAATTTTTACAAGTACGCGATTATACAGTCCGACAGACCCTCAACCTTTCGACGGATTTGGTCCAAACATTGATACGGACCTATATTCTTGATGATAAAACTGTGTACCAAATTTTATCCATCTAGCTACTCAAGTGTTTGAGTTCTAGTGTTCACATGACCGCGGACAGACAAACACACACACAGACAGACTTCCCTTAACGGATTTTGTCCAAAATTTGATAGAAACCTACAATTATGTGTAATGATCACATACCAAATTTCATCCCCATAGCTCTAATAGTTTTCGAATTATCGTGTTCACAGACAGATATAATTCCAAAATTGTGTTTTTCGGACTCAGAGAGGTCTGAAGCGTGGAGATCAGTCAAAATCTCGAGTTCGAATTTTTTGACGATTACAATACTTTCTCTTTGCATACTTCCTATACGCGAAAGTCAAAAGTATGAAGGTCTTCACTGTATCTGTAGGTCTGGAAGGTAGGTCTTCGTATCTATATCACATCTTGAAATTCGTGTATAGGAATTATATTTGTCTGCATGTTCGTCCGGGTGTCGTACGCAAAAAGGCAACAAGTTAGATAGATGAAATTTAACATATTATTTTATTAGTAGAATTGTAGATCCGTATCATATTTTGGACTAACTTCGTCTTCCAGTCGACTTCTGTTGTTCCGCCAATTCATTTGCGTGTGAACTCTGTAACTCAAAGAAATTTAATATGTGGTCTAGACATTATAACTGCAGATCTGTAGCATATTTTTGACCCAATCGGTCAAAAGGTGCAAAATACACATTCGCTTCTCTTCACTGTACGACGAAGCTCAACATAAAATTATTGCGTAAGTATACAAGAAAGTCGTGGAGAGAATACTCCTGCTGGTAAAATTCTAAAAATAGCATTTTATCGCTTTTCTGGAAATCATTAAAATTACGAAATTATAAGAGGTCTCTAAAAACAGTCCATGATAAAGGCAGTTTTAGATGCTTTAATGTGATTTTTATTGACGGCAATTGAGAACGTTTCGTTGCATAATATGTTGGAAAGAAAAAATCAGTTTTCATCATGTTTTGCAAACGACATCCTTATGTTTGAGTATGTGGGGAACCGTAAATCGTGTTACCCAGGGTGGTGCCAGTTGGGGTGGGGAGGGTCTCCTGTCACAACCCCACCATTATTGTACCCCCAGGAGAAGCGAGAACCCGCTTATTTTTCAGGCGGCTTCTCATCCATTAACTCATGATGCCCCCCCCCCCCCCTTCCGGGGAAATTAAGTCTGTGGGGAAATGAAAGGAGAAAAAATCCCGGGTTTTTTCTTTTATCTTATTATCTTGCGCTATATTTCAAAATTATAAGTTTTTTTTAAATTTTATTTTTATAAATGTGTTAGAGATTAGGTGAAAAAAAACCTCTGTTTGGGCAGCTTAATTCAAAATTTTGAAATGAAATAAAATTTATATTATTCTCCTTGAAACAGTAATTGATTTTTAATTTGAAAACCATTTAGAATTCACCATTACAAACAAATTAACTTAACTATTTTATTCTTAAATTTTAAAAACGATTCAGAAATCACATGAAATTTAAAAAAAATCACTAACATTCCTTTAATTAAACACACGATTTAAGTAAGAAAATAATAATTTAAACGAAAAAATTTGGAAGAAACAAGAATTAAAATATAAGAAACTACATGTCACACACCTAGATTGAATCAGGCAAATGACATCGATGTAGGAAATATAATTCTTTAAATCTTTTTATCAAAATTTCTCATTTTTGTCGCAATTTTTTTATTAATCAAAATTATTTTTTCCCTCAAACATATAAAAAAATTATAAATAATTACACTATAATAAGTCTTGAAGTCTTTAATTAAGAATAATTAAGAGACGAAAAAAATTCAGCCCAAAAAGAAAAAAAAATTAATGATGGCTAAAAAGGATGAGGAAGAAATTACTTTTTAACCATATCATTATACATTAACACCATACAGTTATTAAGATAATGAACTCAATTAGTTTGTAGCGTGTTAGGCTTAATGCATTTATGTAATAAAACTTTTGCTAGATATTTATTTTTTTTAGAATATAAAGCCCAATATAAAGAAAGCCCCATGGTTTCCAAACCATATTAAGAAATGCAGTTATCATGCAGAGTCGCAGTTTGTAAAATAGAGAGAAATTAGAGGCTTTATACCGTTTATCATTTTCAAATTACAGTAAAACTTCACAAACCGTCACTCGTTTAACCGTCAGTTTCTTTTATCCGTCATCGTCTAAAAAATATAATGAAAAATATAATAATGTCAATAAACAAACAGACATCTTTAAAATTGTCGACGGATTACTTTTGCACCTTACTAATCCAGTCAACGAAGGCCAAAAATCGATGATTAGAAAAAAAAAATGGTGTAGTTTTGAAATTTGGCACATTTGTTGGGGGTAGTGTACTAAACGGCATACTAAAAGTCCCCGAATGTGGGGGTGCGCGGGGGTAGGGGGGGTTTAAAGGGGGCGTTTTCAGTTTTTCTTAAATATCTCGAAAACTATGGGTTCTAGCGAAAAACACTTAGTTACCAAATTAAACTATATGAAATATCCTACAAAAAAGTCTAATTTTTTTTTTTGTAGGATCAATACAGAGGGATTTAAAATTGAATATTTCTGAAATTCTTAACTGTAATGGTAGAATCAATTATAGTGCTGAAGCAACAACCCTCAGAAAAACCTCATGCCTATATAATAAGTCGAGAGTATTGGTGATGTCAGGAGGGGGAGACAAACCTATTTAATGAACAGTCGTTCTCCCTGCCTCCCCTCACGTCCGTTCCCCTCCACAAGATCGTTTCTACTCAGTCTTTTGGTTCTGTTAACGCTCCAAATGAGTGTATTTAGATAGTATAATCAAAATCTACATATGTGTGCTGAGTTTAAGTTAAAAGCTCGCAACCAGTCTGTCACAGTTCAAGAGGAACATTTCCTTGCTAATGGAAGGAATAAGAATAGGTTTATTCAATTAACACAGAAAATGACTGCTAAAGGAATTGAAACGAGTGTCGCTGCAGGAGATGCTGATACTTATATTGTGAGATGTGGGTTAGAGAAAGCAACCTTTCATCACATTGTTGCTATTAAAAGGGCAAGACGTAGACCTAGTCGTACTACTGATTGCTTTGGCACCACCAGAAAGTAACATTTATTTTATGAAGCCTGGAAAAGTCGAAGCTAAATTATTTTCTACAATAAAGCTCCAAAAAGAACTTTCTTTTCCACAAGCCATCTTCCTTCTCCATGCATTCAGTGTCTGCGACATAACATCAGCTATTTATAGAAAAAGCAGAGCACTACATTGTTCAAAAATCAACTGAGCCGGATGAAAAACATTGCTGACATCTTTTATAACCCCATATCAACACCAGATGCTATCTCACAAGTCGGTGAGAAGACGTTTCTAACCATATTCAAAGCCCCTGCTAATGGACATAATTTGAATAACCATAGATACACATCATTTCTCGTATCATCAACCAAGATCAAAGCTGATCACTTCTCAACCAAAGAAGCGGCGGAGAAACACTCGTTTTGCAATGTGTTTCTCTTTGTAACTTCTACCATGGTACCTATACTAAAGGTATTCCTCTAAAAGAAGAGGAGGAGTTGAAACTTGATGAAATAGTAGAAAAATATGATGAAATTTGATTACGAACAAGTGTAAAAATGGGTTATGCATATTTTTATGTAGATATGTATATATATATAATATTATATTATAGACAAAATATGTTATAGATATATTGTAATAGATAGCCTCCATTTTGAAATAGCTTTATTTCTTAAAAATTAAACTAACATTTTCAATCACTTATTGTAATTATTCACTTTTTCATACCGCTATATATTCTGAACTATTCATCCTACGAAAAATATGTAGGACTATTTTTGCAGTAAATTTAATGTTATTTAATTTTGTAATTAAGAGTTTTTTGTTGAAACCCATAGTCTTCAAGATATTTAAGAAAAACTGAGAAATCCCCCCCCGGAGCCCCCCCCCCCTTTACTCCCGGGGACTCCCACCAGCGGGGAATTTTAGTATGTCGTTTAGGGCACTCTCCCCAACAACTGCTCCAAATTTCAAAACTACGCATTTTTAAAAATTTAAAATTCGTTTGCTGCACTACGAGTAGAAGGAAACTTGTGAAGAGGAACGGATGTGAGGGGAGGAAGGGAGCACGACTGCCCCCGCTCCGACACATACAATACTACCCTTGCATAATTATTATGTACGCATGAGGTTTTTCTGAGGGTTGTTGATTCAGCACTTTTAACTGATTTTACCATTACAATAGGGAATTTTAGAAATATTAACTTTTAAATCCCCCTGTATCTTCTAAACTACTGATGCTACAAAAACAATGTAGGACTTTTTTAGTAGGGAATTTTATGCAGTTTAATTTTGGGACGGAGTGGTTTTCGATAGAACCCATAGTTTTCGAGATATTTAAGAAAAACTGAAAATGTCCTCCTTTAAATCCCCCTGTAACCCCGTGCACTCCCCACCGGCGGGGTCTTTCACTATGTCGTTTAGGGCACTACCCCTAACAACTGTGCCAAATTTCAAAACTACACCATTTTTTTTCTATTTTTCTTTCGTTGACTGGACTATACTGTATAAAGCTGGAAGTGACTGTACTATATGATGGAGAATTGATTAATCGTCGGTGGCGGAGGAGTTGACATTGATCTGGTGCGCCAAACCCATCACTATCCTGTCTCTATTGTATTGTAGTATTACAATACGTTACTGTACATGACTATTCTTTATATTGGTCGTTTTGTAAAATTAAATGCAATATGCGGGTTTTATTCACTTTTAAAGTATTTTATTTTCTTCCCAAGCCCGCCGTGAAATTACGATTCTGTACTATGTATTAAAAGATTTCCCGGTTTCTTCGGTTATTAGAGCCCTGGTCCGGACAGTGACGTTTAATCGAAATTCTGTGTACTTTCCTCTCAACACTTTTAAAGTTTTAGTTTTTGTCTATCGGCTCTGTATTTACATTCTCTACGAAATATACAAAAGGAAAGTACTGTAATCGACAAAAAATATGACCTCAAGAATTTGATGTATCACCACGTTTTAGACTTCCTTCAATCCGCATGAATCATTTCTGGAATTTTGTCTGACTGAAAAACACGATGGCTCAATAACGCAATAACTAGATGGATGAAATTTGGTACGTGGTCTTTACATCACAAGGCAGGTAAAGCTAAAACTGAAAAAAGGTTGCTAAAGCTAAAACAAGAGGTGATAATACCTTATGCCTATTTAAAAACTAGTAGGAGTATCCTCCTCTCGACCTGCACAATACGACGCTTTTTCTATGTTGCTTCATAGCACAGTGAAAAAATTGAGCTTTCATCTTGGGAAAATACAACTCCATGCTCATCGATTTTCTCCATTATTTTATACAGATATACAATTTTGGGTGCCAAAAAGTCGCTTAAAAATTTCCTTTATCATGCTCATCGTTTCTTTGAATTATCTTGTTCACACACCCACAGATACATAAGTAAACAGATAAACTGCCTGTTGGCTGATTTAGCTCAAAATTAGACACAGATCTAGAATTTTGATGTAAAGATCAGATGCAAAATTTCATTTATCATGCTCATTGTTTATTTGAATTATCATGTTCACATACCCAGGTATTTATAAGTAAACAGATAAACTTCTTGTTGGCTGATTTAGCTCAAAATTAGACACAGATCTAGAATTTTGGTGTAAAGATAATATACTAAAATTAACCCATTTAGCACGTTCTGTTTTTGCGTAATGGCGTACATAATCGACATGTACGGACAGGTAGATAGATTTCCTATTGAAGAATTTCGTTTGACCTTTGATACAGGATCGGCAATTTTGGTGCAAAAACCACATAACGAATTTCATACTCATAGCTTATACCGTTTTTGTGTTATCGTGTTCACAGTCACACTGACATATTTCCAAAAACGGCTATTTCAAAGAGGTCTAAAACGTGGAAATTAACAAAATATCGAGGGCAAAATTTTTTACGATTACAATACTTTGTCTTTGTATACTTCGTATACAAGAAAGTAAAAAATTGTAAATACGGTGGGAAGCGTACTTCAACTAAAAAGAATCCCTTGTATTGATGTTAAAAAAATTTAAAGAAGATTCAAATCTCTATTTCCAAACATCGTCGCATGATAATGTTTCAGACTTGATTCGTCTGACTATATTGCATTCACTGTTGCCTTCCGTGCGTAATGATTTTTACATCAAGCAATTCATGGTGAGAATGACAACCTATATCCAAATAAAGCAATTTTTTAAATCATAACTTAAACATTGGCAAAAGCAAGCGAGTGAAAGATTTGATGAAACAATAAAATTGGTCTGAATTTTATTATAATAGCAAAAAGCATTGTTACAAATTGTGTTTAAAATTAATTTTGAAAAATTTATTTAAATTAAAGAAAAAAATGCATGGAAATAGAATTGTCATCACTGAAAAAATAATATTTTACGTTTTAAAGTGGTGTAAAAATGGTTTTTGTGCGATACTATATTCGAAGTTATTCAGGAAAAACATTAAGATTTCGGTTAATTTTCAATTAATTAAAAATTTGGAAAATGTTTTCTTTCTTTGAGCACTTTCTGTCCAAAAATTAACTACAATAAAACTTCGATTAACCGTCACCGTCCGGGTCAGGTCTGTGTCGGATAAGCGAACAGACGAATAACAGAAATCTCTTAATACATATGTATAGTATCGTGATTTTCATTTCTGGCTTGGGACGAAAATGAAATCCTCTAAAAATGAAAAATACAGACATATTGTATTTAATTGTACAAAATGATCAATATAAACTTCAATAAAAGAGTAGTAATGTACAGAAATGTATTGTGATACTATAAACCTTCATTATTTTGTCGATGACGGATAACAGAAACTGACGGTTAATCGAAGTTTTATTGTACTTACCAAATTTGTGAGCTCTTGGTTCAATGAGCTGCCCTGTGGAGCGCTTTGGACGATTTTTCACCAAGCATGACTCATGATGCAATTCACAGAGGGCATCCAGACTCTAAACATGATAATGTTAAACCAGCGAGAGTGGTCTCTCCTATACTTTCTCGTATACTTCCCCAAAAAAAGTGCTGTTTCCCCTCCCCCAGCGTGGATAAAAAAAAAAAAAATCGAACCTACTGTAACCCAGAATCCAATGACTATCAGAAGGTTTTCATTGTAGGTTATAGTGATTGTAAAATATTTAGGTAAAGAATCAAATTCAAAGAGATGCGTACCAATTAAATCGCATCTATTACACACTGCTAGGCTCTACTCTTGCCGCCTCAAGGACTAAATGACGTAATTCGCTCAATAGCTTCCTCGTGCACAGGGATTGCTACCAGTAGGCATGCGCATGGAGAATCGGATTAGAAAAATTATTTATACAATTTAAACGACTTTTTTAAACCGATTGACATAAAAATTGGACACAAATCTAAAAGTAAGGTAAGAATACCACATACCAAATTTCATTCATCTAAATAATTTTGTTAAGGAGTTATTGGGATTAAAAATATGCGATTATACAGACCGACAGACAATCAACCCTTCTACTTATTGGGTCTAAAATTTGATACGGACCTACATTCATGATGATAAAACTGTGTACCAAATTTTATCCATCTAGTTATTCTAGTTTTTGAGTTATAGTGTTCACATGAAAGCGGACAGACAGACAGACGGACGTCCCGTAGACGGAATTTGTCCAAAATTTGATAGAAACCTACAAATTATGTGTAAAGACCACATACCAAATTTCATCCCCGTATCTCTAATAGTTTTCGAGTTATCGTGTTCACAGACAGACATAATTCCAAAATTGTGTTTTTCGGACTCGGGGAGGTCTAAAACGTGGAGATTAGTCAAAATCTCGAGTTAGAATTTTTTGACGATTACAATACTTTCTCTTTGTATACTTCGTTTACGAGAAAGTAAAAAGGTAAAGATGATACAATGATTGTAAAAAAATTCGACTTGCCTTCTCATGAATCAAAGATAAACTAATATGATTAATAACATTATTTAAAGAGTGTTCCTTTTCTCTATAGAACGTATTACACAGCACTATTTTAACATCGATTTATTGCACTTCATTTATTGCGCTGAGAAAAATTGCCAAACAAATGTTCATCATAAAACTATCATTGGTTTGATAAAGTTCTAGCATCTATAAACTTTTTATCAAAACACCTTAATACCATTCGTTGGCGATCAACAGCAACATTTCTCTGCTCTATTTTTAAACTTTTTTTTTCACAATGTTTTATAAAGTATTCACTTGCTTTATAATGTAGGAAAGATTTTCATCATGGTATTTTTAAATCGAAGTTTGCTATATTGAGGGAAAATGACAAGATGCAATTTGTAGGGATTGCGAAATATATGAATATTATTCATATTGTAACCTGTCATCTCTACAAAGGAAAAATACAAAAAAAAAATATTTTTTTTTGTATTTTTCCTTTTTCTGCGAATGACAACTAAGTTATTCAAAAGTAGGATGAGTTTGAAAGTCCTTTTTTTTGTATACACATGGATTTTTGTATAACTCTTTGTTACATTGCAAAAAATGAAACTGCATCATTTTTCGGCTTTATCAGTATTATTAAATATTTAAATCTTCGCCACCAAAGTTTATTTAGTACCTTGTGGCATCTTTAGCAACTTTTAAAATTTTAACTGTAATTTTTTACATTTTTATTAAATATCTAAATTTTTCTTAATTATTTACTTCGTAATCAACTTAAATATTAACTGCCTTAACTTTTTATGTCTTTTCCTTTAATGTTTCAAGTTTATTAAATTATAAATCAAATTAATTTAACGGAACTATTTGCTCGCCATCTTGTACCGCGTATGAATTTTTGTGTGAAAGGGCTTTGGCGTCCCTGAATGGAAGGATTCCTTTGTGTGATTTGAATTTTAGTTTGGCTTGACTGAACGAGAGAAAGGTGGTTACACCTGCGGGCTCATGGAGGCCTTTGGGCCTTCAGGGTGCTTGTCCCTGCAGTTTTTTTTCCCGTTATTCCAAATGCGTGTGAATAACGACAACTTATATTTCTGTCTGGGCCTTCTGGGTACTTGCCCCTGTGTTACTCCAATAATACTGAGAAGAAAGTGGTATTGAGTGATGTACTAATAATCTACAAGACCAGCGTTTAAAAATTTGATTTTCTCGTCCGAAGCTCTGTTCATACACAGAAAGAATGTGTGTTGAATGATGACCGAAATGACCATCAGAAACAGCCTTTGAATCTTACCTTAACATCCAATGTTCTGGGCTTCCGCAGAAAGAAATCGTGTTGGCTGTTAAAGTAGAGAATGCATTTAGAACACATATCGTGAATGTTATGGCGGAAAATCCGCAATCTCATCAGCGAGGTTTTAAAAAAATGATCACTAAACTGTTGGTGAGCTGTGTGACAGTTTATTACTGCATTTCCCAATAACGATGGTTTTCAAGGAGTGCCTTCTGAAATATTGGTGATTTGTGCGTCAGTGAACACTGTTTCTTCAACAAAAAGTTTCAAGAGTGTCTGGTCAATCAAAAGCATTAGCTCGACAACTACAAAATATAACGTAAATTGAGATTTTACTTAAGTGGTTTACTTCAATTTTTCATTTTTAGTGTATTGTGTAATTTTCAAAGTCTGCAGCGTTCTTTTCATATTAAATGTGTAAATTTTTTATTTGGTTATTATATGTTGGTTGTGTGCATCAATCTCTGTTATTTTAATTCTCTAGTATATGAATAATTAATTTGGCAGGTTAAAATTCTGGTGTGAAAATAAAAAATATTTAAATTCAAAATTCTAGTTTTCTTTAATCCATAGGCGGCTGGTGCACCAAAAAAGTGGGGGGGTCAAAAGAGATGCGAGTGTGTGGGTGGGTGGGGCGCCCCTAAAGCTTTTTTTTTTTTTGTAAAATTGGGCTATATTATTGGATTTTAACGTCATTATTGATTAAATTCTTCGACCTTCTCTAAAAAATTCGGGACACGACCTCAAAATTCGGAACGGATTACCACCGTAGACTCCCTCCTTCCAATTCAAAGTTCCATTTCAATTTTTATGAAATGATAACATGAGAAAAATATAAAACACTTACATATTAAGTCAGTTCTTCTTTCTTTAAACTCGTGAATCTATCAATGATGTCGTCACAAAACGGCATACTCCCAAACACAGAAAAAGCAGGTCAGTTATAAATTTATTTATTTGATATTATACAATATACATCCGTATTATGAATTAGAAGAAAAATAGCCTGCGATTTTTGTTTTCCGCAAATTGGTCTATTACCTCAGTAAAGTCAATATCTGTAGTATTTTCGATCTTCAAAATAGCAAGTGCAAAAAGCCTCTCTTGACACATACTATTTCTAAGGTATGATTTTAAAGATCTTAAGCATGAAAAACTTCTCTCACATGATGCAGTTGAGGCAGGTATCAAAAGAAGAATTTGGATTAGTTTTGTCAAGTATGGAAATATATCACAGAGTTCCTTTTCAACAAGTAAATTGCACCTTTTCCTCAGTTCTGTTTTCTCCGTGGATATTTCTGGCAATGAGTCGATGTATTTTTTATGCATTTTCTGAAAAATTTGTATCTCCCTTTATTTTTTCCATATCAAGATCATATGTTTCAAAGCCTTTTTGAATTGATGCAATTTTTTATAACTCTTGCTAGCTCGTACTCCTTTTCTTCTCTCGGTACGTGTATTGGGTTTCCTATCATCATTTTTCGATGGATCATTAATTTTGAACTTCGAAAAGTGGGGGGGGCAAGGCCCCTTTACTTTTGGAAGTGAGGGGGCAGTTGCCCCCCTTGCCCCCGCGGACGAGCCGCCTATGCTTTAATCTTTCAATTGGTTTAAACAACGCAATGTATATTTATTTCAGCTATACGTTCATTTTTGACTGCTAATATTTTTCAGGTGCCTGAAAAGGTAGGTGCATTATTTAGGTGCAGCAAATTGTATTATTATTTGTATTCATGTTTCAGCACCCAGTATTCATTTGATAATTGAATAATAAATCTAAATTTTAACATCTGGCACCAATACTAGTTTAAACATTCTTTATTAACATCCCATAATTAACACTCTTAACAGGTAAGAAGCCGTACCTTTGAAATCAGTCTTGTAGAATAAATCTTGCACGAACCTGATATCTACTCTATTAAAATTCGAAGGTAAACAGTGTATGCATTTATCTATGTCCGGCTATCTTCTCACGATCCACTGAATCATGAAACGAGCCGAAAGTATCAAAAGATGCAAAATAATCCAAGAAATCCATTTCGACCATTTAAATTCCGAAATTACAATTGGTTGAAAAGATGTTAAATAAATAGTGTCAAAAGGAATGAAATGTTGTGCTGTCATCTATCGGCAGCTCCTATAACTATGTCACATAAGTTGTTCTTGCATCTGGTTTGTACAAAAGGTTTTCTTATTGAAGGAGATTTATAAACATCGGGGGGGGGAAATCGTTTTCCTGCATTTTTTTTTCTTTCTTTTTTTGTAGTACGGTGTTTCGTTTGACAACATTTGTGTTTGTTGGGGAAAATATTTATTCAATTTTATCAGTTTTTTCCCATTATTATTCAAATACGCGCAAGAAAAAATATTTTCTGGTGTTTAATTTATAAAAAGTTTGGTGTACTATTAAATCGTTTATCGTTTCTATTTTTTTATTTCGTTTTATTCTTTCTTTTGAAAAACAAAATATTATACTAACCTGTTTCGATTCATAAACATTGGAATTTTCGCGTTTTCATTCAACCCATACTGTTTTAAGGTAGTAAAAAGGCTAGAATTGAAAGTTTTAATTCAACAAGAGAGGATCAAAAACAGATTTAAGTTTCTTGTGGGAGCTTAGTGACAATATTTGTAGGGAAAAAAACAGAGGCGGGCATATGAAAAAATATGGATCCTGAGAAAAGCTCTGTTATTAGCTATAAGGCAATCAAAAGCAGGATTTAAACATTTTAATTAAACAATATAGGTTTCAAAGAAGATTTACGTTTTTTGGGGAAAGTTAGTGACAATATTTGTAGAAAAAATGAACCGGAAGTGGGCATATGAAAATAAAGTAATGAAAAGACTGTATTTGAAAGAATATTTAAGTTTGTTGGGGAAAGTAAGTGACAATATTTGCTAGGAAAAAAACGGAGACGGGCATACGCAAAAATATGGATACCGAGGCCTCAAGTGACCACACTTCTTCTCTTCACCAGGGCATGACGCATTATTCGAGATGGCCCGTACACAGCTAGTCTACACTATTAAAATCCGAAGGTAAACAAACGTATATATCTAGCTATCTGTCTATGTCCGGTTATCTTCTCAAGAACCACTGAATGAAGAAACGAGCCTTAAGTACCAGAAGATGGGAAATAATCCAAGGAATCCATTTTGACCATTGAAATTCCGAAATTATATTTACTTAAAAAGATTTTAATTATAAACATCAAAATGAATGAATTCACGGCAGATTCTTTTTTTCCCTATTATTAGTTATCATATCCGGTGTTGCATTTTTTAAAATTTATTTAACGAAAACTGGTTTGTATATTTATATAAAAGGGTTTTTTCTTTCTTAGCAAACTTCCGTGTTTTGATTAATAAACATAGGAAAAAGTTGTTTTCTTGCTTTTTTTCGTTTTAAGGTGTTTTATTTCGTAAACTGTTATATAAGTCATATGCTATCATCTATCGAGCAGAAATCACATCCGGTATTCTTGCATTTTTTTTTTTATTTATTTAACGGACGCTGGTATTTCTTTTTAGCGAGCTTCTAAAAAAATTGTTTTCTTGCATTTTTTCTTTCTTTTTTTGTATTACAGTGTTTAACTTCCAAACGTTTGTTGGACGGCGAATAAGTGACAATATTTGTTGAAAAAAACGGAGGCGGGCATATGAAAAAATATGGATCCCGAGGCCTCACGTGACCTCACTTCTCTCCGCCAAGGAATATCTCAGTATTCCAGATAGCCCGTGCAACGACGGGCCACGCAGCTAGTAATAATTATACATTCTAGAACGGATAGATAGTATAAAATACAATATATTGTGAAAAAATGCAGCATAGCACATTATGAGAAGTCGAATCAATTTGTATATTAATAAAGTTTATATTTACGGAAAATCACCCTTAAAGTTAATATCAGAAATTGTAGCAAGAAATAGTTTTAAATTGCGTCTTATAAACAAAACTTATTAAATGCTTTACTACTAAAAGAATATGTCAAGCATATGAAAAAAAAGTATCTTTGGCTGAAACAGTAACATTTTGTAACAGACCAGTTCCCAAAGTCCCAGCACCAAAAGTGCTTTTGTTAGCTTTTGTCATAGAGCGTTATAATCCGCAAGCAAATCCGTTTAATACCTTTATTCTGTACTATTTTCAAAACTATTATTATTACAAATATATAGACAAAAGAAAACTTCTTTATTATGCAAATATAATAACAAAAGCAATTGCTGAATTCCTTTTCCTTAAGTAGAAAGATTCTCCTTTCACTGTTTTCACATGAAATGGAAGAACAAAATCTTTATTTTTTACTTTTTTGCACAAATAGTTTCATATTTTATCAGTTATTGTTCAAATACTTCCTTTTTATTCTTATTTGGGAATAATACAAATATATAGACACAAGTAAGCTATTTATTATATAAATATACTTATAAAAGGATTTGCTCAATGCCTTTTCCTTCAAGAGGAAAAATTTTCCTCTCTGTTTTTTCATAAATTGGAAGAATACAAAACCTTCTTTATTCTTCACTTTTTTCGCACAAATGATTATTGTCGATTTCTGTAAAAGTATTTTCTTTTTAATCTTACTTGGGAATGAAAAGATTAGCACACAATTTTAATGCATATTGAATCATAAGAAATCATATTTCTAAAATATCGTTATTTCATTTTTTAAATGATGACAAATACCAGAAAAAATATAAACATACTTTAAAAATAAAAAAAGCTATTTATAAACTAAAATAATAAATATAATGATGTTTCGTTATGTGAAGAGTAGAGCAAATATCTTTAATAAGCAGGCAGTCGTAGATCCGAATTCTATTTATTCCAATTACTATTTTTCCATTTTAAAGATTATAATGCAGATTATATGAAATTAACGGTTATAATAATATCTTTAAAATTAAATTCCACTCCATGGCCGTAAATGAAACTTACGCGCAAAGGCAGCGAGTGTTAACGGAAAGCAATTACAATGTGAAAAGGGGAGGTACAACATCGCGGGGAGTTTTTATAGTAGTGTCGAAAAAGAGGAGTCCCTGCTCGCTACAGTCGGTTGAATCCGGACTTCTTCCAGTTAAGTTATTCCAAAACTAGAATTTAAATAGAAATAATAATTGTAAGTTAGAAGCGTTTTTAATTAAATATTAGGTAGCATTGAAAAGGGTTTATATTAAAGATGGGAAAATATTTTAAATCTTTACATATTATTTTACAAAATATCTTACTTAATGAAAAGATTTCTTTGATTCGTCTTTGTAATGTGAATAATAATATTGCTTTTGCCAATATCATAAACATTCTTTATTCAGAAAAAAAATATTAAAACTTCAGTTTTCATATTAACCCTTTACTCTCAAGTAAAGTTTGCCCTAACTCTAATTGTTTTATTTTCTCTTTTATTTAAGTTTTTCTTACTTACTGGAGAGTCGAAGCGAAGCAACGGTAAAAGATACATTTCCCCAGGTGAGGCTCGAACTTACAGCCTCGGCATTGCTCGCAGATACTCCCGTAAAAGTACCGCGAGCTAACCAATTACTCGACAGGGGAACCGTCCTGCCCTATATCCTTTACTTCCAGCAGACCTCTTTCCCCTGTATACCGTATTTTCTCATCTTTAACAAAATGTTAGTAAGTAATACTCCTTACTACATAATACTACTTGTTATTTTCTTTTATACGCAATGAAAGAGAAAGAATTGCTATCCCCAAAAATGCAACTTCGTGATTCTGATGATTCTCTTCGCTCCAGACCTCTTCGAGTCCAAAAAACATTTTTCGAACTATGTCTGTATGTGTGCATGTGGACCCTTAAATGCCCAGTGTTGCCTTTAAGCAACATACCCAATTTTTTCTTCTAAAATCTTGAGAATAAGACTGAAGATCTAATGCCTGTTGTTGTCAATAGGACAAATACGGAAATTTTTATTAAATCAATTTACAACTTATAGATGGCAGCCTGAGTGCTAATAAAAGAAATAAACATAAATTGATGTTTTTTACTTCAGAGTGCATCTTTTCAGCTTTCTTTGTACATTTGAGAATACCATATTTTATTCTTCAATGTTGAAAGAAATTTCTTATCCGTATTATTTGTTAAAATTCATCTGTGTTTGATATTAGAGAATTTTATCAAGGAATTTTTTCTGAAATAAAGCCCAGTGTTGTCAGGTGGTAACAAGAAGTTTTATAGCCATAAATCATACTTAAAACAAAATAGGATTTTTTAAAGCATTTTTCCCATGATTTATTCAATAAATACAAGTCAAAAAACATTTTTAAATCAATTTTTAATGCGAAATTATTACAGTAATGATTTCTTTTATTTTGGCGTTAAATTAATACTATTGTAAAAATGCGATAAAATGTAAAATAAAAAAATAAGTCCAATTTATGTTATAATTCGAGTTGTTCGACTCGAAAGCTAACATAAGTCCTTAACATAATTGATAAAAACTTTTTTGAATAGGCGGATGGTTGGTTGTAGGGGGACTTGACAGTAGGGGGTACGCGAAAATATAAAGATTAATCAAGGGGTACACGAGGAAATAAAGGTTGGGAACCCCTGATCTATATCAAAGTTTAGACGCAATCGGTCAACTGGAAGATATACAGTTCCAAATTTCATACTGGATTTTCTTCACAATACGACGAAGCTAAACAAAAAAAAAAAAAAAAATACTTTGTGTAGTGGAAGTGTACGAGGAAGTTGAACTGAGAACGCTCTCGATTTTAGTGAATTTATCTATTAGGAATACTTTTGGTATTACAAAAGAAGTTGAATAATTCGAAGCTGAAGGGGCGAATATAAAAATTCGAATCAAACGAAACGAATCCTTTACATTATGTTAAATAGAGAATGGGGAACTTCAGCATTTTTTTAAAACACGTGAAAGCCATCCGTATTTGTAGAAAAAATCATTCTAATTTCAAATATGCAAGTGAAATTTTACAGAAAAATTTATTTATTTAAATATTGAAAGCGAAAGATGCACTGAAATAGCAGGAATCATGATGCAATCCAAAACGCATTCTCATTGGCCGAGTAGATTCTGACGTCAAGGGTGCCTTCCTTCTCATACTTCTCTTTCGCTAGTTCTGTACTCTGCTTTGAATCAAGGCGTTTGTACCAGCTAACATTTTAAAAGTGAAGTTTTTAGCTAGTTATACATAGTTGATGTCCTATCACCTGAAAATAAAATATTTTACAAATAAAGAATTTTTTTCTGCTTTTAGTTTTTTTCACAAGGGGTGGGATGACATAGTCCCAATGCCCATCAATGGTCTTCCGTATTCCCCGAGACTCTTCCGCGAATCGTATCGTCAGCCCTTTATTTGAAAATGCCTTGAAAGAATGTGTATCTCTCTGAATGTTACAGATTTTCCAACAATCAGCACTCAAATGCAGCAAAATTTACTATATAAATTATTACCTTTGTACAAGTATTAATTTTAAAATACTAGTTTATACTAATTAATATAAAATCTGGTAAAAATAACTTATATAAAGAAATATACTAAAAAATTTAAAATGATAAAACTGTAACTACTTTCGTAAATTGCAAAAAAAAAGAAAAGAAAAGATACAAACAAAGTATCTTTAAGTAGTAAGCCTTCTTTACTGCAAAGTAAGCTTTTTTCATTATGTTAGTTAATTTTTGAATTATATAAAAAAAACTATATAAATTTATAATAATATTCAAACCAGAACAAATGCGACTGATCTAGGAATTTAAGTGCTGCCATCAACAAACTCGAGATGCACGATGAGACAAATTTATCCCACCTTTTCTCAACAATAATAATTGATGAGCAAACTAACTTTTTGAAGACTAATTTTGATTTTAATGCATTCATTGAATATAAAGAATTTATTTTGCATCAAAAGTTAATTCTGCGAATTATTTTGTTGAACTACAAATGAAAACGAATTTTATTATCAAAAAAGTCGTGAATTTAAACTAATTTTTAAGATATTCTTGTTAATTTTCAATAGTACTGGTAATTTTTTTAAAAATATAAGAAACATTAGAATATCCATTGAAAAAATTTATGCTATAAAATAACATGAGCAAGTATTTTTTTTAAAAAAGATTCTTAAAGAAGGTGGGATCTTCTATATTTTTACCCTTTGAGGGGCCATTGCCCCTCAAAGGGTAAAAAAATAAATTCCATGTAATAAAATGGGAAAAAACTAATTAACTATTTGCTTTAAAATATCTTAATTTTTTTTGCTGCTAACCTCACCTTATACTTCTTTTAAAAACAAAAAAGATATCGAATTCTGAATTTACTGTGCTTCATGATATACAATTTTAATAGGTATAATATGGATTAATAACTCACATCAAAATGAGCTCCACAGACATGACGAACGCTACTTGCTGATAATTCCGGACTTAGCTTCGGATCTCTCTTGCACATTGATAAATAATTTATCGGGTGCCGTTACAGGTGTATTACGACATTTAGGAACAATGCAATACTTGTATCTTTCCGACATTATTTTAGCTGATGCGATAGTCGGAAAATATAGAAAAAAAGAGAATCTCTATAGAGCGCGAACGGGAAGGAAGAGTGTGTCTCCCCTGTCTGGCAACTTTGACGTCAGACCCGTTTCGCGCCAAAATGGATCGTTTTTCCCGCGTTTTCTGAGAGGCGAACTTTGATTGCAAATTTTTAAAAAAAAAAACTGTCTAGAATTTTTTTAATGTTATTGTTCGTTTCGAAGCATTTTAAATCGATTTAAAAAATAAAAAAAATGCCGAAGTTCCCCATTAAAGGGACCTGAGAAAAATTCGAATTAAAAATGATCGATTTTGCCAAGTTTCACAATACAGTGAATATTGATAAATAATTACTGAAATCGAAAACTTATCGTTTTAATTTGTGTATATCTAAAAATTTTTGCTGAAAGTTTGAAAATTATTCCCAGTATTGCTTTAATCTTTTTTATTTCATTTTAAAACGCAATGTAGTAAATTTTTAAATAGTAACAGTCAGTAAATCTTTTGATGGAAATTTCAGGTTTGAAATTTTTTAAATTGCTGTTTGAGACATCTGAAATTTCAAAAATGGAATTAATATGTCTTTAATTTTTAATCTTTAGCCGATTCCAAAGAACCGGGGAAAAAAAACTTGTATCCTTACCGTAAGTTGAAATTTGTAATAAATAACTAAAGAAATTGTTGCAAGCTATTTGAACTGCATTCCGCAGGCACAATTTTGCTCTATGAACATTGTTTAATAATGGCATTGTTTGCAACATATTCAGTGGCGTAGCGAGGGGTGGACAAGTGGAGAATTGATTCTCCTGGTGCTAGGGGACCACAAAGGCAAAATATTACAGTTTGTTTTTCATATTTCAAAGTGAAATATGAGGCGGAGAAAACAAAATTCAGTGTAAGGGGTCTAGAACAAAATACAATGGTCTGGGCGCTATTTATCTTCGCTACGCCACTAATCATATAATAATGATGTTCAGCGTTACGTTGATGTTGACCAAATAAATTCTTCTAGGAAGTAACGATATTTCACCCCTCAATCAGTTGATAGAATGAAAGATTACCTGTATTTACATGACAAATTAAATATCGGAACTTCATCTTACGCTTGCGTGTGTTTTTTCTCTTGTTCACAATAGAAAACGTATTCAGTGAAAAGGAATTACCGTAAAATACAAAGTTTGACATGGAATTCGAAAATCCAAATGAACCGTTATCTGTGCACCTGGAATGCATTTTTCAAATCCTCTTTTGGTGTTTTTCCATAAATCCGTGTAAGCAGGGCCAGATTTCCCATAAGGCCAACCTAGGTCATGGTCTAGGGCGCATATACAAAAGAAATAACAACCAAATATTTACTACTTTTTCAATATCATTTTGGAAAGGACTTATAAAGTGATGTTTTTGAAATCAACATTAGTTATATTAAATATATTGAATGATACTTTTTTTGTCTGCTGTGGACCTTCTGTCTCTTTGCCTTGCACTTCTTTGCTTTGAGGTGTCTTTAATAAAATCTGCCCACTTTGATGATCCTTCTAGCCTCTACTCGGACAAAAGCGCGAGCGAGGAAGTTCTAGTAGGTATTTTTAACGATTTCAAGAAACTCGATGAAGTATTTTTGCAGGTGTTCATGTTGTGTTATTTCATAAGTAGTGCAATTTTGGATTAAAATTTTAATGTGGTTCAAAGATTATAAAGATTGTACTAAGTACTTATATACATTATATGCCCAAAAGTATCCTGAAACTTTCAGATTTTCACATTTTTTAGAATTTCTCCGGAAAGGTTTAACTGGCTGCCTTTAAGCTTCGACCATTTGAAGAATAGAATGTAACTCACATTTTAGGTTGAAGATTCGGTCCTGAGGGCAATTAGGAGACCGTTTACAAACTGAAGACAAAGACTTTTTTGGCCCACCTCGCTACACAGAATACTGATAACAAGATGAAACTTTCAGAAATGGTTTTGTTTAAAGTGCATAA
The DNA here is from genome assembly GCA_013235015.1 of Araneus ventricosus. Taxonomy (NCBI): domain Eukaryota; kingdom Metazoa; phylum Arthropoda; class Arachnida; order Araneae; family Araneidae; genus Araneus; species Araneus ventricosus. The sequence goes on from BGPR01000478.1 coordinate 110,146, forward strand.
TATTAGAGGAATTTTCGTAAACTCAGCACAAATATTTGGGAAGGTATAAAGGTTTTCTTTAAAAAATCCCAAATTTCCCCTCCTGTTTTTTGCTTATAACATGCAGAGTTTTCTGTTATATTATACGAAACTTACAGCAAAATGACTATATATTAGAGAAGCATTTTGTAAAAATTTGGATTTTTTTTTGAACATTACAGGAAATATGAGCATTTTTTGTAAATAATGTTTTACTGCGCATGAACAAAACATAACGTAATTTTTCTTTTACAACTTTAAAGCCAGATATATAGGGCAACTCATATGTAAAAAAATTCAGTTCAATATCATTAGTATTCAGAAAGATATCGGCATTACAACGAGAAGAATTTTAGCTCCTATCGAAGAGAAGCTAAAAGATGAGGGGTTGTACACAAATTTATATTTTTAAAACTTATATGTTTGAATATTTATATTAGTGGTTAGAATTTGCTGAATACCCATGAACACTTGTAACATTTGTAACGAATGAAAATATATATTTCTAGAATTATTAAATTATTTTAAGAAGAGAAATTAATTAGATAAAAAAATTGTTTGGCCATAAAAAAATATATTTAAAAATATCGTTTGGCCGTAAAATTGTAACAATCTGTAACTTGTTAATAATCATGTCAATATAATAATTAATGTAATAAATTTTTGTTATTTATAGTGCCTAATTAACTGGAATTTAAGTTATGCACGTAATTGATAAGCGTTCATGAGTGTTCAGCAAATTCTAACAACTATACAATTCACTATAACTATTCAAAGATATAAGTTAAAAAATATCAATTTTTGTACAACCCCTCATCTTTTAGCTTCTCTTCGATAGGAGCTAAAATTCTTCTCGTTGTAATGTAGATATCTTTCTGAATACTGATTATATTGAACTGCATTTTTTATATAAGTTGCCCTATAGACCAGGCTTTAAAGCTGTAAAAGAAAAATTACGCTATGTTCTGCGCATACGCAGTAAAACATTTTTTATTACAAATGCTCATATTTCCTGTAATATTCAAAAAAAAAAATCCAAGTTCTTACAAAATGCTTCTCTAACATATTGCCATTTTTTCTGCAAGTTTCGTATAATATAAAAAAAAAACTCTGCATGTTATAAGCAAAAAAAAAGGAAGGAAAATTTGGGATTTTTTAAGAAAACCTTTATGTCTTCCCAAATATTTGTGCTGAGTTTACGAATATTCCTGTAAATATTATGCACATTAAACATAACCGTTTCTGAAAGTTTCATCTTGTTATCAGTATTCTGTGTGGCGGGGTGGGCCAAAAATGTTTTTGTCTTCAGTTTGTAGATGGTCCCCTAAATGCCCTCAGAACCGAATCTTCAATGTAAAATGTGAGTTACAGTCTATTCTTCAGATGGTCGAAGTTTAAAGGCAGTCAGTTAAACCTTTCCGGAGAAATTCTAAAAAATGTGAAAATCTGAAAGTGTCCGGATACTTTTGGGCATATAGTATATTTCAAGGATCAACTATTGAATATTGAAATGAAAATTATGTTTTAAATTTTTTTGAGTGGAGAGGCGCAGAATATACTTTGGCCTAGGGCGTAAAAATGTGCAAATCCGGCCCTGTGTGCAATGTTTACAGCACAGGACAAAGATTCTTGAACTTGCACCTTTGAGATAAAAAAAAATCACAACCTCAAGATGAACAAATAAATATAAAAGTCATGAACTAATTATGAAATAATGAAAATAAATTCAATTTAAACACTTTATTTAGTGATTTTTAGTGAAAAGTTTTAAGTTAAGGTGATTATCTTTACTATTTTTGCTAAAATATATAGAAGAACATGAAACAGGAAGCTATTGAAAATGTTCTGTCACCTCAGTTGTTATACATGACTGAACTTGAATGCGCAACTCTGATGACGAATAATTTTTGTTTCTTTTTGTTTCAAAAATATTGCTCTGAATCTGATTTCTGTCACTTAATATTAGGTGGAGAGAAACAAAAACCAACTCAATATGGATTCCGAAGTTTTTAAGCCGTTATTTTACTCACACTCATTCGACACATCAATCAAATTTTTTAAAAAAATATCGGGGAATGTGTGTGAGAACTAACCAAATAATAGAGTTCCAAATTAAATTTAACTTTTGGAAGATAATGTCAATCAGTGCCATAAAATAATGATGAAATATCCAATTCCGATCATAATTACTGCCAAATATTGAAGTTTTGCGGTAGAAAAACAAGTTTCTATCTTCAGCAATTTTTTACCTCTTTCTTTTTACAGCTGTTCTTTTTCTATTTCTTTTATGATTTTTTTTCAAACTTCACACCCTTGCTCATTTTTCATTGGTTACTGCCTTGATTTTGTCATAACAAGTCGCGTAGCTGGAAAGAGAACGAGAAAAATACAACAAAAAGTTCTCTTCCAAACAGAATGTACATTATTTCGTAGCAAACGACATCTGATAAGGTATAATTAATGAGGCGAAAGTGGCATCACTAAGGTAACAGAAGTAAAGAGCCGAATCGATGGCGCGTCATTCTAAATTATAGGAATTGAAATTTTGCAGTTCTCTTCTGCGTTGGAAAAAAAAATGGCTATTTCGTTTCACCTGTCAAGATGACATACGACATGAGAAACCGGGAAATACTACGAATGATATTAGGACAGATATCAACTACAATTGTTCCCCCAAAACCTGACTTATAAGCTGGTATAATGGAACAAAATTGAATAATAATAAAATGGGTAAAAAAAAGAAGGAAAAAAAAAAATTGCAATTTTGCTCACAAAATGAGCTATCGAAAATTTCCATTTTTGGAATTCCTTTTCTCGGCGCGTTTGTTTCAAACATAATAGAATAATTCTTTTTGCGCCATTTTTCCAACAAAAGAAAAATTATCTGAATTATGTGGAATGTCGCCATTTTAAAAACGAACCGCAAAATCTATGCTCGGACAATTAATCATTTCAACTTGCCTGATAGGAAAAGATCAAAAATACGATATTTAATTATTCACAGAACTGTCTAGCATTTTGTTGGAAAGACAATTTGTGTTTCTGTCGTTTTGTGTTATTTGAGGGCTTGTGTTATTCTTATCTTCCTAGAAGATTCGTGATATGTTAAAGAATAACTACAAAAAATATTCTAGTCTATTGTAATTATCGTTTTCATTTAAAAAGGTACAATTTTAATGCTATGACAGCTTTGAAAAATGGAAATTTTTGCGTTTTAACAATTGATTACACTTAGCTTAATGTTTTCTTTTCCATTAATTTTATTATATCTAACATTATCTAAATGTTTGACTGGAATGCAAACAATTAATTTGGATACGAAACATTTTTGATTTTGCTATGGTTGTGAAATTAAAAATATTCGCGAATGAATGGCGAATGCAAATATTCGGAATTGAAACTCTTTTAAACAGCGTTATAAATACAAATGTTTATATATAGCGTGATTCAGAAAGAAGGAGCAAATTTAAATTATGTATTTCTAATGAACGACAATAGATAGAGCCACATACGATACATCACTAGATACAGGAAAGTTCAAAGGTTTGTTTTACGCATTCAATATGAGCTCCATTGTTATGCTACAAACATCGAATCGGTTGTCCATTTCTTGCCACACACGAAGTAACTTGTCCCTGGATATTGAACTCACTGCTGTAATAATTCGATCTCCCAAATCGTGAAGAGGGCCCCTTGCACACACACCGATTCGTGTTGATCGACTTCAAACCGGTCGACCACATTCCATTAGTGGCATGAAGAGAACAATTGGAGCTTGCACACGTACCGACACCGGCAAAAAACCGATCGGCTGTCGGTGATTGCCACTGCATTTCGCCGACGCCTTTAACCGTAGGTGGTCCCAGTGACTTGCACATACACCGATTTTTGTAGACCGGTTTGAAAATTGTCTACTTTTGCAGACGATGCGTTCCTTGCACACACACCGATTCGTGTCGACCGGTTTTGAAAATATTTGGCTTTTTACAGGCGATGCGTTCCTTGCACACACACCGATTCGTCTTTATACCGGATGTAAACCTGGCCATACTTGAAAAAAATTACACAATAATTAGCCAACTTACCACAAACTAAAATCACTATTTAAATACTTAAATTTTTTTTTATGTATTTAAATAAATTTTTGAAATATTAATTTTACTTAACTTACTATGTACCTTTATTATTAGTATATTTAATCGATAATAATAATTAAATATGAAATTATCATAATGAAAATGTTTTGAATTGACAAAAGTATATTATAACTTAAGTAATATCGAGTTAATTTAATGCTAAATACTGAACTAATATGAAGCGCAAATGAAAAATACGTAATATTAATTTTTCAAATCAAGATAATCTATGCTTGTTTTCATTTCAAAAAAGAAAACAAGAATAATTTAATAGATGTTTTATTTTTATTTTTATTTTCCTGTAAAGATTAATTAAAAATACCTTTCTCATATACTAAAAATGTCGCCGAAATATCGGAAATCAATTTGAATGGAACAAGAAATTTTTAATAAAAATATGTGAATTATGAAATACAAACCGGCAAATTCGACAATATAGTTTTAACTTTTATGCATTTATTCAAATGTAAAATGTTCTTTAATAACTGATAAAAATCATACATAATTTCTAAGTAGTAAATTAATTTTTAAGTTTATGAAATTCTCAATGTTTGTTGAACGTCATATAAAACGACAGTTTACATTATATAAAATTCAGGCACATTGCATGGAAAGCCTATATTGGCTCATAAATTAATTACAAAGTTCAAGTGTTATGTAGTTCTTAAAACTAAACTAAATTGCAACTAAACAGAAATAAATACTAAGTGAATTATTAAGTGAAAGCAATGAAAAACAAATACCTGTTTAGTTTTCCATTTTCAGCTACTAAGTTTTTCTAAAATGTTTCTAATTTCATTTCCGATTATCGCTTTAGTAAAATAAAAGAAATATTGGGATTAGATGTCATATGGTATGGTCAGTTATTTGACTCCATCAGGTACATCATGTAAACAATGAACAAAATAGGTGCAAGGCCACTAAAAGAACCTAGGTTAAATATCTACAGCAATCTGAGGTTAAAAATTTCGTTTTTAAAGCAGCCATGAATATAAAAATAAAATAAAATTATATATTAATATATAAATATAAAATTAAAAAATCAATTGAAATCATATTCCAGAACGAAAAAAATGTTTTTGATTTTCGACAGAAAATGGGTTCACAACGTAGGCGGACACCTTAAAAATTGACTTGGCAATACAACCAAATTATAATGTGTTAATATTGTGGAAAGCAACCACTTCAACATTCGAAAAAAATTGAATTTCCATTTATTACGTTAATAAATCAAAACTAAAAGAGAAACCAGTGTGAAAACAACAAATTTATATTTACTTCTAAGGCTGTCGGAGAGTAAAGTTGTTTTGAGAATTATTCTTATTTAAAAGCGAATTATGTTAAATGAAAATTCATTAGAAAATTGTGTTAAATTAACTATAACTAAATTTAAGGCATTGCAAGTATTCAACAAAGATTCATTAAGCTAATTAAAAATAAATAACAAAGCAAGTACAAAATGTAATTAAAAATAGAAATAAAAGTATGGAATGTATGCGGAATCATTAATATTATTTTAAAATTAGAAAAACCAACTTGTTCAAATGTAAAAAAGCATATATATATTTTCAGAGACCCCTAAATGTTAAAGCGCTTGGTATTTTAACAAACTTAATCCGCCACTGAGAACCATTATTTTTACTATCCATTAAAAATTTCTTTGTGTATAAGTAATTTTCTCATTCTTATACTGAAAATATCAATAAAAAAATATCCCTAAAAATATTGTTCAATATGTTTTTCAAAATGTTACTAATTTTATTATTTCGCCACGAGAGCGAAGTCGATCGGCTGAAATCGGCATGTGTGCAAGCGCCAGTAGGTTTACATGTGTCACTGGGACCCCCCGAAGCTGCCGATGTCGGCGAAACGCAGTGGCAATTCTCGACAGCCGATCGGTTTTTTGTAGGCGCCGGTACGTGTGCAAGCTCCAACTGTTCTCTATACACTACTAATGGAATGTTGCAGACCGGTTTCAAACCGGTCGACACGAATCGGTGTGTGTGCAAGGAGCCTAAACCAACTGGCGCTGGCACACGTACCGATTCCTTGCAGGTGTTTCCAGTGGCGCATGTAATTCTACTGTCCCTTGCACACTCACCGATTTTAGCCGATCGACTTCGCTCTTGTGGCTTCTTCCTTTTCTTTTTATAAAAGTAGTAAATATTTTGAAAAAAATATTGAACAATATTTTTAGGGATATTTTTTTCTTTATTGATATTATCAGTATATGGATGAGAAAATAACTTATACACAAAGAAATTTTTAACAGATAGTTAAAAATAATTATTCTCAGTGGCGGATTAAGCTTGTTAACTGTAAAATATCTGTTTATTTTTTATATCTAATTCATTAAACTACAATTATTTCCTTAATAAAATACAGGGCGATTAAAGAAGAAGGAGCAGATTTAAAATACGTATTTCTGATGAACGACAACAGATATAGACACATACGATACATCACTGGATAGAGGAAAGTTCAAAGTTTCATTTCTTGCATTTAATAAGAGCTCCATTTTTTATGCGAAAACATAACTTTAATGAAGTAACTGGTCCCTAGTTATTAAACTCATTGCTGTAACAATCCGATCTCGCAAACCTTGAAGAATAGCAGGCATAGGAAGAACATACACTCTATCTTTTATATAGGAAATGTGCATAGGAAACAAAAACATTGACGAAAGCCTCAAACCATTATTAGCTTTCTATGAAGCGGGATGAGGCAAATCCTTTTTCGTCTTAATCAATTTCTAGACAGTCCTGTAAATGCCGTCGTGACAAAATATTAACTGTAAAATGTGAGTGCCAATGACTATGTCCCACGATTCCCCACAACTGGTTGTGAACCACTGTATTCAAATTAACTTCACATATTTCAAATATTACCCATCTTGTAATACTTAGTGCCTGCAGTGTAGGCGGGTCATTCATGGAGGCTCCATACAAACTACACGAACTGTCACTTCACCCTCTAAGACTACTGTGCCTAGCTCTCCTCCCACTTTCAAAACGGGGCACCCACCCCATTTTCCCCGAGAGATCTTCACACCCTCGCCCATTTTGTAGTTCAGTTTCCCACGATCGTATTTCAATTTTTTGGCCCACCACGCCGAATGGAAATCAGGACAGGTGGGAAATCCAAATTTTTCGACCACGCCGCGCCAATTCTCATTGGATTTCAGCACTGACGATGGAGTTTGGTGCCAAGCGCTCCAAATAGTGTGGAACGGTGTCGCCGTGAATGTCCACCTTAACAAGTATATGCACTCGCAAATTTATCTCATTATCTGCATAGAACTGAAATAGATTTAGCAGACATTAATTACGAAAAGTTGTGTGCTTGTTTTTAGTGAGAAATTCAGATACTACAGAAAAAATTATCAACTGACTTTTGAAAACAATGATTTGGATGGTGAGTTATTTCATCTCCATTCCTGTTGTCTTTAACATGATTAATACTTTTTTTATAAATTGCAATAAAAAAGGGAACTTTTTTAATGAAATTTCAAAACAATTTTTTTTCATCATTAATTTAAAATATTCAAAACTAGGATGACTCTGTTATGAATTCTAAATATTTGCTGAAATCAAGTAAAATTATCTCTGTTTGTAAAATATAAGTAAAGTATGAAACACTTTTTTCACCTAAATTTAGTTTCAAAACTAGATAAATTGAGGAAAGGATTTTTAAATTTCAAATAAAATTTTTAAAAATTTAATGTTTTGGAGATGCATCAGCTGGTTTTAAACTAGTTACATGGAAAGCGAGTTGCAACTTTCATCAATCTAATGACGTGACTATTTTTAATATTGAGGGCATGGCAATACAAAAATACTAAAAATGTTTGTAATATAGAAGAATGACAATTTTTTTAATAATTCATTTCATTTCCTTCTTAATGAGCATTAGAACGTCATATAGTATCAACTGAAAATATAATTTGTTAACGGAATCTCAGAAATAAAAACTTTAATTTAATGGTGAAGATAATACTAATGTTACTAGCAAAAAACATTTTGCATAAGGAAAAGCTTATGACTATATAAATCTAAATTGTCTGATATTTTAGGGTGAAAACATATAATGCTACGAGCAAAAGATATTTTTCATAAAGAAGACATAATTACATAAATTTAAACTGTTGTTATATTTTGCACCAATATCAATAAGCAATTAAATATAACTGCGTTGCAATTACAAAAGACGCATTCTAAATATTGTTTATTTATTTATTTGATTAAGAAAGACATATAATATTGTAAAATTAAATTGTCTGATATTTTGTAACAATATCAGTAAGCGATTAAATATAATTATGTCACTGTTACAAAAGAAGTATTCAAAGCGCTTTCTAAATATTAGTTATTAAAGCACTGTTTTTAAACCTTTCAGTGTTTGCGACCCGATTTTCAATCATAATTTTCATCTCTCATAGAATAAAAATGTATACAATAATTATGTATTTTTGATATTTTGACGCTAATGCTGCACTTAGACTTTAATTACAACATTAGAAATTATGAAGAATAAGTAAATGTATTGATATTTGGCAACACCGATCCTCTGCATCGATAGAACCAGAATTGATCTCTCTTATTATCTCTTGGTCTTTATTTGCTCTTTCTTACGTCCACCATATCGGAGATTCTCGCTGCTTCGTGAAACGTCCGTCGAGATGAGTCACTAACAATTATTAAAATTGTTTTTATTTTAGTATTTATAAGTTAATTATTAAATATATTGATTGTATTTTGTTTTACTTTCCTTTCAGTAAAATAATCAATTTTTTAATAATATTTTCTGTTCGATATGCTCGCGCCCCCATTCAGTGTTATCACGCCCCCTAGGGAGGGGCGTCCCACAGATTGAGAAGCGCTGTATTAAGGAAAATGTATATAAATGTTAAGTTTTGTAGCAATATCGGCAAGCAATTAAATATAATTACTTTACTGTTGCAAAAGAAGAATTTAAAGCATTTTTTTATTATTAATAAGGAAAGCATTTAATAATATAAATCTATTGCATGATATTTTGTAACAATATCAGTAAGCGAGTAAATATAATTATGTCACTGTTACAAAAGAAACATTCAAAGTATTTTTTAAATATTAGTAACTAAAAGATATATAAATCTAATGTTTTGTAGCAATATTGGCAAGCAATTAAATATAATAACTTCACTGTTGCAAAGGAACCATTTAAAGCATTTTTTCTTACTAAGGAAGACATATAATAATATAAATCTAATTTGTCTCCTATGTTGTAACCATATAAGTAGGCAATTAAATATAATAACATTACTGTTACAAAAGACGCGTTCTAAGCATTGTTTTTGATTGCTTTTCGGTATATAGTTAACTTTTTAAATGGGAAACGAATGTAAGAAATCCCCTATGTAAAAGAGAAAGTCACTCACTGACTCATCAACGAATTTCCCACACCACTAGGACTAGAAATTTGGCAGGTGGTTGCTGCTTGGGTCTTAGGTGCACATTAAAAAGGGATTTTTGGAAAATTTTAATTAATTAAAAATTACCTTAAATTTTAACGTTTTTCCGCAATAACTTCGGAACATATTATCGTACAAAACCCATCTTAACATCATATAAAAGTTCAAAAAATTAACGTTTCAGTTATACCAATTCCATTTCCATGCAACATTCTGTTTAATTTTAATTAGTTTTGAAGATATTTTCAAACACAATTTTTAACAATGTTTTATTGTTACTGTCTGTAGCTTTCTTTGGAGCATGCACGGATTTTTTATATTAAAACTAGGAAAATATTTTATCCTCAGCAACAAGGTACCAATAATATGTTACTACGCGGACGAAGTCGCGGGCATCAGCTAGTTTTGCATATATGTAAGTAAATTAAAGTATAGATTCACTATGGAATTATAAACAAACATTAATGGTTTTATCTAAACTTTGGCATTGATCGGCTGTCATAAACAGTTCAGATGTATATTAAATTACTTGTTCATGTTTGGATTCACTTAAAATCTGTAGTTAGGAAAGGACACATTTCTTCCAATAGCTTTGATTCGGTGTCATAAATAAACACAAAGGCTTAAGGCTTAAACCTAATTTAACTAAAAACACCTAATTGTTTATGCAATGCAAATATCAGAAATCCCAATGAAGAATTTCTTTGTTAAAAATTCCATCTTCGTAACATATAGCGCAAAGGTCAAATGTATAATAGTAGGTGGAAGGATTATAATTTTATTCCTCTGCAATTCTCTTTTTTCAAATACAGTGAACTTGGCTAATTCGAGCATTTTTAAGTCGAATTTTTCGCTGGTTCTTTATATCTTATTGATAGAAAAAACATCTTATTTAATTCGAATGTACATATTTCAATTACTTCGAAATAAAAACTAAAAATTGCAATTTTTAAAAAATTAATTTAATTTATTTATTTACTATTTTATTTCTGGATTGCTTTCATTAGTGAAATATTTCCGTGCCTTGTGACCTCAGTGCCCCTAAAATAATGATTTTTTAAAGTACAGTAAAACTTGGATTAACCATCTCCGTCCGGACCAGAGCTGCGACGGATAACACAAATCTATTAACTCTTTCATGTTCACTACATGTTTCGTTTTGAAAATTACTAAATTTGTTTTCAAAAATGAGTATTAGTCATGTAGCTGATCACAAATATGTAGGGGAAAAAAATTTGGCATTTTTTGTTTTCAAGAAATTTGTGGTTTCGTAGTGAAAGCAATGAACGATAACGGGCTATTTTTTCTCCGAAAAAGTTTTCATCGAAATGCTATTCTAATTTTTTTAAAAAAAAATTTATAAATATACGTGAGTATTCAGGATATTCAACCTTCATAAAATTCAGTATTACTTTCGTAGATTCAAATTCTTTAAAAATATCAATTTATGCTAGGACCCTCATCATTTTGTTTCTCTTAGAGATGAAAAGGAATTTAACTCTTGCCGATATCTTTGTGAATACTAACGGTGTTGAACTGGAATTTTTATATAAGCTGGCCTATATATATGGCTCTGAAGTAATGAAAGAAAAATTACGATGCGTTTTGCCCACGCTCAGTAAAAAAATGCTCAATATGTGGTTTCACTGCGAAACCAATGAACGCGGAAGAGTTAAAACACATGTATATAACATGACTTCACTATTGGTTGGCAGTGACGGTACGTGGCGTCCGGGCAGAATATTATTATTTCGCCTCTCATCATATTTATTTTAAAAAGAGTGAGGTAATACACACTTTTATTTTGCCTCCATTGTCCTTTAAGACTGGCTCCCAGTCTAACCATACGCCATAAACTCGCAAGTATTTTGTCTCCACCCCACCCCGGGGCGGAGCGCGGGGGTGGGGGGATGCCCCGTGGGCCCCCCTGTTGCTACGCCACTGTTGGCTTGGGACGAAAATTAAAATAAAATTAATCATTTTTAATCATTATTAGTATCACCTTATTTATTAAAACTACTTCCTGTTTATTTATTAGTTATATGTTATTTATTTAAACTGCTACATTTTAAAAATAAATCTTTATTTGTAGCAGGTACTTTCAGAATAAAAATTGCATTCATTTTTAGAACCAGGTTTTCTTAATTCCAATTTTTTGATAAATTGATTTTTTATAGTGGTCCCGTCAATTTCGAATTAGTCAAGTTCCGCCTCATAAAAAACAAAAAAATAAAAAAAGCAAAATCCACACTCTACTTAGCTCTCGGAATGAGGTAAAAACTACTTTCGCGAAACATGCTTACTACACGTAAATATTGATAGAAAAAAGAATGAAAAAGTAGTTGCTTTCCGAAGGTCAGACGTTGCGGTTTGCAGGGGAAACGATTGAGTTGATATGGGCAAAGGAAAATGCTATGGATGTGTCCCCAGTGGCGCAATTGGTTAGCGCGCGGTACTTATACAGCAGTATCTGCGAGTAATGCCGAGGCTGTGAGTTCGAGCCTCACCTGGGGAAGGCTTTATTTTGGATTACGCTCCTACTACTTTTGCTAGTTACAAGTTGGATTTAGTTTTCTGAAGCTATGGGCTCTGGTCTTCCACGGGTACGAGTTACAAGTTTCGGGTCATAAAATTTTTTTAGCTTAACTTTTTACAAGGTCGCTCAACACTAAAAGCAAAATTAAGAAAGCTTTCATGGTATCAGACGAAGGAAAAGAGTACTCCCCGTCTCTCTCCGTATATCATTCAATAGGGTTTCATTTCCATGTCGGGTTTTTCCTGTATAAATATGAACCTGTTGTCACTATTTTTTTTCTCACCAAAAAGAAGTTGAGAATGGTAAAATTTTATGAGAACTAGTGGTATGGTTGATTAAATATGTATAGAAATTTTTTAAACAAAGTTTTAATATTTCAGAGAGAATAAAATAGAAACTGCATATTACGGAGAAAATAGTTTAATTCATTAAAAAAAAAAAAAAAGGCATATTCGAAATCGCTACCATCCGATCAGGGATGAACTTTTGTACCCCGTTCCAACTAGTTCTAACTAGTGGAACTACCTATTAAACTAGTAGATAAATAAAGATCTGGCGAAAATTTGTGAGGGTCATCATTACACCCTTCCATTGTACAGCAGAGCGTGTTCCCTATCAGGCGAACCCTAACGCCACTCTTGCGTCCGATTAAGTTATTAGATGATTTCAACAAAATATTTCTAGCTTTATCTTAATTTAGTTAGACTAATATCCCGTTTTGAAGTTACAAGCGGGCCTCGGAATTTATAATCGTGGTTAGAGGTCAAAACCACACCAGAGTCTCGATACCCTCTTCTCCATATTTTCACACCACGCGAAAGAGAGGACGTTTGATTCCGAAGAATTTAACCCGCATCAGGCTCTCTCACATTGTGGATCATTAGTAGAATCGGGCGTCGAACCCGCGACCCTCTGATTAAGTCAATGGCTGATTTCAGAAAAATATTATCAAACGCTTTTGAAATGTGGCTAAAATTGAAATTTCATGTCATGTAAAAAAGTCAATTATAAAACCTACAATACAATTCGCTAATAATACCTAAATTACAATTTTACGTCACATATGTAAAACTCTTTAAAACATTTGATTCACTTCATACAAAGAAGAAGCATTATGTTTCGAATTATGTTTAGAAATTTTTTTGTTAGTATTACAATTTCTTTTTCTTACAGTAATAAAAAAGTGCGCATATTTTTACTAACTGAATTAAATTACAGCAAAAAAAAAAAAAATTATGCATTAAAATCATAGACTGTATTGCGTACCATTTATTAGGTATATCTGACTAGTCTTTCTTCTCTTGCCAAATGAAGTGCAAAGTTTCTTCGCTATCAGCTTTTTTTATTTTAAAAAATATTTGTGGCAAGCATTTTAATATCAGTGCCCCTTTCTATTGTTTAAAAGATACAAATGAAGATGATGGAACTAAAACTAAAAATAATAATAATAATAATAATTCAGGACTAAAAGAAAATTATCAAAATCATCAATATCAATATTCAAATTCAATCATCAATATCAATTATCAATTATCAATATTATTATTCAAATAAAAAAAATTATCGAAAAGCTACAAAAATTGATTTAAATATGATTTTATATCTTATAAGAGTAATTGGATATTTATGGCGCGAAAAGGAGATAAAACAAGTTTTAAATTTATTTTCCTAAGAATGCAAAATTCAAATTCGGTTTTTTGCTTTCACAACATTTTCGCACCAGAAGTTTTTCTTCAGACGAAAATACGTATGATAAAGTTGAAGTGAATGTAACGTAGAGAAATGTGGTATCTTATAAGATGCTTTACAGTAGAGTTTTTGTTATACGATGTAAACAAGAACTACCGATGTCGGATAAGTGAAAATGCCGGATACTAAGGAAAGAAAAACAGGGAAAATGTTTTTGCAAAATACCCTGTGCCATGTGTTAAACTTAACATCTTTTGGGATATACCGCATATTAACACATTAATGCCCAGCATGCCTTCCTAGGGATGCTTCTAAAAATGCATCAGAATCTCACAGGAATTATGTTTTTTTCAACATCAATTTTACAAAAAAGTATTTTTAAGTATTCGTTTCTTTTATATTCAGTCGATGGCAGCACGTAACAACCGTTCGGTTTTTATTTTCAAGTCAGACTCGAAAGTAGTTTTTTTATAATGTCCTGAAGAAGAAAGGATTAGTTTGTTCAATAATTTATAAATTAATTTAATTGCATTTAGTATATATATCAGTAAATATAATTAAAGAATATATATATATATATATATATATTTAAATATTTAAAAATATAGATAAACTGCTATATTAGATAAACATATTAATTGCTTCCCTATAAAAAATATTAAAATTAAACGTGCATTTAAATATAACACACAATTAGGCAGAATGATTTTTAACTATAATAATATAAAAGAAAGTAATACGAGTGATGATTGCAAGTGTTTAAATTATAATGATTTCCTGAATAAAGATCATGGACATGTAATTACTGGAGATTTGAATATTGTTGGAAATGAAAAACTTAGAGAATTAATGAGTAAAGGTACAAAGCATCGAATGGCTATAGCTAATAGTAATGAAATTATTAAAAATCAAATTAAAAAAGATATTGAGCAATTTATATTAAATATGGCAATAAAATATAGTTTGCCTCTAGAGGCATTTAATGAATATAGACATAAAACATTATTAGATCTTTTTAACTATAATTTTAAATCTAATGATTTTATTAGATATCCTGATATTAAAAAACATATTAAAGAATTGTAAACAGATTTTGTAATAGTTTATATAGACAAAGTGCCCAGTAATTTTGCTATAATTTGTAAATATTTTTACAAAAAAATACTTAATGATCATATTATTAATAGTGATATTTATAAAGAGACAAAATTAGGTGAAAGAGAAATTTCTAATAGAATTCAAGCCTTCCATAAAAAATTGGGAATTAATTATATTAAAAAAGTTTATCCTCACATCTTTCTTACACCAAAATTTCACAAGAGTCCTCTTTTATATATATTTGGAATTATTTTAGATTTGTATAATTTTTGCATTTTACATTACATCCCTAAATAAGGACGCTAGACTAAGAAGGGGTCTAAACATATATTTTTCAGGCAGGATTTTTTATTTAGTAATTTTACAGTTGATTTCACGATATGTAATATTAGTAAACAAAATATTATTGAAAAAGTGCGACTTGGGTATTAATGGGTTAAGATAAAGATTGAAGTTACATAAGCAAAACCTTTATTATCTGGACCTGGTTTATTGAAAAAAATAAAGCAAACATGAATCTTTAAGGACAAAAGTGTTAAGTTTTCCTTGTAAAGTTTGTTATTAACAACGACATTCACTAAAGCAACTGTATGATTAGCACGGAGTTTCCTGCAATACTTGCAGAAAAGCCTGACTGTTACTTCCTACAAATAGCAAAAATAAACCCTACCTAAAAATCGGTTCATGTAACGACAGTGAAAGCTAAAGAACACATTTTTCTATTTATGATTTTTAATTAGTCCAGAATTAATGTCAGATAAAACTGTACATCGGATAACGAGACTATTGCATGTAATACAAATATGAGCTACTTAACTATATTTGGTTCTTGTTTAGTGAACCAACGGCCTCTGATTTTCCCTCCGCAGAAAGTCTAGCTCTTCAACTCCTCGGCGTAAGACCGGATGCGGGTTCTGGACTCCTGTGATTGGTCCGAAAGAGGTTGAGTTTTATTTTTGTGGATTTTTTGTGCATGCTTCTGCCTCGCCGACTTCTTGTGTATTGTATAGCAATGAATTCGGTAACCCTCCGCGCTTTTGCGCATGCGCCGAGCGGAGATATTTTCATCAAAATACGGGGAAAGTGAAGAATGGAAGGGTGATGTTTACATTTTACTGAGCTTGATCTAACAAAGAACTCCGGAAATGCGCTCATATGACTCATTGCCTGATATCCCTTTCCGGTGTAAAATCGTCCAAAAGTGGTAGTCTCGGAATCCGTTGCTGAACTATATGTGGGAATTTGTTGTAACGCTGAGTTTTAAAGTCGTCTCTAGAGAGAGCGTCCGTTATGAGTTTAATGAATTTACAGTTCACTAGATCAGAGTAATTATTGAGTCATGATTGCTATCGACGCAACAGTTCTCAAATTAAAATTGTCATTACAAGTAAATAAATAAATAAACAAATCTTCTTAAGATTAATTTGTTAAGAAAAACAATCGTGGTGAAGGTTTAACAACGTTTTTTTTGTTTTTAAAAGGGTTATTTTTAAATAAAATTATTTAAATCATACAAAAAATGATTGATGGTTGAAGAAAATTTAAGTTAAAAAATGAAAGCCCTTGTTTAGCATTTAGTGCTATAGGCAAAAAGATTTATGCTGGAGAAGAAAAACGTATTATAAAATTAATACATTTTTTCTTGCGACAATATAATTTAGCACTAAATGCATATAAAAAACATTCGATGCTATTGACATATTTTGATGTTTTTTTGTCGTTCTATCTTTTTTCCTCTAACATACAATCTACTTTCACAAATATATTTTCCTTCGAAAAATTTTATTGACCTCTTTCTTTATCGTAAATTCCGGCATTACTTTCGGAGCGATCAGCGAATTTTTAGAGCATAAACTTTTATGGAGCTTTCGCTCATGTAGTAACAACTGCTGCAACTTTTTACACGCCTTTTACGAAGATGAACAAGAGAATCACCTGCATAACATAAATACAACACATAATCTATCTTCAAAATATATCTCTCCATTCCAGCTACCCCTTTCCCCAAACCATGAGTAACAATCCTATTCCCGCGTTCAACCCTTTCACACATAAAGGGTCATAGATTATAATAGGCACATGTGAACCATCTTGCTTAGTGCCCATTAGAGACGAGTTAGGGCATTCACTTCTTCACGTCGCAAATGTTAAAACTTAACGCCTTCTTCCAAAATCCGAAACATACCGAAAATTCCTCTTGTCAATGGTTTTCCAAAACCACAATACACACGCCCATCGCCGAAACCACCCCTTTTGTCACTAACGTGCTACAAAAGGACATCTGGAGGATTCCTCCCCAAACTACCCGGGGTTCAGTAATGCCATAACCCATCACATAATCATATCCAATTATAAACCATTCCCTTCTACCCACTTAACGTATTCATTAGAGGAGCATGTGGTCAATCCGCAAAGTTGGAATACCTGCTGTCCCCCTCCCCCCTTTCCCCTGCTGTCAGTGAAAGGCATGTCACCTTTTGGAAGTGAAAAACGACTCATCTTTCCAGCGGAGATAATAACAACGTTTTTATCAGGGAACGGAAAATAGGCACTTTGTCATCCCATGCGAAAAATTCCGCGCAAGGCGACAGTTTGGGACAGGAGGAGAATTTATGAGAAGAAAATTCGGCAAAGGAGGACACACCTGCGAGAGAGGTCCTTTTGGAAATTACCGTGTGTCGACTTTTTTCGCAGGAAGTTAAACTCTTTAAGTAAACAAGAGGTTCTCAACCTTTTAACACATCGCTGACTGACTAGAATTTGGAATTAGAAAGACAAGCAATACTTATATTTTTGTCTTTAATGCACATGAATACAAGAAAAATTCGGAATAAATAATAATAAAAAAAAAACATTGCGGATGGATCACGATCTTACTCTGGTTTTGCGCAGCATTTGTTGCGGACATATCACGAGATAACTCGTTTTTGCGTGTACAGTTTTGTGCGCCCGCATGTGGTATAATTGGGACCTTCACATTAAATTACGCCATATCCCTGCTTATTTTTGCAGCACATTACCATAATTCTAATAAATTTTGGAATGTTAAATAATATTACTATAGCCTACTGAATTACTTAAATGCATTTATTTTTTAAGGGTAACATGTTATTTTTTTATTGCTAGAACGTTGTCTCTCTTATCTTGATTTCAATAATTAGTTTTACGTCTATTTCTCCGTAACTTCGCAAGAAGATTCGTCGCTTTAACTTTAAGAAACCAAATATTGAGTCACCGCTTATTAATCTGTGACACTGGATATCATTTGAGTTATATAAGAGGGAAGAGAGTTTAAATTTCGCATTGACGAAAATATGTTTTAAACCCTCGACTTACTCATACACTTGCACAGTATGCCGCGTTTTGTGTTTAGCTTCGTAGTTTAATGAAGAGAATCCGTTACCCAAGTTGACCTCTCCACTATGACCGATTGGGTTTGAAATTTGATACAGAACTACAAGTGACGACAAGACCTCATACCACATTTAATTTAACTAGCTTGCTGCGTTTTTGGGTTATTGCCTTTACATTCACACCAACAGACAGGCCAATAGCATCTATATATTTAAAATAATCTATATACTTAAAATAATTGGCAAAGCCAAAGAAGCAGTCTCCAGCTCCAACCACTGGACCGATTTCGACAATTTAATTTCATATGAAAGCGTATGATCTCTAGATATGTTATCAATGGTCGCCTGTCCTCCACCACTTTCCATTTTCGTAAGAAATAGAAAAAACACTATTTCACTATGCATTCTCTATGGGGAAAAACCATCAAGCAGTCCCCCAGCCGCAACCACTGCACCGATTTCGACAATTTTTATTTTATATGAACGCTTATGACATCTAGATATACCACCAATGCTCGCCTGCCTCTCACCGCCATCCATTTTTGAGATAAATCGAAAAAACACTTCTTCACCGTACATTCTCTATGAGAAAAAACCTTGACAGAGTTCTCCAGCCCCAACCACTGGACCATTCTTATTTCATATGGAAGCTTATGACATCGAGATATGTCGTCAATGGTCGAATACAACCCACCGCCTTCCATTTGCGAGATATATACCAAAATAGAACATGGGCAAAGTTTCTCAGCTTCTACAACCTCCAATTAGCCAATTTATTTCGTCAAGTTGCAAGCATATCTGCAGGCGTCTTATTTTTATTATATTAATATTATGGGAGAACAGCTGGTCACCGAAGGTGGCTAGTTTCTTTTTATTTCGGATTTGGTCTAAAATTTGACACAGATGTATAACTCTGATGATGACAATTTTTGCCAAATTTCATCTCTCTAACCAGTGAGTTATTGAGTTATCGTGCTCACATGCATACAGACGGACAGATTTCTCTTTACTGATTTGTCCAAAATTTCATACAGATCTATAATTTGGATGTAAAAACAACATACCAAATTTCATTTGTCTAGCTCGTTCCGTTTTTAAATTATCATGTTGTCAAACAACTCAATTACAGTTCTACTGGTGATAACTGACAGTCATCATTACGCCTACGGATGCAAATGGGTCAAAACTTTGGCGACATTTTTATAGAATGGTTCGCTGTCATTCTCTTTGATTATTCATGGAGTTATTAAAAGCGTTAAGAAACTGTCGGCGTGAATCTCATCTGAGAGAAAAAAATTATTCTCTTTCCAATTTTCAATCCCTTTATTCTCAGCATTTCAGTCGTTTTCGGTATTTAACAGTTAGAATTAATAAAATTAAGCAGATTATTAAAAAATTTTATGAATTAATTAAAGATTAATTAAACCCTTTACATAATATGTATCTCTCAAGGGGATTATTTCTTATTTTTCAATTGCACAGATTCTGAGCCACAGAGGGTATATTTTTTTGACTTTGTTAGTCTTGCCCTCGACAGAAAATTTGCCCAAATTAGAATTTCTATGGTGGGTGGCTCTATGATTAAAACCACCATTGGGGTTCTCCTCCAATTTTTTCCATTTTGATTGTTATTTCTTTTGTTTTCTAGTTTTTTCTTTTATTTGTTTTTTGGCTATTTTATTATTGGGGAATTTTTGTTGGTTAATTCTTTAGTGATGGTTTGGTTAGTTGTAGTAAAATGTAAGATGCAAACACTGGATGCTGCTGCGTTTGGCGCGCAAAAAGGTGTATTGTTATCATCATTGATTACTTCTTCTGTTTCATATTTTTCTATTTTTTTTCTTTTTTTAATGTTTTCTTTTAATTTTTTAATTTTCTATTGTTTTTTAACATTTATTGTTTTAACATTTGTAATTTTCAATTGTTTGTTTTTTCGGTATTTAAACTACATTGCCATAAAAAAAAATTAAAAGCTGTAATGTGACTGAATTTTTAGAAGTTAAGTTTCAGTTGAATGACGTTAAAAACTAAATGATTCATTTATTAGAAATATTTGATAAAATAATATCCACTGTTAATTATAGATACATCTTTCAAAAATATTGCTCATCTGTCAAGTAAGATGCTGCTTTCAAAGGAAACAAAGAAAGAATCGGGTGGGGGGAGAGGAAAAAAGATCCCCCCAAATTCCTCTAATTAATCGATAAAGCTCGGCAGATCAAACTGACCGATGGTTTCTTTTCGGTGGAGGTCACTCTCTCTTTGCTCACCCTCCCCTGAGATAATGCAACTTTTTCCTCCTGATCCGGCCGACTCATATCCGGGCGTGCCGGAACCCACCGGGAATTCTGTTCGATCTGCAGCAATTAGGTGAAAGTTTCCACCAATATTGGGGAGAAGAGGGGATCGGTCAGTTCATCCGCTCACTCCCCTGCCCCATGCCTGGGAAAGGGGGGGGAGGTGTTTTTCTTCCCCTTAGCCATGTGGTCAATATATATGGATGAATATTCACAAAGCACGCCCTCCAGATGCTGGTGGTCAATATATGAATGGAGATGCCTAAGCGATAAGGTGCTTTTACATATTAGGGGGGAAGCTGAGGTCATCGCTGGCAAAATGAGTTCATTCATAAATCATTCACAAGATTGGAAACCTTATAAGCGGAGAAAAAGAACTTCGTACGTAACTCATTATTGACCAATATATAATTCCTGAATAAATAAAAGAAATATAGTTATAGACTATCAGACTTTTTTCAGATGGAACTGATTCTGTATTTCTATGTACTGTTGGATTCCAAATAGGTCAATCTGGATTGTTAACGCTTCCATACAAGTCCTAATTAGTGGTTCTCCCGTCCATATCTAGCGGTGGCGTAGCGAAGTCAATTGGCGTCCAGGGTATTGTATTTTTTTTTTCGTCCTGTCCTTGTATTTGGTTTTAAAAATGATGAAATAATTTGTCTTTGAGACGCCTCCGGGCATTAGCGTCTAGGGTATCAGTACTCCCTTTGCCTTCACCTCACTATGCCACTGTAGTGGGGTAGCTGCCAGTTTTGACATCGAGGGCGAACTTGCAACATGTCACCCTTTCTTTATACGTTACATAGGACACAAGAACCTCGAAGTTAAAAAAAAAAAAAAACTATGAAAAAGCATTATATTAGTAGCGTAATTCCTCGTATGACGCTCTCAATCTCTGCAGATAGGTCGAAAAGTTGTGGGTTCACCACCAGTATTTAACATATAAGCTATTTACTGACAGAAGGAGAAGCTTACAAATTCATTCATTAGTTACTTTTTTCGTATACAATGATTCAGCTACTGTCCCTGTTTCTTAGTTGAAATTTCTGTCTTCTTAGTTGAAATTGTTTTCTCTGTATGTCTGATTTTGCCGTCGCTTTCGAAGTGCCACCAAGCGGGGACAGCCTCCTCCGCCCCCCCCTTTAGATATGCCACTTCACCACTGATGCCACTAGTCATTACTGTATCTGACTGAAACCTATAGAGGAAGGAAAGCAGTGACGTTTTCACACAACCACTGAAAAATAGATCGTGTCGAAAGAACATAACCCAACTCAAATGCTTTGTTTTCTTAAGGGAACTGAAATAAAATTTTGTATTTAAAAATATGAAGGCATTCGATTCCAAAGAGATTTTATATTCTTAAATACTTTAATTTTAAGAACACTGAAATGCTTTGCATATAAGAATATAGAATTTGGTCAGAAGTTGGCAGAAATACTGAGTAGTGGAAGGAAGAAGTGGACATCATGACGCAGATTGAAAATAAACGCCGTGAGATGCTTTGGAAGCTGTTATGCAATTAGGAACGAACTCCATCGCGTGCATTTCGAAAAACAACAATTTTCATCAAAAATTCCAGAAAAATTGAAATGCTGCAATGTTCTAAATTTAATAATTGCGTTAGAACTAGTATAATCAGATGTAAAATTTATGATGTACGCTCAGTTTTGCATCACAAGAAACTGACTAAAGTACAGTTCAAAAAAGAAAATCATAAATCCACAAAATGATACTGCGTCCATTTAAACCAGAATGTCAGTTTACGGCCTTCAACTCCAAGTGGGATCGCATGTATGTGTTTGGTTTTGATATCGCAGAGACTTGCAGTGGCATCGATTGGAGGACAAAAGTGTGTGTGTGGGGGGATTTATAGACACCTATATAGGATTATACGGAGTAGACAAAATTGAAAAATCTAGCTAGTTTTCCCGGACTATTGTTTTTTTATTTCATATAATTCTGCTAAAATGAAATAAAAATTTAAGCTTTTCGTCAGAAAGTGGGAGGGCCAGTGGTCTCCAGTGGGAAAATTTCCGATTCTCCGCCAGTGGAGACATGGGTGGGCACATCGTGTATCTTTCAAATTCTTCAATACTAGCATACAAAAATAGCTGAAAAAGCCATCTTCATTTGAAGAAATTCGTGCCAATTGTATAAAAACTATGCTCAGTTAAATTTACAAAAAAAAAAGAAAGCTTGAACATTTACATTCCTTCTTGTTTCTCATTATTTAACGTCTCAACAACCCTGTATTGGTATTTATTGGTGCTCTACAGATCTTGTCCCGAAACTTTTAGATAGGTATGCACACACGGAGTAACGGAATATTTTTAGTTTAAAAGAAACTGCTAAATAAAATTGTTTAAAACTCTTCGTTTCAAAAAACTACTCTTTGTTTTGGCTTCTTGCCCTTTCTTCTTCCTTTGTTTTCTACCCCAAATTCTTGCCCTTTGGTTTGGTTGGTTTTGGAGTCAAAAGAAAGTTAATGGAATGCTACTTGGAAGGCTATCCAAAACAGTATTTCTTTTATTAATTGCTATTAAACGATTCTTGCGAAAGACGACGCAGGAACTCTTTTCTCGATGGGCTTTTCTTTGCAGTATTTGCTAGTTTTTCTTGCATATCACCAATCAGAAAGAATGAAAAAGGTTTGTTTTATTGCTGTATTTCCTTGTTGACAATACAAAGCATTACAAGGAAAAAATTCTACTAAAATCTCAATCATTTATTAATATTGAAAAAAATTATTGGCCTTTGTTTTATGAGCTGAAGCGAAATATAGTCTGAAGAGCAATACATTTTTATAATAGTAACTTTGATTTGAGTAAGATACGTTAGTTTTTAACTTAAAAAGTTTAAATCAAACCAAAACCAGAATTAATGAACTCTTTTCCTGCTGAATTATAAACACAAAGTGTCTCATAAAATGCAGCTATGAAATACGATTAAGAATTATCTCCTGAAGAAGTGTGATATTTGTTTGCAAAGGAGGGAAAAAACTGCTACCAGCAATTATTCTTAGTCCTGAATAAGAATTTTCAGAAGTATTTCTGGCCATTTTCACATGCTGAAGTCTTATCTCTTCAAAAATTAAACTTTTAGAGTATCTGGCATTGAGTATTTTATGATATATTTTAGTTTCGAAACTTAATAAATTTTTTCGTCCATTTATTATAATTATCGTTTCCAAATAGTTTGCAAGTTGCAAGTAATCGATATTTTTTCATTTTTAGTTGTGTCTTTTGAGTAAAGATTTAATTAATTACTTTTTTTACAATGAATAATATAGAAATTGAAAGTTTTTTTTAAAAAAAAAACTTTGTTGTTTCTTTACACAAAAAAATAAATAGTTCGCCAAATGCCTTACTCTTTTTCTCATTAATCCTAGGTCACTGAAGGAATATACCACTGAATTCCATTTCTTCTCTTGGAAGACATTGAAAGAGCGATAAAGCATCAAATCCGGCACTCTCGTCCCTTAATTTCGCCAGCAGCATGTGCGCAGGCGCAGAGGGAGCTTCTGAATGGAGGGGTCAATAGGTGGATGCGCTTACTGATGCAGAGGGGAGCATCTTCAGAAGCGGAGAGCCTGATGTTTGGGTTTGTCGTCCGTCGGATCACAGCCAAGGGGGTGGGGATAGCGTCACAGAAGATCCCTCAAACGAAACGAGATCGCAGAAATTAGCTGTTAATGCTGGATGAGGAAGATTTTCGAAAAACAATCAAGTCCAGAGTGGGGAGGTAGGATCTCACCCCCTATCACTGAGCACGGGGAGCAACTGGGGTGGTATTGAGGATTTTTTGGGGGGAGAGGGATGGGTGGTTGGATTACTAGGGATGTTAGTCATCCTCAGGCGCGAAAAGTCATCACACGCTAGAATGGGGATATCAAAAGTGGGTCTCATAGAGACCACTTAGTGTGCTGTTAGTCGATATGCACCAAATGGCTACGGTTAAGAATATATTTTTACATTAAAAATATTTGCCGATGTTCTTTTCCAAGTAAACTTTAGGACAGGACTTCCTAAACTAAGCTTCCCGACCACCAATGGGGGTCGAAGTATAATTTTGAAGCCCCGAAAACTTTGAAAACTAATCTTTTGTCTAATTTTTTAAGAATATTAAGAAAAAAAATAGTTAAAGCAGCTGGGGCTAAGGAATTTTAAATTTTTCAAAGAACTTAGAGAAATTATTTTTTCTTCTTTCTTTCACTTAATCTTCATTTGCGTGCTGTGCTTTATTATGTAAATTCACATCTGGAAATCTGGGTTCGCGAAAATATTTTCAAACCAAAACTGCAGCAGAGGAAAACTTCTCTTGCATCGAAAATCGGTTGCGAATGGAAGAAATTCAATAGTACTTGAGTTAAAACAACCAAAATGCATATTGCAGATGAAGACTTCTTATAGATGCACGCTTGATAAAATATGTGAAAGGGATATGTGATAACCCATACATTTTATTTTATATCGCATGTGTTCATAATTAGCTTGATTTGTTTAGTGTAATGATTATTTCTGTTATAGGAGGAATTTGCTTTCATCTGTACACTACGAAACACTGCTTTCAATCTGTACTGCCCAGATTAAGAATTTCCGGCCTCTTTTCTATTGATGCTTATAATAGCCTTTCCTGTCGCTTTTAACATACTAAGATATATGATTCTTCACTGGGAGAAAGGGTAATGAGATTTATGGCATTTCCAAAATTCATAAAAGAGAAAAATTCGTTTAATTTCAAAGAGGATGATGATACGTCGGGGATAGCATCGAACTTTTCCATCCATCTGCGGAAATGAAACAGCGTTGTTCAAACTACCCTTAAGTTGCGGTTTACTGTACCCAGCAGCGGTTTTTCGTACAGATAATAGGGGCGTTTGCCTCGTACCTTAAGATCCTTAGGGTCCTCAAAATCTATTGGACAGACATCGCAGCGCTAAGCGGACAACGAGTTTACGACATTGAGTAGGTGGAGGGGCCTTTAAAACAACTTTATGCCAGTGGCCTCATTACCAAAATCCGATACTGATTGTACAGTCGTCAACGAAATGGATGGGACACCTCTGTAATTCTGGTATATATTATCGCATCTTCACAAAACTAGTGCCAATGTTAATGGCTCGAGAGGACAGGTTTATTCAGATAAAAAAAAAACCTGATTAGCCGAGTTAATTAACATAGTTAATTAACAGCTATCTCGGAATTTTCCCATTACGCTTATAAATTTTTTTTCACTGAATCGACTCCTCGTCATAAAATTAGCCACCCCATAAAGTTTTATACAGTTGTGATGATAATTTCGAGAGTTATAGGGTTTAGAAAAATGGCGTTTCCCATGTTAAATGAATTTTAGAACTTTTGACGATATCTCGGAAAGTATTATATATTTCTCAAAACTTTTTTCACTCACTAAAAGAACGCTAGTTTTGTACAATAAGTCATGAAAAAAATTCATTAATAAAAAAAATAAATATTTAAAAAAACTTTTTATTATGACTGTGAAAAAAAGTGAATTGTAACATCGTGAAATTTTTACATGAGAGCTAAGCTGAAACGTTAAAATGCCGGTGTCCCAAAAATGAAGTACATATATAAAATAGTTTCCGAAATATTTACAAAAAACTGCAAATTCCCCCCGTTGACATGCAACGCGCATTTTTTGAGGGACTGTATCTATATTTATTTGCATTTATCGGTCTAATTTTCATGAAACACGATCTTCATACCCTATACCTCTCGAAATTACCATCATAACTGTACGAAATTTTATGGGAAGGCTAATTTCATGACGGGGAGTCGATTCAACGAGAAAAAAAAATGATAGGCGTAATGAGAAAATTCCGAAATAGCTCTTAATTAACTATGTTAATTAACTCGGTTAATCAGTTTTTTTATCTGAATAAGCTTGTCCTCTTGAGCCATTAACATTGGCACTAGTTTTGTGAAGATGCGATAATATATACCACAATTAGAGAGGTGTCCCATTCATTTCGTTGACGACTGTACCACATACTTATTTAATAGCTATCTTTATCTTATCGGCGCATACTGTTTCTACTCTGATGGAGAAATTTAGTTTGGTAGTTGGTTCCGTTTTGAAGAAATCCTAGGGCTATTAGACGGATAACTCCATTTTGTAGCCTGGTCAGATGATGAGGTCAACACCTAAACCAACAGTCCCCTCTCCATACTTCCCCGCAATAGAAGAGGGAGAACTTTGTTGACTTAGGCCGATTTAGCGTGCACCAACCCTACGTATCCTTTGGTGGACTCGGGTTTCGAACCTGGAACCCACCGGTGCCGAAGCCGAGACATTGACGTCAGATCTCGACTGACGGAGGAAAAGAAAACCTAGTTCTTTACACTGATGTAGGGTTCATCAAAATCAAGAGGTACATATTTATCATTCAGTCCTTTCTCATTTTGGTTTTAAGTCACCCCCATGAGGCTTTCATTTTGATTTTCGTCAGAATTTTTTTCTGACGCAAAATCCTTACTATGAAAATATTACTTCAAAAATAATAATACTGCCTATTTTCTTTTCTTTAAATAATAACGTCAATCTGTGTACTTTAAAGCTATTTTATTGTTACAAATCCTTCTAAATGTTTTGGTCTAATACATTTACAGTCTTAAAAATTTTCTTTTAAAGTGATTGGTTGGTTGGTTTGGTTTTAATGGCATAAGGGCCATTTTGGCCATACTGCGCCAAACGTTCCTTTTAAAGTGAATAATAGGATCTTTATTGTATTTAATCGAGCTTCTGAAATCTCAAGAATATTTTATCTATAGAAATTTAAGGAATTATGCGCATAAACATGAATTATCTGCTTTTGAACTCAACATGAGATACGGAAAAATACGGTTCAAACGCTTAGAGGGTTGACCCTCTGACTGCATGTCCCGCGATTTCCGCGGGTTGGAAGTTCGTCTGTTTTCTGTTGTACCCTGCGGTTTTCGCAAGCTAATGAGTTTGCTTAGTACTTTTAAAACATTGAATCATATTATATTAATAAAGCCCTGTATGTAAATAGCAGTTTCGTTCAACGGTATTTGAACATGTTTTAAAACGTTGCATCTAAATAGTAATTCAAAAAATAATGCACTCAGAGGGTTAATGAACACGCAGAATAATTTTATCCAAGAATCCCCACTTTAATCTGCAAATTTATCCAGAAAGAATACATTCTGAAAACTTTTTTCAAATTCAACGCATTTCGTATTCTCTTTGCATTCTCAAAACATATTTTCTCTATATATTCATATTCTCTCTACATTCTCAAAACTCGGAATTCGAATTGTAAGTTCCTTACAAATAAAATTTTCATCCAAGCAAGATTTTGTCTGTAGAGGTTTCAAATGTAACGGGAATTATACTTAGTAAAAATTAAAACGAATTTATGAAAATTGAAATAGTTAATATAAAGTGATTTCTTTTCAGAAATTTTCTGAGATTTACTCACTCTCATTATCTTTTCACGTTTGAAGACTATGAAATTATTTCAATACTGATACAGTAATGGAATGCGAAATAGATATTAAGCAAAACCTATAAAATTGCTTTTAAATCAAATACTAAAAAAATGCTCCATAAAGAAATTTTTAAAATACTCTTTAGAGCGCATTAGAAAATTGCAGACAGCACACAAATTTTAAATTTCATCTCTGCCGTCCTTTTTAAATCAACTTTATTATTTCATAAAATTATATCAAAATAATACAAAATGCGAGATACTTGCATCAAATTTCAAAGAAAAGTTCATAAGCAAATAAATGTTTTTGAAAAGTAAATTGACTGATTTTTTTAATTAAATGTTATCCTGTAAAAACCGACAACTAAGCATTTCAATAGCAAATGAATGATACAAAGCTATTGAATTAGCTGCTGCATAAAATATTTTGGAAAATTCATTAAAATTAAAGAAAAATTGTGCGGAAATAAAATTGGAATCATTGAAAAGCTAATTATTTAAATTTTAAAGTGGCATAAAAACTGTTCCTCAGAAGTTATTGTGGGGAAACGTTAAAATTTTGATAAATTTTTAATCATTTAAAAGTTTAATTAAAATTTTGAAAACCCTTTCTTAGTGAGTACCTACTACCGAAGTAGTAAGTACATGCTAAATTTGATAGCTGTAGGTCTAACGATCTGCCCTGTAGAGCGATTTGAACGATTAAAGAAACTATCCCCGGTAAGATTTTTCAAAACTGTTTGTGAGTGAAAGTATTGAGATATTCGAATTAAGGAGGCAATGAGAAAGTTTTTGCTATCTCAATGCTGTTCTTTTATGTGATCCGCAGTATAAAAAGTCCTCGTTCATAAACAAAGGAGTAATATATCTACAATCCTTACATCTAGAAGACATAAAAATGTGAATTCTCAAATTTGCTAAAGTAACCATAAGGTTAAAGGAATTTTATACTTTACAAAACATATTTGATAAATTGTTAACTTTCAAAATATGAAAATGTGAACTCATTTAAAATGCTCAACACTTTTTATTGATAAAGAAAATTGTTTTTATTACAGCAAGCAAACATAGAAGGTCTCAGCAAACTAGATTGTATAAAACTGCACATTTTTATCTTTGTTAATTTATGATTTGTTGAAACCTTAAAATTATTTTTGAATGAAAAACATTTTTATAAACTGAACGTATTACCTAATTTGAATTTCGATATATTCCAAAACTTTAAATACAGTTTTTATTTTTAGTACTCTGAATAAAATTCTTTTCGATCGCTTAAAGTCAAGTGAAAATTGCTGACTTGTGAATATTAGATTCCAGATTTTCAAAAGAGAATAGAGTATTGCATTTTCTTTTGCTTTATCGCCAACCTCTCCTCTTTAACTTTCTTTACTAATGCTTATTATGTGTAACTAAATAATTGCTCTTCTAAGAATTTTACTTCTTTTGGCTCTAATTTTTCTTTTCTACTTGTTTCGAAATTACTGATAAGTTTTTCTAGTGGTTCATTGGAATCTAATCCAAAATGCTGGGCCACGACATTTTTCAAATTATTCAAAGTTTCCTCTATCATTTCAATAGTGATTTGTTTCATCTCGCCTAATAGTTTAGTTATTATTTCAATCGAAAATTTGATAGATTCTTCTTCAGATTCAGTCAGTTCAGTTGGAGTTAAGTTCATCCTAGAATTTTTTTCTATATTTTTCAATGTTTGTTCCACCATTTCGGTAATTTCTTCTTTCCATTCCTTCAGAGATCGAAGAATAGCTAATATTTCTACCTTCTTTTTATCATCTGTCGATTTCATGTCGGAATAGGCACGTTCTGGACAATATTTGACAAGCTTAGAGTCCTTTTGTGCAGGGATGATACCTGTTGAAGTCGAGTTAGTTTCATTTTGATGCTTATTATCTTCACTGTCGTCTTTAGCATCCGAGTCAGGTCTGTGCCGCCTTCCACGTGGTTTCGTGCGGGGTCTCCTAGCTTCAGGATTTTTACAATATTCATCCAATTTTTCCTTGTACTTTTTGCAATCTTTCTTACTATGGCCGAATTCTCGGCAATGGAAGCATGCTGGTTTTCTTCCTCGAACAATCACCAAGGTTCTGTAGCCACCAAATTTCAAGAAATGAGGTAGATCGTTCTTAACCATACCATCTTTAAGCCGTAAGCCGAAATATTTTACTTCACTCTTAATTTCCCCACTCCAGTAATCGTGGACTTCGTTTTCCAAAAGTAGAACATCTCCGAATTGACTTAACTGCCTTTTCACATCACCATCAGATATAAAATGTGGCAACCAGTGAAGAAAACCTCTCAGTTCATACTCATAGTAAGGATTAATCCAACAAGTTTTATTTTTGATTTTGGTTTTCCATATTCGAAGCACCTTTTCACGAATTTCTTTTGTCTTCACCTGCATTATCCATAAGTTGGGATATTTACAATTCTCCAACTTTTCAAGATTTTCCTCACCAACATACTTCCGCACAAATTCGCGAAAGTCAGATATTTTAAGGCTTTTCGCAAATTTTGAAAATTCCAAGCGAATTGTATTTTCCATATACGACACAGAGGCAGTTTCATTATCTTGGTTGAAAACTCCTACATTAATATCATTTGGCTGTTCATCGTGGCCTTCTACGTCAGGATTCCAGTGATCTATTTGGAAAGGATCGGTAGAGTTGCCTACATTATCAGCGTTGTCCACAAGATTCGATGACGAACAGCACGCGGAATCCGCTCCATTATCAGACATGTCCGCGATAGAAGAATGAGAGACAAGTATTTCTTGTTCAGTTTTACAAAAAACGAAAACAAAGTGGAATTCTGCAATATATTTTGACTTTCTTTCATGCAGCGAGACTTGAAGTTATAAGATAATCTGAATTTCACTATTGCCAAATCAAGAATTCGATTATGAAGATATCAAAAGTCGTCTTCTTTACATAAATAATTTCTCCAGGAACTTTGAACCCAAAAGGCATAGTGATAAGCAAAACGTGCGATATTTAGGAAATATTTTGGTTCTATATTCTCCTTAAGTTTAAAGACGAAATACCTTGTCTTTATACCTTAAGTTTCAGTACCTTAATTTTTTCTCTCCGTTGATTCTAGACAGTTCTTCATAACGTAAAAACATAATTCTATATGAACTTTAGATTAAAAAGTATAGTCTATAGAATTTATATTTCAATATACAATTACAAAGAAGTTTGTAATTGTATCTTGAAATCTCCATGTAACGGGTCTATTCTGGTACCCCAGGTTGGGTTGCGAGACGTCACTTTTTTCCGCACATTAACAACGGGAAAAGTGACGTCTTCCAACCCAACCGGGGGTACCAGAATAGACCCCTAAGTGGTTAGGTTATTATATGATGCATCTTTATATAAGATGAAAAAAGTAAAGATGCAAAAAGAAAATGATTTATAACAGATACAAGCTAAGTCGACAGTTTGAGAGACTAACTTAGTTGAAAATTACATAAAGAAAGTGCATTTCATAGTATTTTTATATAAAATTTCAGTTTTGCTAAGATATTGATAATTTAACTGTCGCTGGACATTTGGTGATATCGATTTGAAAGTAAAATCGACTTATTGGTGGACTTTTATGATAATCATATTTTTTAAGAATTTTTAATTATCTTCGTTTTCCATTTTATATGAGAAATACGCTGCATAAATGGACTAAAATGTTCAGCAAACGAAGGCTTCAAAATTAGCTGATCTTTGATAGAAATTATCTATATTACTGATTCGACCATTTTGATGATGTGATTATCTCAGAGCAATAAGTTCTTTATCTCTAAATGGTACTAACAACATTCTAAATCGAACTAAGATAAAAGCATGATAATTGTCCTACTCTACCTCTATATGCACTTTACAGAAAATAATTTCCGTCAACAGTCTATATTGTAGAATTATGTGCGCTCATCTTGAGGGAAATGTTCTAAGAACAATGGGAGTCTTATTAGCACTAAACAAAAGAATACCAAAGGAGTGCTTTATGTGAGCATGTGTTTTCTTCTCGGGTTGTTTTGAGGGCTGTATCTCTGTGGGAAACTGATTAACACTTAGACCAGAGATATAAGATAATGAATCAGGCAGTGAGTTATGCTAGTTCACATGCTCTGTTCGCTTTTATCATTGAAAGAGGATTTAGAGACATTAAATTCTGCTAGTTTACGATATCAACTAGCCTTTGTTGGCATACCGAGGCAGTCACTACCTTTAGTGAAAGGAAAGATCTGTTCTCCGTCAAGATAGGGTACATTGGTTGTTGAGAGAAAATTGACTTTTTTCGCTACAGCACAGACAATTTTTTAGCTGAAAAGCGAACTCCTCTTGCTGATGCGATTAGCAGTTTTGATGCAGAGAGAAGTGTAGAGGCGAAGTTTTCTTAACCGGCATAAACGTTCATGATTCAGATATACGGATTTAATTATTAATGCTCGCTGTGTCTATAATTGGAAATTTGTAAAAAAATAAACGTTTGTGTCTTCCACATTTGTACTTGGGAATCTTTAAAAACCCTCATGCTACCATAATGAAAAGGACAATAGAAAACCCATTTTGCACCAAATTCCAGATAACAGCAGACTGGCAGAATATTTACATTTGCTATTAAACTAATTATATTTTTCTAGGCTGTTCCTTGACCGAAGCAGAATGTTTTCAATCGGTCGCATTCTTAATTACTAGTAAACTATTTGGCAATTCAAGGAGCTGAAAGCAGCGACTTTTTTAATGTAAAATCTGTTAGAAATTTCATTTTGATTTGTTGAACACTAGGATTTATCAATAGTGCGACGGCATCACCGCTCCTTTCAATGCATAAGAAAAGAAATGCATTACCTAGAGTTTTTTTAGGATAATTGGTCTGAACGTCTTTCATATATAGAGGTTTGGTTTGTGTTTAATGGCGTAAGAGCCATCTTTGGCTATGCTTCATCAGCATACATAGTGGAAAATCTCCGTTTGACCATACAAGAAGCAGTGTGGCAATGGAGTAGGTTCAGGTAAATGATTGGCAGAAAGTTTATACACCAACCAACAAGTTTCCGTAGTCTAATAAAAATCATATCTATTTATAGAATACTTAGAGGCGTACTATAAACATTCTTGTAAGTCTACTTTTCTTTAGCTGCCTTAGCAAGTTGACTGCCGCATCACCCATATTCGGGTGACGCAGAGATTCGGATCTTATATCTAATTAGATGACCCCTTCTCCTTCGTCTCTTAACTACAGTAACGAAGGGACATCTAATTAGATTATAGGTATGAATCCCAGGCGTGTTTAGTTATCTTAACGTCCCGTTTTGAAGCAACACGAGGGCTATTCTGGAAAGGACCTAGTAATTTTGAACCGCTGTCAGATGACGAGAGCGACGCCTGAGCTGGCACCCCCTCTCCAAACTTCTGCACCACACCAACGGGAGGACGTTTGGCCCCCTACGTATGATTTAAGGTGCAGCTGGCCCAATACACAACAGATCTTCAGTGGAATCGTGTTTAGAAACTGGAACTCTGGAGACCTTACCACTAGGCCACCGCGGCCTTCCCAGGCGTGAGTCAAAGTGCGTGATCGGATGTCAACGTGTTAAAGGCTCCTTAGATGCTGAAAAGCATTTAAACTTAGAAAAAAATCCAGGAATTTGATGTAACGATTGTAAGCGTAGCTTTGCTACAGTTGACGAAAGCGTATACAAGTGATTTATGCCTTTGAAATCAATTACTTCTATTATTTAATTGAATTTAGACATGAATATTTCTATAATCTAAAACAAAAGCCAATGGCATAATTTCATGCGAAGGGTGTAAATTCGAGATTTACTTACAATTTCCGAAATAGCTTTATAAAGCCACAATAGACTCCCACTTAATACCGTAGATGTCACGCATTGCATGAATCCTCGTCTCACGAGAAATTTCTTTACAAGAACTGTGCATAACTAAACATAAATTTCCTGTACTGCGCGGTTTTGAAGAGTGACATTATCAGCACTACCCGGGATTCCAACAATTTCCGAAATAATGTATATAACCACAGTCAATTTCAACTTAATGCAGTAAATGCCACGCATTGCATGTTATTATCGCACATGAAATTTATTCACGTGGAAGTTAACTGTACATAAAATTTCCGTATTGCACGGTTTCCTATAAGTGACATTAGCAGGGTTATACGGGAATCTACCGCGAATTAAAATTTTGAATGTTATTACTTCATTAGCTAGTTTCAGTCTCTTATCTGCACACTTAAAGAAACAAATTCTGAAGAAAGTACTATAAGCCATTATTTTTCGATTGAAAGCAGCTCAATTTCAGTTGGAGTAACTCTCGATTTTAAAGCTATGTGAGGGATGTTTTGGGAGGGACTTCGCCATTTTGTACCGTGGATAGATTAACACATTCGCTGCCACTATTCACGCCCGAGATTCGAACCTTCTATCTAATTAGATGACCCTTCTCTGCCATCTCTTAACTACAGTACAGAAGGGGGTCATCCAATTAGATATGTTCTGGGCACGCTAGCGCACCGGTGGCAGTGAATTGTT
The DNA here is from genome assembly GCA_013235015.1 of Araneus ventricosus. NCBI lineage: Eukaryota > Metazoa > Arthropoda > Arachnida > Araneae > Araneidae > Araneus > Araneus ventricosus. The sequence goes on from BGPR01000478.1 coordinate 144,767, forward strand.
AAGAGGATGACGTCTGATACAGTATCCGTCCAAAATTTCCACACCACACCAGCGAGAGGACTTTCGATCCTGATGAAATTAACGAACACAAGGCACATTCAAACCGCATCTCTCTTGCCCCAAAACCGAGTGCCTGACATTAAGCCACAGTAATTCTTCAAAGAAACTCGAAAACCCTAGTCTATAGACGTTTTCAAACGAATTGTATCAGTAATATTTTAAAAAGTGAATATTTAATTTGTAATATCGCACATTTTAAAGATTAAGATTTGAAAAGTTATTATTAATCCCTAATACATTTCGTATTCTTGACAACATACTCATTCTATGCAATGCAAATACCTCAGTATTGCTTCTGTTTATTATGAACTCGCCGACAACGTAAGACATTCATTTTGCCATAAAGTCCAATCATATACGATTTTCTATATGTAACGACCAGAATAAGTTTATTTAATAATATCATAATTAAACATATCACTCATTTTATATCCCGGTTTTGAAATTTTGATACAGATGTCCCTAAAAACCCATCCCATCGCAAACTTTGTTTATATTTCTTCACATGATAAGCATAATTCAAAGTTTTCGAAACAGAAGATCAATAAAAATCTAGAAACATCGAACATTTCATAAATTAAAAAAAAATTATTATCTTGCATAAAATATTTTTATTGCCGATACAACACAATATCATTATACTTAATTATTTCGTTAATTTTAATGGTAAACAATAACTTAAGATTAAATAACACTGCATGTAATCTTCTTATAAATTTAAACTCGCATTTTTTAAAAAAAATATCGTAATCAAATTACTTTAAAAACTTATATACATTACACAAGAAATGTTGATTATTTGAATGCCTCGACGAAAACATTAAACACTAAGAAAAATTAAAAGATATATATTCAGAAAATATTAAAATGTTCCAATTAGCACTTTTAGTACGACAATATTTCCTCGGGAGAAAAACAGACTGAAAGAACCGTGACGTACAATAAGCATAATTTAAAGCAATATGAAAAAAGACTTGTTTTGTGATCACCATGTATTTTATACATTGATTTATTTAAAAGTTATCTACTTTAAACGATGCAAAGATATCTTCAATGTCCATTTTCCATCTGTTTTTAGTTTCCTCGACCACTCCAATAACTTCAGATTCTACTTGCTTCAAAATCGTTCTTGTTTCAGGAAGTAATTCAGTTTTATCTTGAACTGAAGCAAAAATCTTTTTTAGATTTGTTTGCAATTTATCTACGTCCTCCTGAACAGCCTTAGAAACATTAGATTCCATCCCTTTCCTTTCGGAAAAAGCCTTACCTTCAGTTATCACCTTTTTATTTTCTTCGCTACGTTCGCAAATTTCAGTTGCTTCGAAGTCCCCTTGAACTATAGTTACAGGGTCAGACTCGATTTGAATGGTTTCTTCCAGACTTGTGTCGTGACTGGATGCCTTTTCACTATTTTCGGTTTCTACGACAACCTCCATGTCTTCCTTACAAATATGCTTCACAGTGTCAATAATGCCTTGTTTCAGTTGTTCCAAAGTTGCATCAGGTCGTGTTATAACGTTTTCTGTTTTTGGAATTGGTTTGCTTTGATTTGCACTCTCTGTAGTAGTTTGAGATTGCTCCACTACCTTTACCACTTTTTCTTCCAGCTTTTTAAAAGTGTTTTGCAAAATTTTTGTAGTATTTTCCTTTGTCTTCTCCAGCATTTGCTTGGCAAAACATATATCATCTTCAGTTAATTTTGCTTCCGTGTCGATACTCTCGCCACTCAGTTGGGAGTATAAATTAGCTTCTATTTTCTTAAAAGTTTCTTCAGAATCTCCTACAGCAATTGCCTTTGCTCGCTCCAGCATACCAAGTAAATCCTCAAAGTCATCTTCGGTTAATTTAGAGTCCGTATCAGTAGCAGAATCTTTTGAAGGTTTTTCAGGTGCCTTTATACCCCCTATGAATTCTTCCAATTTCTTAAAAGTGTTTTCAAAAGTTTCTGAAGCAGCTTGTTTCGTTTCTTTCAACATTAGAAGGGCAGGATCTTTTGCAGTTGATTCAGTTGATTGAAGATATTTTGGCTTTTCTTCCGATTTCTTGCAAAATGTTTCATCAGTTTCTGCAATACCCACTTTTACTTGGTGCATCGTTGGAAGGTCAGATCGTATTTCAGCTCCTTTAGTTTCTTTCATGCCTGCGTCGGCATTGGAATCGTTTCCAGCCATTTCAACTGGTGTAGTACTTTCTTCTGGGGCATAAACCTCCTTTGCTTGCATTTCCAGTTCTTCATTTCTCATTTCTTGTTCTAAATTTTTGCATGTAGCTTCAGTTGCAGTACTTCGTCTTTGATCTCTGGTACGAGTGGAAAGGTCTCCTCTAGTAAAGGTTAGGGCGATTTCCTTCTCAAAATTCTTAAATCTTTGTTGCAAATCTTCCTTAGTTCTCCGTTGAATCTGCTGTATAGTTTCAAGAATATCTTTTGTTTGAGTATCTGAAAATGAAGCGGCTGAACTATCAATACAAGATTTTGCTTTACTTTGGGCAAGAACATCACTCTCCGCCAATTTCTTCTCGGTACTACCTGTGGCTACTCCCTGTGCTTCAATAAGGTGTTCCAGGTCTTCAGAAGCCGATAATTGCGGTTCGGTTATTAATTCAGCAACTGCAACTTCTCTCTCTAAACATACAATATCATCGCTGGAAGAAACTTCGTTTCTATAAGTTTCAGCTCTAACTTCAGTTTCTACCGTTAAGTGTCGTCTTCCACGTGGTCTCAGCCGCGGTGGAGCGGTATTTGGTTCTCTATTGCAGTAACTGATCAACTTCGCTTTATACTTTGGGCATTCGGCTCGACGGTGACCAACTTCTTTACAATGATAACATGCAGGTTCTCTACCTCGAACGACCACCAGGCACAAAAAACCGTTGATTTTCAAGAAATGAGGGAGATCTTCCTTAATTGTTCCATATGGCAATATCAAACCAAAGTATCTATGATCGCTCTCAACGTTGCGTCCCCTTATGATTCGTTCTTGACTTTCTACAAACAAGACATCCCCATATAGTTGTAGTTGCTCCCTCAGTTGATCATTGGTTACTGAATTCGGCAACCAGTGAACGAAACCTCTGATTTCTTGCTGATTTAATGGATACATCCAACAAGACCTATTCTTGATTCTTGTTCTTCCAGTTCGAATCAAGCGCTCTCGGAGGTCTGGATCAGTCAATCGTATCTGCCACTGATTCGGGTAAGCCAGACGACCAAAAAAATCCAAGTTTTCCACACCAATAAATTCTTGAACAAAATCATCGAAATCGGAAATTCGGAAACCTTTTGAGAATTTCGCGAACTGTAAGAGAACAGACATATTGTCAGGAGAATTTTCCATGCTGGCGGAAGTTTGTGGGTAAAAATTACGAATTCAAGACTGAATCGACAAAAGTTTTTTTTTATGCTTCAATTTACAACGTAACAAAATTCAGTAGATTTCCTAAAAGTATCGAAATTTAGAACAGATAGTTACAAAAGCTAGACGTAGAAAAGCTAGCATTCAAGCTCGACATTAGTGATATAGATTTGACACACTTGATAACTAATCTCTTTTAAAAGATATCACATAGTTAAAATAATACATCTAAAGAGAACTGTGCCATTCTGTTTCGGAGCAGAACAGAAATATCAGTAATGAATACATATTATGTTCAGAATCGTTTTTCTGATTTTAGTTGCCAATAATTTTACTAATTTATACTTATACTGGTCAAAACTTATCAGAAAGTTAAAGGAATGGATTTAAAGTGCATTGTGCCGGAAGACGTATTCAGAACAAGACAGGAATGTCAAACTGATGAGAGTGTATTATGCTGAAGATACTGTTGCTAATGCTTTGTTCAATAATAAAATTATTCAGTCATTGCTCATGTATTGTTCAATTTTTATAGGAACGTACTAGAGCTAACAGGATACTAGAGACACCGGGCAATCCTATTCGAAACATCTGAAGACAGCAGGACATGGATCGAATCTGTAGATTCTAACCAAGATCTTCAATGCAACATTTCAATCTATTATTTACTATTTCACAACAGTTGTACGGCCTTATTCACCATCCATGGTTAAATCCTGATCAGCGGTTAAAAGGGAATTTACATGAACAAGCGAATGCTGACCGAAATGATCGGCTGGATGTATCTCCTAACTGGCGAGTTGGCGAGAAACTCGTTTGGCTCGAAGGCTGAGAGTAATTTTAAAAATCGCCAACAACAGAGAAATTGAGATACCATGCCAATATAGCAACCCAATAAAGTATACATTTGGCAATGCATTTCGGTCACCTTTCGCATTATTATAGCAGAGCCATCATTTAACCGCTGATCATGGTTTAACCATGGATGGTGAATAAGGCCGTAATTCTCTTGATATAGTACCACCGCAAAGTGATCTATTTCAAAAACTGTACAAGACATGCATGTTCGTACTTTGCAGTTCTTGGATATTTCTTTCTACACTAATAAGATTTGAAGAAATATTACGTCATGTAATGAGATGCAACATTTTATTATATTGTTCTTGGATCTTTCTTTCATCACATTTTAAATAGCTGAAGAAATAATATTCTATGTGTTCCTTAATACTGTTGAAATCGTGCACGAATTTCAAACAAGCATGATTTGTAAACTATGATGTCCGAGACGTTGAAGAATCAAGGTCATGGATCCACCATATCAAATGCGTAGTGTTGAAATCTTGAAATCCCTTATACATTCTGGACCCCATTCGAGCTTGGTGCGGGCCTGGAACACCTTAAATATGACGGAAACAGATGTCCTCTAGTTGTTGTGCTGGGGAAGTTTGAGAAGGAATGCCATCGGATGTGTAGGCCGCTGTAGCCTAGTTGTAAGATCACGGCTGTGGAACCGAAAGGTTCCAGGTTCGAAATCCTATTCCACTGAAGATCCGTTGTATATGTGGGCTCGTTACAGGTTAAATTATACGTAGGGGGAGATTTCATAAATATTTTATGCACTTAGGCCGCGGTGGTCTAGTGGTAAGGCGTCGGCCTCGGATCCGTCGGGTTCCATGTTCGAAACCCGAATGCACTGAAGATCCGTCATGCATTGGGACGCTGCACGCTACATCATTCATAGGGGACCAAACGTCCTCCCGTTGTCTCGATGCGGAAGTTTGGAAAGGGGGATTCCAGTTCAGATTGTCGTTCTCGTCATTTGAGCACGGTTCAAAATTACGAGGTCCGTCCCGAAGTAGCCTGTATGTTGCTTCAAAACCTGATGTTAGTATAACTAAATTAAACTAAGCCGGCCGAGGTGTTGCCGTCGTTATATGATAAAGGTTCAAAGTTATAAGATCTGTACAAAGATAAGCCTTGCGAAGCTGATTTAAAAGTTTTTCTTTAGTTCCCCCTTGGGGACCAAAATTCATTTCATTTGATTTATTCGGTTACTTCTTTTCAAAAGAGGATTTAGAGGGAATTTCGTAATATTTCAAAATGTGTGCTTTTTCTTTCATGAGATAAATATCGGATTTAATTTTTACTCAATTTTTTCGTCATCAGGTATAAAATATTCAGCCATTTGATTACTTTATGCCGTTTTAACGTAGGACTACGTTCCTCCCATTGGGGTCTCAGGAAGGAAATTGATTCACACGCCAAAACGCCACGAAAAACGTATGGGAGATCCTCTATATCTTGGTAACTACATATGTTAAAAACATAACTAATGTCTTATTTTGGAGATAAAGGGTAACAACAGAAGTTACAAAAAAAAAGAAGAAAAAATTGAAAATCGGAAAAGAGTCAAGCGAGTAAAGTAGTCCTGCCCCTTTAACATCAGCGGCTGTTTGAAAAAGACAGCCTCCCGTAATTTTTCCTTCTTTGCAGGAGTAGTAATTTATGCGCATATTTTTGAAGTATCCTCGAGGACGTTTACCTATTTATCATAAAATCAAATATTTATTTTTAATGTTTAAATATTTTTACAAGGCCGACGAATTATATTTACTCAATATTTACAGTTTAAAAATTTTTTAGTCTTTGAATTGAAAGTAAAATTAACTCATGCATTTCATAAAAGCCCTTAGCTATGTATGAATAAAGGCAGAGCCCCGTAAATAAAATTTTAGCATTAAAGAATTTTTTTATTTAAGTTAAAAAAGATTTCTTTGGAAGATTTTGAATTTATTTAAAAAACTCTCAGAAACGAAGTCTTATTCTCTGTTGTTATTTTGATTAAAATTTATATGGAGGAGAAGAGAAATACAAATAGTGACCGAACAGGATATAAAATCTGTTTCATTTTGTGCGACAATGTTGATTCATGCTTGTTTTTCAGTCCACGATGACAGGTTGCTACAATGTCTGTAATATTATTATGCATTTTTAGTTATTAGAAAATATTAGCAAGATGCTATATTTATTGTATACGGATTATAATTTCAACTAAAGCTTTGCTGGGCATTCTTCATCTTGCCTAAATACCCCTGTCCATTCCCGTCATGTGAAAATCACATGGTAGATGTAGGTGGACATGTTATGGACCAGTTTTCTGTTTTGTTTATTGCGGTAAAGTAGAATATACTTCTCTATACCCACCGACTTCCGGTGCTATGTCAATGGAAATCTTCAAAATTTCAACACTCTGTTTGAGGATGTTAATTAATGTTTAACTAGAGTTTTCTAATGTTTTGGTTTAAGGATAGTTCGAAAATACTGAATTTAATGTTCCCATTTCTGTAGCTCTCAATGTTTATTTAAAATAAGAGCCTAATTTTCTAAAAAAGCTGCCATAATTGTTCGTTATCGCCCTTTTTGGCGACTTCTAAGACTTGTTTGGCCGTTAAATTTTTAACTATACCATTTAGATAATCACCCTCAGTTAAATTTTTAACCAAACGCTTTAGCTAATTACAATCGTTCCATATGGAGTTTTTCCATTTTAAGATCTTTTTTTAAAACCGATTTAAATACAAAGGAGTACACGAACTTAAAGAACACAGAATTCAACGCTTTGTGTACTAAATAAAGAACTGATTCGGACTTGGCGCTTGATATAGTATCCAAATAGATTTGATGTTTACTAAAATTGGAGGGTTACCGGAAAACTGTAAACAAACCAGAAAACTTATCCACAGAACTGCATGTTGTTTTACGCTACTCAGTGGCGTTATGTCCTTTTCCTTCCTCGAAGATAAGGAGCGTTTGGCACAGTACAGCTAAGTACGGCCTTTTCGCCATAAAATCAAACCAAACCTCCCGAAGATTTGAAATGGATTCCAAAATTACATTAACGCGCCGCATTTTATTACTATCACTTGAGCATGAGTTGATTCCATCAATTATACTTTTATAGTGTAATGTATCAGAATATCAGCTGTTCTAGTTCCTTGCATCTTATTGGCTGCAAGAACAGTCTGACTGTGTTTCATTGGATAGTAAGAATGAGTTCTGACATTTCTCTTGCCATCCCAGAATTCAATTTCTGACCAATGCAATAAGAACATTCTTATTCAACAACGATCCAGTGATTATCGTCTCATTACATTGTCTAATTTATTGTCGGTATGTTGAATGTAAATAAATATATATTTTTTATAATTTTATCATTCATTACTACATTCACCACACCAAACGTTTATTTTGGTTGATATAGACAAAAAACTTTAACATGTGAAATGTGTTTTTCTCAATTCAAGACTTAGTTTTCAAATTTTTTTCTTCAATTGGAGACAAAGAGGCTTTGTAGCAAGCATGTCTCCAAACATACCTTTCTACTAAACCTAACGTATGAAATATCACCTCACTGTTTGAATTGTTATTTTGAAACTTGCATAAACTAAAAGGATCTCTCTCCCCCAATGCTAGTTCGTTAGGTGACATAGTCTATTTTGGAAATAAGTTTGAATTCGTCTAAAATTAATTTTGGTTATAGTGATGTCCAGATTATATTAAACTTGTCTCGCGATGTTATCCGGATTCCTGTTTCCTATACTGATAGCGAGTTCGTAAGAGCCATTAATTCAAATGCACATAGTAATTTGATCTTGTTCAGCATGATGGCGTTTTGAACGAGTCGTCTTTTGCAAATCAAACGGCCGATTATGTTGAATCAGCCAAACTACGCGGGCAATAATTAACCCTTTGTACTCGAGAGGTAACTCTCAGTCACCATTCTAGACGGCGCATCATTTTGACGTTCCTTGATTTCGATGGTTAAACCAGCGGGAGTGTTCTCCCCTAAACTTTCTCGTATACTTCCCTCAAAAGGTGCCGTTTCTCCTTCCCCCGCGTGGCTAAAAAAATTCGAACCTACTGTTATCCAGAATCCAATGACTATCAGAAGGTTTTTCATTATAGTGATTGAAAAATATCTAGGTAAAGAATTCAAAGAGATGCGTACCGATTAAAACGCATCTATCGCACACTGCTAGGTTTCACTCTTGCCGTCTCAAGGACAAACTGACGTAATCGCTCCTTTCGCGAGCACAGACGATTGCTTCAGTATGCATGCGTGTGGAGATAGCGGATTGGTTTCAATGGTAAATTATACAGACCGACAGACAGTCAACCCTTTGACGGATTTGGCCCAAACTTTTATACGGACTTACATTCATGACGATAAAACTGTCTACCAAATTTTATCCATCTAGCTATTCAAGTTTTTGAGTTATAGTGTTCACATGACTTCGGACATACAGACAGACAGACTTCCAGTTGACGGATTTTGTCCAAAATTTGATAGAAACCTACAAATTATGTTTAAAGACCATACACCAAATTTCATCCCCGTAGCTCTCATAGTTTTCGTGTTATTGTGTTCACAGACACACAGACATAATTCCAAAATTGTGTTTTTCGTACTCAGGGAGGTCTAAAACGTGGAGATTCGTCAAAATCTCGAGTTCGAATTTTTTGGCGATTACAATACTTTCTCTTTGTATACTTCGTATACGAGAAAGTAAAAACTACCTATAAAGTTTTAAGAAGTTGTAGAATAATTTTTCAGTAAAAATTAACTTGCACAAACATATTTTTAAAGTTCCAAAAGCAATAATACAAGCTCTTGTAGATCAGTGAATGATTATGCATCTAATTACTTTTCCGAGTACAAAGGGTAACAGAACTATGAAGACTTTAACCCTTTATTTACTGAATAAATTTACCAGCAACTTTTGAATTTTAATTTTGCATCAAGATACGTTTTGTTGCAGAATAGCTCCAGGAAAGAGCGAAAAACTTTTTTAATTAAATAAAATAAATTAATTAAATGAATAATTAAAGATTTTTAATTTCTGCCTTCAGTTGCCATCAACTACTAGCAGTTGGAACTACATGTTACGTGTCCTTGTGAATACCACTAGGAAAAATGGTTATATTACGAAGATATAAGCGTGATTTAGATGGTA
>BGPR01000478.1:154203-172624 GCA_013235015.1 Araneus ventricosus
TTTAAGTACCGTCGGGATATAAATGCAGCTGTTGGAACTACATGCTAGTGTCCTTGTGAATACCATCAGGAAAAATGGTTATATTACGAAGATATAAGCGTGATTTAGATGGTAATTTTAAGTACCGTCGGGATATAAATGCAGCTGTTGGAACTACATGCTACGTGTCCTTGTGAATACCACCAGGAAAGATGGTCATATTACGAAGATATAAGCGTGATTTTAGTGATAATTTTAAGTACCGTCGGGATATAAATGGTAAAGCTAGCGGCGAATCGGGATGTTTGCCCAGTGAGAGCTTGGGGAAAAGAGGAAGCTTGTCTTTTATTTATAACCTATTTAATTTGGAATTTTAATGTGGATGATATTAGAAAAGAGTAGTAACAGTAGCAGACGTCAAGTTAGTAGAAAACGGAATATTCACTAAAGCCAACATGAAATTTGTTACTTTTGGAAGTTTCTCAAAATCAAATGTTTTTCATTTACAGTAACATACACAGGGTGATTCTACTGATTTTGGCTCACCCCGCTTCACGGAAAATTGATAATGGTTTGCAACTTTTATCAATTCTTTTATGTAATCTGTGCAATATTTACAAGCATTTTCGTAAAAATAGCATGAATATTTGGGAAGATATAAAGGCTTCTTTAAAAAATTCAAATTTTTTTCGAATGTTTTTTGCTTATAACTTAAGGAGTTTTCAACCAAATTATATGAAACTAACAGAATACGTGGAAATATGTCATCGAAACAAAATGCGATCTAAATAATTTGAATATTAGAGAAGATATAAACATTTGTAGTAAATAATTTTTTACTATGGATGCGCGAAAGGTAGCGTAATTTTTCTTTCTTAACGTCGAACCCAGATATATAGTGCAACTTATATAAAAATTTCAGTTCAATACCTTTAAGATTCAGAAAGATATCGGCATTTTGGCCAGTGCTGTTTTATTTTAAAAGCTATCTGCTGCCCCCAGATAGCGTTTGCGCACCCATGTTCCTACGTGATTTTTGGATGCTTATCGTTTGCCTGATCATCCCCCTTAGAATCACCCTGTATTTCTGAAAAATACTGGAGTAAATAATCCGCAGATACTCAATATTGAAAAAAGCATACAAGGTAAAACGTATATCACCGAATTTAATGTTGTACAGTTAGTTTTATATGATATGTGCGCAAAAATATCGAATTATTTGCAAATTTTTTTAACCACAAAAGCTAAATTTGACACCCATACAAAAAATTCATTGCAGTTACGCTACACTTTCCTTTCGAAGTTAAATATTAGAAGGCTTGCACAGTCTGTAAATTCTTCTTGGTAACCAACAAGAAATTGCTCTTCTTGCTGTATTACTTATTATAAATGAAATAAATCTATAAGAAGTTAATTACTTTAATTTTTAATAATAATAAGAAGAATTAGTTAGTGTAAAAAGTAATGTACAAGAATTATCTCAACCAGATAATTTCAAGACAGATTTCCATTTTATATGACATCTTTATTAGGATCCCATGTTATTGTCAGTTCTGAAGTCAAGCTAGCAAAAATCCAAATGATCCGGATAAAAATTTATCAGATAACTACCCATACAAATGCTAAACGGACCGCGTTTTTGGCAGCTGGCCGAAAACCTTTGCAATTCATGGCGAGAGATATTGACGACGGAAAAATAGCAACAGCAACAAAATCTGTATAACGAAATTTCTCCAACCAAATGCACGTCTGCTTTATTAAAACATAAATCTTGGCCTTGGTTCTTATATTGGATATTCGCGTATAGCAGTGCACGTCGTTCGCACGACTTAATATTCTAAAAGTTTTGTTCTAAAAAAGAAAAGGAATTTTTTTTCTTAAGAACGGAATACTGGACTTCGTTGGAAATTGATTTAAAATATAAAACTACTTTGAAAAAGTTGCCTGAAGAAATATCACCCAAAAATATGTTCCCTGGTCTGTACGGAACTGCAGGAAAATGTTTTAAAGTAAGTGATAAAAAATGGAGGTAAAATGTATCCCAGGCGAACTCGAATCTACTTTTGAGAATAAATCTTTTGAGAAACGCTAACAAAATGGTACTTTCCTGTCTGGGAAAAGTTCGTAGTAGGAAAACTTCCTGTTAGAATAGGGTGAGTTTGCTAGTAGTTGAAGTCGTAAGAAACCGGTACCTACTTAAATTACGAAGTAAATTTCAAATAAAATTAGTTTTTTTTATTTAGCAATTTGTTTTATTCTCTTAAAATAATCTGACGCACTGAATTTGGGATTAGAAACCAATAGGCGTTTTCTTCTCACGCATTTTTTGTACACTTACGCAATACGAAGTGTCCTGTGTTTAGCTTCGTCTTTTAGTGAAAAGAATAGAGGACTTATTTTGGACTTATTACTGTCTTACCGACACGAGAAAAACCCTGAACAGGGTTGCCTCAAGTAGACGAGTTGAAGAAAGGAGGGAAACGGGTATAAAATCAACTGCAACATTGGCAAACTAAGCACACTTCGTTAGGCGAGAAAATCGTTTTCGACCGAAGTACAAAGCGAAATGAGACTTCCGCCGGTTCTATCTGCGCCAAATGAAATAAAGCCATTTCCTTCACCTCCAAAATGCAGTGGAGTAACCCGTTTCCATAACGACCACCATCGGCATGTCTGGTGTTTGGGGTTTTTCTAGTGGCGGTAGGACAGTAACGTCGTTGGATTCGATCCAGAATTTGATAGAAATATACAATTTGGGTGACAAGACTACATACTAAATTTCATTTATTTTGCTTGTTGTGTTTATGACTTCTCTTGTTCATATACAGACAGTTCATGAACAGGCAATCAAACAGACAGTCTACCTACCTTCCTACGGATTTACCCCAAACTTAGATGTAGATCTACGATTTAGGTGTAAAGCTCATATACTAAAATTCAATCATCTAGCTTGTTGCGCTTTTGAATTATATCGTCCAAATAATTACAAATGGACAGACAGATAAACTGGCGCAATCCATTAAAGAATAATGATAGACGAGTGCTATAAATCATTGACTTGATGATCATTTCACATGCCTACAGTGCTCAATCCGCTGAATGTAATATGCGATTTCATGGTATTGCAACTGATATTATAGATGAGTCCCGGAAGTCATCGAGATACCTTATAAACGGGGACGGCTCGTGCATAGGGACTGCGGTACTGCAGCACCCCCAACTGTTTCCATTGTGTAAATTTAATCAACTTATTTTATTTCGCATTTAATATTTAAGTCTATCAACAATCTAACGCAATTTTATATAAAACGATTTCGATAGTCAAATGAAACGCGAAGAAAAACCTACGCAGAAAACGCAGTTCAATATATTTTTTCACTACCCGAAGAAGAAACGCAAAGGAGAAATTAACTATTCAAACGGGAACTATGGATCTTTGCAACACCGAATTCCGCCTGCGCGCAGATTTTTCCTAACTTTCCCTGCCATAATTTTAAGCTGAAAGGGTACTGTCGAAGTCCACAGTTCCCGTCGCGTTAGAAACGGAGTTTTAAACGTTTTCTGGCGCGGAGAATCTTTTCGCCTGCTAAAACTTTGAAAATAAATAAAGAAATGAAAGACAGTTAATGATAAATAAAAATTTAATTGAGAAAGGTTTTTTCATTCCAAGAGATTTTTTTGATGATTTTTAGTTATAAATGCTGATGAAATATACAAGAGAAATTTTTCGTGACACAAACATGTTTTCAAAATTTTCGTGACCCCCCCAATATTCTGTACTTTTCTATTTGGGATCATGATTCATAGTTTAAGAAACCTAGATTTTGAATAAAACACGGTTCGCTTAGAGGAACAGAATTTCTTACGGAATATTAATAAATATATTCCCATTTTAAAATATCGCTATCTACCTTCGATGTAAAAGAATAAATTAATCATTTTTTCCCTCCTCTTGGCAATTCCCGTTGCTACATAATATATCAGAACTTAAATTCTCCTTTCTAACATTAAAAAAAGAATAAAATATTTTCTGACGCACACAATATGAATCGGGATAGGATTACATGTAGCTGTTTTGATTTTAATGGATAAAAAATAATTTAATAGTCATACAAGCATCAAGGTTAATGTTTTTGTTCTTTCGCCGAAAACAAAACAAGAATGAATTTTATTTTTAAGAAATTTTTAATGATACTAATAAATAGTATTCCTTTACGCTTATATTTATATTAGTTATACTATAACATTTTTCTCGTTAATTAATAAGAAAATTATTTTATTTCTGTACTATACTGTCATTTTAAAGTTGCACCGCAGTTGTTTTAATTTTTAAAAAATGTAATAAGGAATACAGGAAACGGAACTGAAAATCAAATTTCGAGCTTAAATTTTTTTACTAAAATTACTTACCTATAAGTTAAAATACTTACTTATTTGAAGAAAAAATGTTATAAGCTATTCATTAAATATAAAACCAGTTAAAGTTAATGAAAAAATCCAAAAAATGTAAGTGGTACGAATATACAATACTGCGCAGTGAAGGATGCGCACGAAGGACAGCACCCCAAGGTTAAATAACACGAGCCGCCATACTGGTTGGAATCTAGTATATACAACCTATAAACCTGGTATGCGACGACATTTTAACTTACGTTTGAATCTCGAAAGAATTAGAAGGATATCGGGATGTCTGTCTAAAAGTTCTGCTATAAAATGTATTTCTTATTTCTGTCTAATCTAGATTCTCTAGTTTGAAAAAATACAATTTCTTTTTCTGGTCTAATTGACCGTTTCGAGTCGGTTGGTATATGCGTATGTATATACTGACATTTTATTACGCCATTTTCTCGTAGGAATATTGTTTGTCCACCTATTACTTTGTATCTTATATGTAGAATCTCGTATTTCTAAGTCCTGTTTTCAGCCAAATGCAGTGTATTTGAAAGGCTAAAACCACACAGATTGTGGGTCATTTTGAAGAAACTTCGTTATCAAACTGCTTCCTATAAAATGCTCTTTATGACTTTCGCAAATCTTCAGCTTTAAACTTGGAAATGTCTGATTTTGTAACTGTCTTATCGCAGTTGGTTTTATAGGTCGAGAATACATACATGGGCAAGAACCCCTTCAGGAAAGAAGATTTAAACATGGACAAGAACCTCCACATAAAATAAAATTCTTAGAACATTTCGGGTACTATTAGTGATACAGAGTATAGTAAAATATTAACTTCCACTAATTGCACATTCCACCAAAAAAGTACTTTCATTTCGAGACATTTTCAAGAAAACTGTATAAAAATTCTCTTTCTCCCAGCTTCAAAAATCTCTGTCGGCCCCGAAGACAAATTACCTCTTGAGTAGAAAATAGTCCCGTCACCTTATACTTGAGAGCCCAAAGTAACTTTAATTAACTTCCTAATTCCACCGAGTCTTTCGAAAATGGACACTCGAGCCGGCAACTTTTAGAGCCCGGGGATTATTGCGTTGGGTTACGAGAGGAAACTTATCGCGCCGAGTGTCATTAAGTGGTCGTGACAGCCCTTTTAAGAAGGGCGCTTTACACGAGAGTTTTACAGAAGCTCTCGCGTCCCTGAAATGTTAAGCGACGTTTTATGAGGGAGTGCTGTTGGTGTTGGGGGAAGATGTCACGTTGTGTTGCTATTGATGGAGTAGAGAGCAGAGGACTAGGGTTTGCATTAGGGCAGCTCTTCTTAAATCTTTTCCATTCGTGATTCTATTTTCGTTCGAAATATTTTAATGGGGGACCAGGGAAGGGAAAATAATAAAAGACGAGGCATTATATAATGATAAGTGGAAGAAGATGTAATTTTGAATAGTTATTCGAAAATGAAGACAAAATTATCTCCATATCATTTTTACTTTTTCGTATAGTAAGTATGCGAGTATTCGAAGAAGTATATACGTAAAGAGGAAGTTTTGCAATCGTCAAAAAATTCAAATCCGAGATTTTGATTAATCTTCACGTTTTAGACCTCCCTGAGTCCGAAAAATACAATTTTGGAATTATATCTGTGTGTCTGTGAACACGATACCTTTAAAACAGTTAGAGTTAGAGGGGCGAAATTTGATATATGAGCTTTACACAAAATAAGTAGATTTATATCAAATTTTGAACGAAATCCGTCCACGGGAAGTCTGTCTGTCCGTGTTCATATGAACAAGATAACTCAAAAATTTAAATAGCTATATAGATAAAATTTGTTACACAGTTTTATAATCAGGAATGTGGGTACTTATCAAGTTTTGGACCAAATCCGTCAACGCGTTGACTGTCTGTCGTCTGTATAATCGCATTCGTGTTAACACTCTAACGCCTAAGCGCAATGACTTGGATAAATGAAGTTTGATATGTGGTTTTCTAACATAATTGTAGATTTGTGTCCAATTTTGGTTTCAATCGGTTAAAAAAAAGACATTCAAGTTGCATATTCAGTTTCTTCACCAGTTTAAGAAGCAGAAATAAAGGCGCGACTGCTTTGCGCGTTTTCCCACTCCTGTGTTCGTGAATGGTGCGTGTTACTGCCGCTTGGAGTATTTTTTCCCCACCCATGTTAGAGAGAATGGGAGACAATTTTGAGGAGACTACTCCCGTTGGTTTGTTAATAGTATTTAACGTGAACTTTTGAACGTGTTGTGAAAATTTTGGTAAATCCATTATTATTCTACTTGACTCCACTTGAGATATGACTTAGGAGACTATACATCCCGGATTAGCCCGGCGTGTATAGTCACCTTAGCTGTATGTCGCAAATTGAAAAAGTGTCCCGAATTTATCTCGCATTTCTAATAAATATCTTGAGTTGTCCCCAATTTTACATATAAGAAAAAATTACATGTTAATAAAATATTAACTAGATATAATTTTATAAAAAAGATAATTAACAAAGTTAAACTAGTTCCATTTTACTACTCGTAGAATATGGTCACCCTAATTTAGTTCCAGAAAGAAAGTAAAGTTTTTCCCCTAAACTAGTGATGGGTAAGCTTCGGCCCTTTTAGAGGCTCTATCCAGCTGTCAGCAGATTTTAAAATAAAAGTAAAGAAATTTTATAACTAATGGATATGCTATATTTATAGTAAGAGCTACATTTATAGCAAAATATAGCTTTTAGTAATGTAGTCACACATTCATTCATCGCATTTATAATAAAGAATGTTTAAAATAATTGTTTTTGAGTTCAAATTAGGTATAAAATAATTGATACGGGCGGCCAATTTTCTTGGCCAGGTTTTAAAGAAACATTTTATTTCTTTTTATTTATTTATTCAAAGAAAGCACACTACAGAGATGACCCCATTTACAGTGTGCATGATCAAAAACATACAAAAAACACAAGCCACAAAGTATATTAAAACACAAAGAAAACCATCGGGAGTAGCCTCCCCTAAACCTTCTCGTATATTTTTCAAACATTTGTCATTTCCCTTCCCCCTGTTTTGATAAAAAGTTCGAATCAACTGTAACCCAGAATGCAATGACTATCAGAAGGTTTAGGCCGCGGTGGCCTAGTGGTAAGGTCTCGGCTTTGGGGCCGGAGGGTTCCAGGCTCGAAACCCGACTCCACTGAAGATCCGCCGTGTATGGGGCCTGCTGCACGCTAAATCATACGTAGTGGTCAAACGTCCTCCCGTTGGTGTGGCGTGGAAGTTTGGAGAGGGGGGTGCCAGCTCATGTGTCGTCCTCGTCATCTGACCGAGGTTCAAATTACGAGGTCCGTCCCAAAATAACCCTCGTGTTGCTTCAAAACGGGACGTTAATATAACTAAACTAAACTATCAGACGATTTTTCATTGTTGATTATAGTGATAGTAAAATATTGAGGTGAAGAATCATATTCGTATGAAAAGATGCGCATGTATTAAAACTTCGCAATATTTATTTTTTTTATCAAACTCTAGCAATGCAAGTTCCGCGTGCGGAGAAGAAAATAGGAGAATAGCTTGCGCATACGCAGAGATTGCTTCCAGTACGCAAGTAAAATGAGACGCCCTAAATGTTTACCTCCTTACAAAATCTCGCCGCCAGAATTGATTTTTGGCAAACTGCCAAGTTTTCGGAGTGTGCCTTCTTTGCACAGGCATTTCTACCAGTACGCATGCGCATGGAGTTGAACAAGTATGCGATTATACAGACCGACATACAGTCAGCCCGATTTGGCCCAAAATTTTATACGGACCTACATTCATGACGATAAAACTGTGTACGAAATTTTATCCGTCTAGCTATTCAAGTTTTTGAATTATAGCGTTCGCATGACCGCGGACATACATACAGACAGACTTCCCGCTGACGGATTTTGTCCAAAATTTGATAGAAACCTACAAATTATGTTTAAAAACTACCTACTAAATTTCATCCCTTTATCTCTAATAGTTTCCGAGTTATCGTGTTCACAGACATACAGACACACAAACAGACATAATTCCAAAATTGTGTTTTTCGGACTCAGGGAGGTCTAAAACGTGGAGATTCGTCAAAATCTCGAGTTCGAATTTTTTGACGATTACAATATTTTCTCTTTGTATACTTCGTATACGAGAAAGTAAAAAAGTGCCAAGCAGGAGTCAATAAATACCGTGCACAGAAGATTGCGTTCAATACGCATGCGCGTGGAGATACGGACTCGTTGGAGATGCGCTTATACAGACCGACAGACAGTCAACCTTTCGACGGATTTGGCCCAAATTTTGATACGGACCTACATTTATGACGGTAAAACTGTGTGCCAAATTTTAACCATCTAGCTATTCAAGTTTTTGAGTTATAGCGTTCGCATGACTTCGGACATACAGACAGACAGACTTCCCGTTGACGGATTTTGTCCAAAATTTGATAGAAACCTACAAAGTATGTGTAAAGACCACATACCAAATTAATTTCATCCCCGTAGCTCTAATAGTTTTCGAGTTATCGTGTTCACAGACAGACAGACAGACATAATTCCGAAATTGTGTTTTTCGGACTCAGGGAGGTTTAAAACGTGGAGATTCGTCAAAATTTCGAATTCGAATTTTTTGACGATTACAATACTTTCTCTGTGTATACTTCGTATACTATAAAGTAAAAAGTAACTGCAGAGAATACAACAGTTTTATGCTCAAAACCTCATCAATTATAAAAATGTAAACACATAAATGTTTTAAAATGAAAACACGCAATTACAAAAGCACTAAAAATACACTTAGGCTCCAAAAGTCCATGTTGCACACCGTCACATTAAAATTATTTAAAAAAATCACACAATTTTAAAAAAAATTTGAACACCAAATCAAAAAACCATTAAAAAAGCAAGGGTCAAAAAGTCAAACACACACAAGCATTAGATCAAAGTATGAAAATCTTAATATGTATAGTCAAGTGTAAGAAAAGAAAAAGAAATCAGAAGACGTTTGACGTCAAAGAAACGTTTGCCCAATCCCTGTTCTAAACTGGTCAGACGTCCCTGATTAATTGGAACAGTCTCGATTTTTGACTCTTGCAAAATGTACTGTCTTATAAACTTTGCTATTTTGTTTTGTGTATGCACGCAAAATATTAAAGACAGTTTATTGATTTGAATGTATTTACAATATCTCTTTGTATACAATATTTTAAGCCTGATTGGAATTATATTAATTTTCCATTCTCATTTTCGGTAGATAACCTAATTAGGTTAAGTTGTTCGAAGTGAGGTTAACTTACGTTATTCATATAGGCTAACTTTGAAAAACAAAAGTGTGAGGGAGTTGCACGTCCATGCTGTCACGATATCTACTGTTTCAGTTTTTCCTTTAATTTAAATTTTAAACAAATAATTCGTTTTAAAGAAATACTATGTCAGAATTCGGTACAAATTCCTATCCATTGATATCTTATTTATAAAGGAGGCTTTGTTCTAGTTAAGTTGAGTTGAATTTAGTTACATTAAAGTCCGATTGAAGCAACACGAGGGCCATTTTGGGACAGAACTCGTAGTTTTGAACGGCGGTCATATGACGAGGACGACACCTGGGTTGGCACCCCCTCTAGGCTTCCGCAGTACACCGGCAGGATGGCGTTTGGTCCCCTTACGTATGATTTAGCGTGTAACAGGCCCTATATACAATGGATCTTCGCTGGAATCGGTTTTCGAACCTGGAACCCTCCGACTCCAAGGTCGACACCTTATCACTAGGCCTCCGTGGCCCTCTTGTAATAGTAGGGAAAAGGGGATGTTTACATCAGAAATAATATACAGGATTTTTAAGTACATGTAGGGATTTTCTTAAATATATTTTCAAATTCAAATCATAATTTAAATTTTTAACCATCAAGTGAATAAAATATAATCGACTGGCATGAGTTTTTAACATGTTTTATTCTAATTGTGAGTCTGATAAAATTGCATAGTGTTAAGTATTGAAATAGCTACAGATGACACTGATGAATAGACTCAGGAGTGATTGATTGCTGTTATTTTTTAGCAACATGTAGCGGGTTATAATTAGTTACCAAATATATGGCGAGTTCTAATTGGAGCAGAAATCGATTATGTAGATATTCGCGCATTGTTTTCGGGACAAACATGTGTTTCACCTCACCTTGACTAATAGGAACTTTGGCCAGGTATTTTAAAGGAGCAGGGATTCTCAGTCTAAAAAAAATCATTCTTTAAGGGAAACACAGCTACAAAATCATCGTGGTTAATTCAACAAAATATCATCCGTACTATTTCTGCGCATTTTGCAACGTATCAAAGTTCAGTTCAGAACTGTTACTGTAGACGTTTTATTTACTGGTGAAGTCCTACTTGTTATTGTGTACATTATGTTATCTCTCGTTTTCGGTCATTGGCCTAGTTTATATCGAAACTGAATTTTCGCCTTCTCTCTCTTATCATCTGGCATGAACAAGTATAAATTCTGATAACGCGAAGTGTTCTTCAAATCTTATCTAAGCAAAAAGTGAGCGTGATTTCATTCAAAATTAAATGCGACTGTAAATCAAATTCCCTATTGTTAGCATTGGAGTGATCTTCTTCGGCACGTTAAAATGTGTAATGCGATGTTCTTTGATTATGTGTCCATTGTGAAAAATCGACACATAATCGAAGAACAGAACCATTTACATTCCGAAAATAAATGGTGTTATAATACAATATTTGGATAAAAATTATCACTTGATAACTCTCATAAGGATTAGTTTTATCTCACCACTTCAATTCATTAAATATATTATTTTTGACTAGTAATAGTTGAAAAAGCAACAACAACAACTAAGATCTGCTGTTTCTCGCATTCTTTAAAGGTTTAGCCTTTTTTTGTTTCCGAAAGAGAAATATTTACACAAGTCTTTGCTTTTATCAGTATTCACAAAATTAGAATTGAATGTCTGCTTTTAGCAGTATTATAAAAATTACAATTAAATGTCTCGCCAATACTAATTAATGTCTCGATTGTTTTAATAGTGCCTAACTCACCATTGATTCGCCAAACATTGAAACAATTAAAACGGCCACCACCTTGAAACGGAATCGAAAAATAAAAATCCTTACACATACGTCAATTTTAATGACCCATTTTATTGCTTCGTCAAATCTTTCACTCGCACGTTTTATCACTTCTAACGTTGAGATGAAAACAGTAGCTTTCTCTGAACATTAACCCTCCGAGCATCGCAAACGTCTTTTTCCGTTTTTTATGTTCAGTTTAAAAGCAGATATCTCGTATTTATATGTCTATTTTCTTAAACAACCATAGATAAAGTATTCTTATGATTTCAGGGATATAATTAAACACAAAAAAACATAGGTTCATTTACTTTAAAAGCTAAGTTTTCTAACCTGGCAGCTAAAAGATCAAAATAATTGGGAACTCGGAGGGTTAACACCACAGTAGAATTTTTATTTCCGCTTTTATTTCGTTATGCACAGCACACCTTTTAATATGCACGCACAGCAATACAATGACGTTATTTTAAATACTCTCTCTATGCGATGTTTCGTTTAATTGATTTCGGAAGTTGAAAATAGCACAGTTGATCTAGAGATGGATCTCACAATGGCATGTGCAAATTTCATGCCGCTCCTCTTCACTCTGTCGGAGCAATTCTTGTGACAGACACAAGTATTTTCTACTTTATATTATAGATTCAAAAGATATGCATCATAATTTGGATTTTAATAAGGTTTCATTATTAATGAAAGCCGAATTTCGTACTGAATCTGAATATGAATGGAAGATATTGGAGGAGCTATCTGCAGTATTTATTGTCATGAAATTCAAATTTTATGGTAGCGATGGAAAATGATATTTTAAATGTAATTTCACACTGAGAAAAAAATTCTGGCAGAAAAACCATATTTGTATGGTAATGGCATTTCTGGTAATAAAACCAGAATTCTGGTGATAATTAACAAAATTTACGGTATTTAAATCATTTATTTAATAATCTTACTGTTCGTTCTGGTAACGGTTTACGAGAATTTCTGGTTTTCGAAATTATGGCTCTTTTTACCAACATGTTTAGTAAAATTACAACGCTGAAAAGTTAATCTATCAGCAAAAACGGTTTTCATACCATATACTTCGTTTTTTTACGAGAATCACGATAAAATTACCAGATTATTCCTCAGAAAGTATCGTTCATTTTACCATATGTCTGGTAATTTGACCATGTTCAAACCTCTGGCACCTACCAAATACAATGGTATTAGTGAATTCATTTTTTTTATCATGCCAGATGTTAAATCTCACCTCTTCATATAACTTCATTTCCAAACTGAAACTTTCATCACTAAGTGAAACTGAACCCACTAAACAGATACATAAAACAGACGCCACTATGGATTGATCCATCCGGGTATAGAATCGTTTCACACTTCAAACCTTCAGTAATGTCCTTATTTTGAGTGATTTATTGGTATACTTGAGGAAGAACTTTAACTACTTCCATCCAACAAAGTGCCGCCGCATCTTTCTGTGTTCGCTCGGCCATGTTTAGCATGACGGGACATTCTCGCATTGGCAGTATTTGGATTAAAAACCTAACGGAGTGGGGAGGTACAGGAGTTTACTGGTAAGTACTAAATTTTATTTTGAATTCATTTTTCGGTAATGTTGAATTAAGTATATATCTATTTAAATTATTTGTGAGTATGTATTTAAATAAAATTTCTCATTTATTGAAAGTTAAAAATTTGTCAGCTGAGTAAATTGAATGTCGAAGAAAGAAAAAAAAAATAAATATATGCATATATATGTTCACAAGAATACTTTATTTGTAGTTTCTTTTCATGTCACTCGTATTAAACTTTTTTTTTGTTTATGCCGAGTCGGTGGCCTTCGACCCCCATTACATTTGAATTTATAAATTAAACGTAAAAATCTTTAAATAATTAGCAAATTTCTTAGCTCATTTTCATAGCTGTTTTACGATGCTCTCATAGCTGTTTTTACGATGTGAAAAAAATGAAAATATTTTGTTCACTTCCTTAATGCATTTAATGTATTCTTCATCGATGTTCTACCAATAATTTAATATTTAATTGCCGTTTATTTTTAAATACCTTTTCCTCATAAGTCAATTAAGTTTAAGTTCGTTTTGCTACCATTTCCTGAAATAAAATGTCGAAATTTTACTTTTTTTAAAAATTAAGATTATGAATACTAGGTTATTAAACAATTATTACAAACGTATGAAGATATGTTTAATTTTATTTCCATGTGTATGGTGAAAAGGAATGCGTCAAAATTATTCAATTTGCAATAGTTTTTTTGTTACATCAGATAATGGTAAAAGCAAAAATTAAATAATTTGATATTTTATGTATCATCATTTTTAAAAGACAGACTTTTATTCACTATGACCTTTGTATTCTAAAATATATTTACATTGCTGCAATGTTTTTTCCTTTTTTTTTATCTCCATACTCATTACCGAAAACTTCTATTAATGGTTGTCAGTTTTAATATAGGGAATATTTGATCAGCTTGTATTTTGATTTATTAGTATTTTAATAGTAGTGTAGATGCCCAGTTTTGGCCACTGCACCAGTTTTGGCCACATTGGATATGTTTTTCCAATAATTAAACCAGTAATTTCAAATCAACTAATAAGAAGCATTCAAATACTTTAAACAATCCTTATTTTACTATTTTCAATCTGATTGGTTCATTTTTCTCAAACATGTGATTTGTAAAAAAATTAAATGCATGAGCATTTATTGTAAACTCACAACTGTTAAGGTTTTTGTTAAGGAACAAGTATTTGCAGTTTTTCATCATCAAGCTCTCAGAATTAAATGATTAATCTAAAACTTATTACCCTTAGGGTTATTGAGGTAAGCTTTCTTTTTATTCTGATTTCATATCAAAATTAATTATTTTTAAGATTAAATGGGCGGTGGCCAAAACTGGTACTTGAAATTTACTATATGTGCCAGTTTTGGCCACACATAAATTAGCCGCATGTTTTAAACCATTACATAAATTTAAAAATTCCTGGATGAAATAAAATCAACTAATTTAGTTTTGTTTCTAAAATAAAAGTAACTGATTTAGTTTTGTTTGTTTTCATTTTACATAGTAATGGCTCCAATTAAAAATAAGAAGGCAGGTAGCATTTCCATAAAAAAATTTTGCTACTCACTATCTAAAGTTGGTAAAGGCCATTCAAAATGGAATGTCAAAAACATCTCCATTTTGAATGTTTACCTCACATTTATGTTAGAAAATTTCAACTTGAGGAACCTGACTCGAATGATGAGGAATATTTTTTTTTTGTATGCATGGATTGCTCTAATTTTAAAAATGATTGATGAATTTGATTAATGTTGTAATTAAAAATTATAAAAATACATATTTGTGGATATTGTTAGTGAGTATAATACTGCAAATTCTTGATTTGTAAGATTTTTAAAAAAATTTATGCTTTTGCAATGTTAAGTTTATTCCTCTCCCCATTTTTTTTTCATATTTTATCAAAAAAAAATTATACAAGCATATATAATTTGTATTTTATCAACCAAATTAAATTATAGTTTGTATTTTACAACCAAATTAAATTATTCTTTTCTGCATTTTTGTTTATTTTTTTTAAACTGAAATCTGCAGCTAAAATCAGTTTAGGTAAATTTTTTTACATATCTTTATAAATTCCTCAAAAAAATCACATTTAAAATAACAGAAAATAATGTACTAAACTATATATTGCATAAAAATGATTTATTTTTACTTAAAATTCATTAAAATGTCTGTTAAAAATATAATATTAGTGTGGCCAAAACTGGTGCATAGAGGTGGCCAAAACCAATTCAGTGCAAATTGGGTAATTTATTTAAAAAATTAATAACTCAAAATCTGAAATATTCTTCAGAAAAATGTCATAACTAGCAGAAAGCCAATAAAATTTGCTAAAGAATAGTATATATAGTAGTAGTAAAGAATAGTATGATTTAAACAGTCATCCACTGTGAAATTTCCATTTCCAATTTTCTCTTAAGGTTGCCAAAACTGGATCATCTACCCTATAATTATTAACATTAGGATAGTGTTTGATACCTTATTGGACTTTTAAACTTTGAATTAGATTTTAATCTAATCTAAATGTGAGTTTGTTTTTCCTTTTTTTCTGATATTTTGATGTCACAAGTTTATTAATTTGCTTAATGTATAACTCGCAATACTTTAGTACCCAATTGTAGTAACTCAAAATAATTTAGTGGCTAATTGTTGTGTAGAAAGAAATTTGTAAAAATACTAAAAATGTATTCTAGAATTTTTTGATTGATTGCAATTGTATTGAAAAATAAGTTATTTTTACAAATTTGTTCATAGAAAATGCCGGTACTCAAGCATTCAAAGACAAAAAATCAAACTACAATTATTTAATAGGACTATGTAAAATATATTATGATTGCTTTCAGGAATATAGTTTGTACTTTATAGAATGTGTAATCTTGTCTTTTAGTTTAGTTTTTGCAAAGTTAAAATAGTATCAAATTTTAAACAAATGTTTTCATGTAAATTAGATTAAGCATTAAATGAACACCTTTATTCACACTCTTACTGTAAACCTTAAGAAGGAGATTAATGGTGAGTTTTCTAAAAATGCACATTTTTGGTCATTTGTTTTGATATTCTGATGCAGAAAAGAATAGATTTTTTGTCAATGTAGTCGAAAACGGCAAAAGTATTAAGTGTAATACGAATTAACAAGCTAGTATGTTAAATATTTTAGCTGCTTTTTTATGTTAACGCATATGTATTTTCACAATTCTTTCTTCAACTTTGTTGTTTTCTGTATTCTATTTGTAAACTTCTTGCATAAATATAATATGAAAATTATCAAAATCAAGTTATCATAAGAACAAATTGAAAGAATGTTCCTATTACGTTTTGTTTCCTTCATAACTTGAACATCTTTCTATTATTTATACTGTGCTTCTTAAAACTGTTATATCTAAAATTATATATTTTTTATGAAGAATATGGATGGGTGGAATATGTATAATTCTTTTTTGTGTTTAGATTTTTTTTTACTTTCATATCTATGCATTTATTTATAGTTTTTCAAAGAATTGAAAAAAGTAAATTGTAAGCAACTTATAATCGACATATAATCTGCATAGCTCCTAAACTTGAACTGTGTCATTTAAAGAGTCTCTACTTTATTTCCTATTCATGTCTTCTGTATTTTCTGAGATCTTATTTTTGGAGAAATTACTATTCTCTTTCTTTACTGGACAACTCTAAAGCAACAATGTAGTAACTAAAATTAAATTTACGCAAGTTATGAAAATATTGAAATAAATAAGATGTATAAGGTTCAGTATAATTTTTGAACATATCGAATAGCTATTCTAAATATATGCTGCTAAATTATATCGAATACATAATTGAAACATTTTTAATTTGATCAATTATTATATTTATTAATTTACAAAATAAATATATAAATCTGAATGATTTTCATTTTTATTTAATTATTTATTAAGAAAGTTAACCTATGTTAAGATGCAATAGTTTTGAGTAATTGGGTAGTTTTCCCACTCCAGGTTTTTAAGTACATTGTAGAGTTAAATTTCATTGCTCACACAAACATAAGGGATTTTAGAGAAAGAAACTGAGATTTTAGAAGGGAACATTACCTAAAACTCTAAATACATTTATTTATGTTTAAGTACTTTTGAAATTGGATTCACTTCTTTTGGAACAACGAGGTCACTTCACTTGATTTGTGATGTAAATATAAAAATTCTGGTATGATATACGAAATTTTTCTGTAATTCTATTTTTCGAATATAAATTATTTTTCAACAAAAAAAAAATCAATTTTCTTTGAAAGAAAAAAACTGTCGCTTTTTTTAAAATATATTTAGTTTTACATATTCTTAAAACGTTCACGGGTAGCGTAGCTTAATATAATATTCAGAGAAGATTCCAAAAGTGGAGCCACTAAAACACAAAGGTCTAGGAAAGACACATGTATTCAAGGTGTCAGTTTATAAGATTGAGACAATATAATTTTTTTTTTATTTCTTTGGGAACAAAATTTTCTTCCCCTGCAAATTACCTTGAAAAATCTTATGTGCTAAAACCGCTAGCACGTTTTCACAAATCATGATCAAGACTTATAAAAATGGTGTTATTATTCAATAAGAAAATTTTGTCAAACAAAATAAGCAGAATAAATGTAATGCTTTGTTGAGAAGTTTTAATAACAGTGACTTTGAAAATGTTCTCATTTTGAGGCTACTAAGCATCTCTGTATTAATATGCGCATATCGTTTATCATATGGATTTAGTCTACCTATTCATAACAAAAGAATTGTAATTAAATGGTTAGTTTTTGAGAAAAAACAAATATTTTGAAAATTGTTGAACACGAGTTGAACTTATTTCGTTTATTACAGTTAATGGAAATTTTGTATTTATACAAATAGCACAATTTTAAAAACTCTGATCATGCTCGTTCAAAATGTACTGAATGTATAAATTTTAATACGGAAGTTGCAGTGGGAAGAAATTTAGTTTATATAAATAATGCCTCTATTGAGGTATGAAAGTCAGATAATATCAATTGAGGAATGAAAATCGGAACAAACATCTTGAATATATGTTTTATAAGCCATATATTTTGACAACCCATTTTACCTTACCCGACTCTATTCAGGGTTCCCAGAAGCCCTCAAAATGCACTAATAGGGCACTTATTTGCATATTTATTTTTAGGGGCTTAAAGGCATTATTCATAATTTAAATGATTTTTCAATATTTCATAATTTTTCTTTTGTTAGGTTACCTCAGATGTTGAAGGAGATTTGCAGTGTTGGAAATTTCGAAGCCAACAATTTCTGCACTGTATCCGAGAATGAATCGATGTAGTCAAGTCCTTACTCTTTATCGCAGAATATCACTTAAGCATAACATTTAAAGTTATATCAAATTGAAAAAAATTG
>BGPR01000478.1:179055-200388 GCA_013235015.1 Araneus ventricosus
ATTCTGGTAAATTTATCAAATTAAATGGTCTAAATTACCATCTTATTTGGTAGTATTACCTTTGTGTACGGTAATAATACCAAATTCCATACCAAACAGAGTGGTAAATAAACGATATTTTTCTGGTTATTTTACCATAAAGTCATTACTAAACTGCTACGGTAAAAAATACCGTACTTTATGGTGTTCCATATGAGCCAGAGAATACGGTAAATTTTACCATATTCTGGTAGTTTTGACCAGAATTTTTTTTCAGTGCATAAGCTTACTATCATATATAACTATTTGTGATTTGAATTCAATGATTTAATTTAATGCCAATGATTAATTTATATTCCGAAGAATTCTTGTGCAGACACCGTTTCCTACTTATGAGATATGTCAGAAGACAGGACCGGTCTCTATTTCCATTGAAATCGCACATAATTAGAGAAAAGGTTTTAAATATTTTTATTCTCCTGATCATTGATCAGTGAGACACCAAGCTTTACAAAAAATAAATAAGTAAAGGAGAGGATTTCGGAATCTGAGAATAATCGGATTCCGAAATCCTCCGCGCTTCTGCGCATGTGCCAGGCGGAGTTGATTTAATCAAAATAAGGGGGAAGTGAAAAATGGGGGGATGTTTACATTTTACTTAGCGTGACCTAACAAAGAACTCCGGGAATAAGCTCATCCTACTCATTGCCTTTCACCCCTTTCCGGAGTAAAATCGTCCAAAAGTGCTAGTTTCGACATTTTGAAACGATCAGTAGAACCTCTAGTCCGAAACATCGTAGCATGATTTGATTATGTGGTATCACCACACTAATACCGATCTTGTAAACAGCGCCCTCTACCCTTTGATCTTGTCTAGATAGCGAGAGACGCTCGCACCAGGAAGAGCAAGATGTGCTCTCAACGTGAAACCTGCAATAATGGTGTAATAGATCTCCATCAGTTGTATTAGGTCGGACGGACATACGGACGTTTATATTCAATAACATGTCAGATGTCGGAGGGACATCTAAGTAATGTACTATTCAGACAGAACCTCAGTTGCGTGCCACATCTGTATATAATCATTACATCTGTAGTCGTTCAGTCACTAAATTCATAGTATAATTTTAGTGACTGCTGAATTGCGTAGCCACAAAAATGAGTTCAGCTCGATTCGTCTGTCTTTTCTTCGCCTGATGTGATTGCATAAGCCATCGCATTCAGCGTGTGACAATTCTTACACCACTCAATTTACAGAAAGAATGCCTGCCTGAAAAGATTATAACAATCATTAAAACGAAAGTGAAAATTCTGCTTTGGAATCGATCTCCAAAGAAAGCACCTTTTTTATGGTCATAATGTTAAGATTGGCAAAAGCACGCGAATGGAAGAATTGATGAAATAATAAGATTAGTTTGAATTTCATTACAACAATAAAAAGTGTTTTATAAGTTGTGTTTAAAATTAATTTGGAAAAAATTATTAAAATTGCACCGAAATAAAATTGGTATAACTGAAAAACTTTTTTTTTTACATTTCAAAGTGGTGTAAAAATGGTCTTTCTGCTATAATATGCTTCGAAGTTATTGACGAAAAACGCTAAAATTTTGATTATTTTTTAATTAATTAAAATTTTGAAAAACACTTTCTCAACAAGCACCCAATACTCAAGAAGTAACTACGTACCAAATTTGATTGCCCTAGGTCCAACGGTCTGCTCTATAGAGCGTTTTCAACGATTTTATAATCACGCACCAGGAATTTACGAAAATATGCCAGACTAAAAACATTATCATGTTAAAAAAATCAGATAATTTCACAAATAAATGCTATGGAGGAATAAGTTCCTCAAAAAGAAACAAAAAATTTTGAAAAATATTTCGGTCATCAGAATATCCACTTAAGGATGGCAGTTTAGAGTTAAAATCCTCATCTTTTAATATATCAGACTTCAATATATTAGTAATAAGCAACAGTTACATGTCGCCATATTTAGTGAGCTTAGCCCGACTTCAAGATAAGAATTTCTCTCGCTTTTGAAGAAAGGATTTGATTCTGAATTTCAAGAACACATTTTTTTGGTCCAAGTTTGATGATAAATTTCTTTTTCTTGATAATTTGGTATCAGATTTCCTCGCTAAAGTATTCGAATTCTACTAAGTTATTTTGAAAAAGTTTCTTTCTTGCAAACCACAGCACTTGTAGTTAAAGAATCAAAGCATATTGCATACTCCAACAAACTGCCTGAGTAGAAATTTTTCTATGTGTTAAAAATGTTATACATTAATACATTAAGCAGTTTATTTCCTTGACATAAGAATTTATTTAACCTTCTAATGAGATGTCGAATCATATTTGGGTCATTTATTGTTATTTCAAACCATACAAGAACGTAAAGGGCACATGCGATACTTGCCCAAGTGTTATTTTAAATCATATAAGAAACGTAAAGGACGCATGAAATGCTTACTAAGTGTTCTTGTTTTTAAAATTAATTGCTACTTTCATTTAATAATACATTCAAATATCGCAGCTTCTGTAATTCGATATATGAATCAGAAGTCGACGGCGTATCAATCATACCGTTGTAGGCGAAGAAGTTAACTCCAAATCAAATTAAAACGTACCTTAACAAAAATGTTGAGATTTCATAAATAATATAAATACACTGTTTCATATTCTTATTTACGTGTTTATTTACAGTACACACAAAAGGGAAAAGCAAAAATGTATCAATTTGTTACAGACACAAACAACCTAAAGCACCTGAACACATCAAACTGATTTCACAACAACTCACAAAAGAAAAACATTTCAAAATACCTAGAACTGAAATAGCAGCAAACTGCTGAACTCAAACGACAACTGAATAATATTAACAAGCTTTGTAGCTGGTGCAAAGCAAATGTTTACATATTCAAAAAACACGGAGACAACGTTCTTTCCAAGAATTTGAACACCATTTTGCTTGTCTTCGAGGGAAACGTTCTTCTATTTCCAAATACTCGAGAAGCAAGACTAACACTCCGCCTCCCAAACTCAATTCCCAGACTAAATCTTGGATGAAATCTGAAGCACTTCTTTTCTTCCTTCTTGTGCGAAAATAAAAAGAAACATCCTTCGAACTTGAAAGGAAAATAACTAAACCTCTCGTTCTTTCAACAGAGACACACGCTATCTTCATCAGCCCGGGCGCTAACATGTGAAAAGACGACAGAAACGCATTTCAGTTAGAGAAAAGGGTGGAAAGAGGTTTAGTGGAATAAGAAAATTGAAATCGTAGATGGTTGGTGTTTGCACAACTCATTTATGAATGTGGAGGAATTGAAAAGCGAAGAGGACGAGGGATTTCCAAAGCTTGAAGCGGATATAATTGCAGGTGCATTTAAAATAGAAACTGCAAATTTATTATTTATTCGCTATGGGATTCTTCGTCTAGGCGTAGAAGGCATTTAATAAATGATTAAACTAATTTGAAATTTCGTGCAAAAAGTCAAAAGCAATTGTAGGAGCAGAAACAAATGAATTATTTGAAATATTTAATTATTATTTTTAAGAAAGCGATATCGGGTTTATGTTACAATTTTATATAATTAGAGCCAAATCGGCTTGTCATGTAATGTTTTGAATTCTCCTTTTTTGTTTTGTTTCAGCTTGAAGAGTGTCAGAAAATGTTCATGCAGAACTGAAGTCGCAAGATCTTAGAGAGGATTTTTAAAAAATGACCGGAGGCTGTCTTTTTCAAACAACCGCTAATGTTAAAGGCGTTAGGACTACTTTACTTACTACTTCGCGTGACTCTTTTGTTTCTCGAAGTTTCTCGGTTTCTCTTTGTTATCCACACGATACTAACAAATTGAAGGCTTGAACATCTTTATCAGGAAACTCGGCGCTCAACACAGAAAGAACCTTCTCATTTTTACTCGCCGGTGTTTTATCTTTGAGAAACCACAGTCTATTAGAAACATTACAGACATGCCCAGATTCGTTATCTGTAAAATGTTTTACAAAGTGTTTTGTACAATGTTCATCGATTTCCTCCCAAATTCTTTTTCGAAGACACTCTACACTAACGTTTTCATCGTTTTCCTTCTTTTTAACTTTACATTTGGAGCCATTGTTGTATTAAATTTGTCGAAACAAAATTTTCAACTCGCTAGCGAAAACGTGGCAAGCGAGAGCGACAGTCAATTGTGCGCGCGCACCTCATGCATGTGACATCACCATTCATTTTTTTCCCAACTTCGCTGAACTACAATTCCGAACTACAATTTTTTTTTGTAACTTCTGTTGTTATCCTTTTTCTCGAAAATAAGACATTAGTTATGTTTTTAACATATGCAGTTACCGATATATAGAGGATCTCCCATAAAACGTTTTTTGCGGCATTTTGGCGTGTGAATCAAATTCCATCCTGCGACCCCAACGGGAGGAACGTAGTCCTACGTTAAAATAAAGCGAAAACTCTTCCGCCTGGCACTAAAATGAGTATATAATTCGATACTGATGTTAATAATACGAGACTCGATCCATAAAAACCGTTTATAATCAGAAAACAAATCATTCATGAGGGATGATTTTTCTTCTCGGAGGGGCAACAGATGGCGCTACTTGTTCCAGTGTAGTAGTTGGTTAAGTTCATTGAGCTTCAGACGAGTTATAGCAATTGGGATTGCCAGAGTAATTGAAAATTGATCTCTCGGTGAACTGTTAAGGGTAATACGCTTTCTACTAGCTAAGAGTGTCTTTGCATGCGAAATTCACCTTCAAATCGTTGAAGCTTATGGCAAATATGCAGTGAGCTTACCACGTATTGTGCAATGGTGTCGGGTAGAGAGGCAATGTATGTCAGGCCTCACACCGCCCACCAATCTAAAGATTTGACGCAAAGCTTCAAGTGGAAGTTGTGGTGTTATCTCCCACATAGACCTGATTTGGCTCTTGGTGATTACTTCTTATCCCAAAAATGAAGTAGCACTTGACAGAAACAGATCAGACGATGAAATCAAATTTTACGTGATAAATATCGTAGTAAATATCACAATAAATAGCATAGTAAATTTCCACACCATATTTTTACACATTTTTCTTTAAAATGCAGATGAATATCACTGTAATTTTGTGTCACTGTAATTGTAAGAAAGAAGTTCCCATTATGTATCAAAGCATTTCTGCAATGTATTTGTTTTTCATGGTCGAAATCGAACTAGCATTTTGTCATGAGCCTTCGTCATGAGTTCGAACCTTCCTTTTCATATCAAATGCATTCACAATCAAATTATTATTATTATTTTAAATATTTTTTAAAACTACACAGCCTACCCAAAAGGGCGTAATGCATGAAACAGGTTGGTGGGGAGGGGGAAAACAATTCTCTAGAAAAAAGAGATCACAGATCCAAACAAATTGAACATGAACACCAAAAATTATCTTATTAAAACGCACTATAAAAACATTGTTAACGGAAAAAAAAACAGCAATCGTTCCTTATTATTTAGGATTAAAATTACGTTCATCAGATGGAATAGTACCACGCAGAAATTACAAGTAAAATATAAGAACAATATTAATAAAAATATTTAAAAGTTAAAATCACTCTAAAACAGAGACAGCTCACAATCCGTTGCAGGACCAGTTCACCGAACCAAATCTATAAGTAACACGCCCCCCCCCCTTTTTTCTAGAGAACCTCTAATACAATCTAAAAGTCAAAAATCATTAATCACACACACGTGGCTCCACAAACCGCACTGAAAAAGAAAAAGCACACCACCAAAGCACCAATAAAAATTCTCCTATATCTTAAAGCAATATAGTTAAAAGAGAACTATCATAAAATTTCCAAAGAATCAAAGCTTTCGTCAATCACAAATTAGTTCAAGCAGAGAGACCAGAGAATAATAGAATTCAGTCAAAAGCAGTTTTGATGTCAATAAAACCATCTCAATAATAACCCAATAAATGCCTAAAAGTTAAATAAAATATACATTCACAAGGATAAATCTTAAAATATAAAATATATATAATGAAACCAATAAAATCCACAATCGAAGTAGTATCGGGACTCCCCAAGAATTTATGACAATCTTGAGTGTCCTCATTTAATTACCGGTTATTCACTGTAATATAGCAGTTCTTACAATAAGGCCGCGATATAAACATTTGAATATATGTATCGCAAGAGTCGATAAAACTTTTCATAGCGACACTCATGTTCAGAGGGTTAAATTTATACAGAAATGCACAGTATTACTTCAGAAGCAATTTCATGGTTGCCCAATATCATAGACACCCCGTCCCCTCCCTAATAGCATCCCTTTTCTCAGTTTTACAACCTTTACTGAAATCAAATATGCATTAAATCTCTCTCTGCTATCTATTCGCAACAACTGTCACATGGTATGTTCCTAAATCTCAAATAAAAAGCCTGCCAAAAGAGTTCCGAAAGCAGAATATGCTATAATACTCGTAATATTCCCCAGCTTTAAAACTCCACCGCGACACATCAAAACTGATAATTTCTGAGTACATTTTTGATATTTCAATGGAAACTCAAATTTACATGGGAGTCAGACAGAAATCTATATGCCAGACACAACGTCAGACTGAAATCTTCGTTTTCTATCTCATCTTGTGCGAGAATACAATCTCTAATGGATGCCGACGTGAGTTTAGACGTCCCGATTCACTTCTCTGCGAAGCGGAATAAGGAATGACTTTATGAAAGTGGAATTCCACTGCTACCTTGTCAGGTTCAATCGACATTTCGTTTAGTAAAGAATGAAGTGTTATTTTGGAGTTGCTTGATATGAAATGAATTGTAAGGTGTATTAAAATATTTTTTGAAGATTTTATTTTTAGTTCTTTTACTTCTAGATAAAGTGGCCTGGATTCTCTTGGAATAAAAATAAAATATATTTCTGCATTAAAAAATAATAACATAATGCATTAATAACTGCATTAATAAATAATAAAAATAATAATAATAAAGAAATTTTTTAAAGGTGTAGTAAGCTAATTTAACTTCTTTTGAATCTTTATTTTTCACCAAGGTATATAAAAATAGTAATGAAGTATGTTGCTCGCAGTCAGCTTAATCAATGACCTTTGAATCTTTGCATATGAGTAAGACTCCAAATCTAGGATGGGCTGTTCTGATAAAACTTGGCCAATTGCCCATCAGAGGCCTATTTAGCTAAGCAATGAGGAAGATGAATTGCAGAAGAAGCTAATGGGTGCTGTGCTCTGACCGTGCTTTTAACCAGCATTATTCAAAAGCTGGCAGATTGATATGAAATTTAGCAGCGTATTTCGAACTACTATTGGAGGTTTGCCTGGTTTCCCAGGAAGTGAAACAAAAATGTGGTCTAATTTCACCTGAAAATCTTCAGAAAGGCAAATATTCCCATTTGTAGAAACTAAATCAGACTTCCACCTCAGGTGCTACGTAAATATTTCCAAGGTGTCTTTGGCCAAAAGCAAAGGCCATTGAGGCCGCAGTGACCTAGTGGTAAGGTCTCTGCTTTGGAGCTGATGGGTTCCAGCTTCGAAACCAGATTCCACTGAAGATCCGCCGTGCCTGCTGCAAGTTAAATCATGCGTGAATGGAGGGGTCTGCCAGCTTAGGCTTGTCTTCGCCATCTAGCCGCGATGCACAATAACGAGGTCCGTCTCCAAAAAGCCCTCATGTGCTTCAAAACGGGACGCTAATATAACTAAATTAAACTAATCCCTTTTATCACGAGTCCTTTTCTCATGGATGTGGCTGGATATGATAGATTGAACTGGAATTCAGCCACCGCCATTTGACCAGCTGGCCACCAAGCAGTAAAGGATACTAGTTAACGAGATTACTTTAATGTTCCATGCATAATAGAAACACCGAGATGTGTACATATTATTCTTTCATTTTCGAGCTTAAAGTACGTCTGGCTAACAAATATTTAGTATAAGACTGTCAAGCAGACAAAGATAAGTATCCCACCATCAAAGCCATTCTGATAAATTTGAATTATTGGTCACCACATAAGAAAGGCGAGTTTTGAGTCACTGACCAAATAGGTTCCTTTACCTAACACCTCATGCAATTGGTATTTTTTTTTTACGATTGTATAGCTCTTTGCGAGGAATTACAGCTCCGACAAATTATCAATACACCACTTCTGTTATGCTTTCCCGGAACCTCGGACCGAGCCATTTACTTCTCAGCCTCATACTTATGTTGGTCATTCGACGGAAATCTTTTGAAAAGAAATTAGGATATTTTCAATTTAAAAGAGACAGCTTAAAGTTTCGGTGACGAAATTTGGCATACATAATTTTCGTAGTTTGTTTAAGATAAGTTACTTCTATCCAATTAATAAAGTTTTAATTTTAACTAAGATTTAAAATTTCATAAATTTGTGTGTTTCATAAGATTTGAAGTGAATGAAGGCAGTGGTTATTTCGTGAGAGCATAACATTAAATTTTTAATAAATCTGCGAAGTACGAAACATCTGATTTAACATTTAGAGTATCAGGAAAAAATGTTAAATATTTAATATAATATACAGGGTTGTGTGTGTGTGTGTGTGTGTGTTGAAATTAAAGTTCGCCTACTGATCGTTTCGATATCCTAAGACTAGCACTTTTTGGACGATTTTACTCCGGAAAGGGATGACAGGCAATGAGTAAGATGAGCGCATTTCCGGAGTTCTTTGCTAGGTCACGCTAAGAAAAATGTAAACATCTCTTCCTCCATTCCTCACTTTCCCCCTATTTTGATGAAAATAACTCCGCCTGGCGTGTTCGCAAAAGCGCGAAAGGTTTCGGAATCCGATAACTTACAGTATTGAGAAGGATCTAGAGCCGATTCTATGGTTCCAAACGAAACAAAATTTCATTAGTATGTAGTACAAGTGATACGCTCTGTGTTAACCGAACAAAAATGAAAATGAAAGAAAGAAAAGAAAAAGAGAAAGAAAGAAAGAGAAAAAAAAGAAAAGAAAAAGAGAATGAAAACGAAATCGGAAAAGAAAGAAAGAAAGAAAAAGAAAAGAAAAAAGAAAGAAAGAAGAAGAAAAGAAAAAAAGAAAGAAAGAAAAAAAAGAAAAGAAGAAGGAAAGAAAAAGAAAAGAAAAATAAAGAAAAGAAAAGAAAAAATGAAGGAAAAATGAAGGAAAAAAGGGGAAAAAATAAAAAAAATTAAAAAAAAGGGGAAAAAAGAAGAAGAAAAAGAAAGAAAAAAAAAATTAAAAAATAAATAAAAGAAAAAAAGATAAGAAAACATATTTAAAATTTTCGCGCTGAGCCATTATTTAAGGCGACTTTTGGGGATACTTTTTATTACTAAGGGAAAAGTGAAAACTTCATTCAAGCTTTGTTTTTTTCTTTTTTTTTTTTGTTTAACTGAAAACGCTGCCGAAATTCAATTTTGAACGTAAAGTCTTTTTTTCGTCCAAACTGAAACAAACGATAAAAAGATTTTATATTTAGAGATGAACTTCGGCAGCATTTTTAGTTAAGCTAAAAATAAATATATAAACTCAAATGAACTATTCAGTTCTGCTTCAATAATAAAAAAATCTACAAAAGTGAGAAAACATAAGAAACAAGGAGAAAAAAACGACCGATTTCAAGAAATAATTCAACAACGCAGCTGCTGCTGTAGAAGAGATAACTATAACTATTATACAGTATATCAATATATAATGTAATCAGTAATAATTATTATGCAGCATAGTAGCATTTAACCATAATATAGTATATTAGCACTTATAATTAATATGCAGCATAGGAATCCCGCACTTGAACGACCACACCATATATGCAGCATGTATATAACCATTACATAGCAAATTCGAATTGATAATTTCCGGGTTGAATGACCACATACTTTTAGGTTTACGGTACGCTATACACTCAGTTTACTTTAACGCTCAAAATACCTTTACAGAAAGTCCATCAATTCCAAAGTAATAAAATATTGCTTTTAGTTTTATTAATCAGTCTTCAAGATTTATAATATAAATTTCAATTTCTCGAAACATTTTTAATTTTTTATTTAATATTATTTATTCATTTATATTTAACTTTCCAAATGAAAAGATAACTGCTACTGTATAATGTCAGACATGTTTCTTTCTCAGTGTTTAAAAGAATCGAGTATAAATTTGAGAAATAAATTATTTATGCTTTGTTACAGTTCTCCAATTCACAATTTAACAAAATGCAATACCTTAAGATTTAAAAAAATAAATAAAGGTTTCTTTTCAAAACGCAATTAATAATTAGCTGAAGTATGGAATCAAAATAAAAGGTCATAAAAATTTGAAAAAATCTATGCATGAATAAGAATTTTTAAATTTTATATTTAGTTAATGATTTAACTCTCTTAATGAAGCTATTACGCGCGAACTAAAAAGACGCGTTAAAAGGAACCAAAGAAAACCGTTTCGTCTTTGCCTTCATATGCGAATTGCTGATAACGATGATATACACTACACGGCAATACAAATCTATAAAATAATTGGTAAAACCAGAAGACCAGACATCCCAGCTCCAACCACTGGATCGATTTCGACATTTTTTATTTCACATGAAAGCTAATAACCTCTAGATGTGTCATCATGGTCGCTTGCCGCCCACCACCCTCCATTTTCGAGAAAAATCGGATACATACTTCTCCACCGTACATTCTCTATGGGGAAAAATCATCAGACAGTCCCTCAGCCACAACTACTGGACCAATTTCGACAATTTTTATTTCACATGGAAGCTTATGACGTCCAGATATGTCATCAATGGTCGCTTGCCGCTCATCACCTTCTTTTTTGAGATATATCGCCAAATGAAACTTTGGCAGAATCCCTCAGGATCTACATCTGCCAGTAAGCCAATTCATTTCGTCAAGTTGTAAGCATAGCTATATGCTTTTAATATCATGGGCGAACAGCTGGTCGCCGAAGGCGGCTAGTAAATATAAAAATGGATGGAGATAAGATTTTTAAGGCATTTGAATCATTCGGCTTCTTAGGAAGAGAGAATCTCCAATGTTAATTACATGATTTACAGGAATAAATTAACGTCCTTTTTAATAGATCTGATTGATAAATTTTTGCGCCGTTTTAGAAAGCGCATATTTTTACGAACTGATTTAAAATCGTATACTCTCTGAAATTAAAGCTGACTTTCATGGAGAACATCTTAGTTTATAAATAATAAAGAAAGCAAACTTTTCACACTCACTGCACACAAGGGATGTTGCAGTTCCGCAATGCCCCCAAATTTTTCTCTGTGAAAATATAATCACTTATTTAGATAATTTTGAATGTAAAATCTAACTCCATCAAAATTATAACACAACCAAATCTACATGCAAAATAAAATAAATTAGTGATTATATTTGTACACTGAAAAATTTGGGACGGGTGTTGCTGCAGTTCCTCAGTAACTATTCACGAATCGCTATTGTTGTTGCATAGTTACCCAAGATAAAACCCACTTACCTCCACGATTCGCCACTAGGAGCGTTGCAGTTAGTCTAAAAGGACAGCATATGGTGACTCTATTATAAGTTGACATTATTTTCCAACTGTTGCTTTCTTTACAGTATAAGAATAACGATATATTGCTATATACCTAAATAAGGGCCAATTGTTTTCTTAACTAGGTTTTTTTTAAAGGAATACAAAAAATAAGATGATTTAGTTTTATTAAACCTAGAATATGCGTAACAGTTTGTTAGCATTGCACTTATAAAATTTATTGGAAAATAAAATAATAGTTTATAGAATGTATTACTTGCTCATTTCAAGAGAAATGATAACATTAAATTCATTATGTCCAGACATGTTTTTATAGCTTTTAAAACAACCCATAAGGTTAACAAGACTTTTTTTTCAGAACAACTTTTATCTTGAAATTGTAAGTATAATTAATAGTGTTGCAAAATAAACTGAGCTTCTTTGTTTTTGTTTCCAGACTTGA
Organism: Araneus ventricosus; assembly: GCA_013235015.1. Lineage (NCBI taxonomy): Eukaryota > Metazoa > Arthropoda > Arachnida > Araneae > Araneidae > Araneus > Araneus ventricosus. The sequence goes on from BGPR01000478.1 coordinate 191,003, forward strand.
TAAGAAAATTTCAAAAAAATTATGAAATTCATGTAACAATTAATATTAGTATGTCAAACAAATGAGTAAAATAAAATCCAGTAATGAATATATTATCTTAAACAAATGGAAGCTGTAAAAAGACACTAACAAAAAATTATAATCGAGTAAAACATTTTTAATTATATATAAGAAAAATAAATTGCTTTATTAGTAAATCTGAAGTTTTTTATTAATATTATATTTTTCAATAAACCCTAGCCGTTCTAAAGCGTCGTATGAAACCATAAAGTAATTTATTATTGCTTACTTTTTAAAATTATATAATTGAGTGTTTTGTTTTTTAATTATGGTAAGTTATTCTTTTCATAATGAAATATATACGTGAGCGTTGATAAATTAAAATTCCTGGTTAACTATTATAATTAAAAATTTAATACATGTCCCATTCAGAGTAAGGAGGTCTTAAATTAAAAAAAAAAAATTCTTCAGACGAAAAAGACCTCTTAGGAAAACAATGGCTTGATTCATAAGAAATTTTATGGTAGACTACTTGAAATTTATGCAGGAAATGAAAGTACATGATCTTTTAGGAAAAAAGAAATGATTTGGTTATGGGTATAAAATGATGGTAAATAATTTTTTTAAACTGGTCAAATACTTGAGCAGTTTTTTTCGTTTGAAACAAAAATGAATAGTTCGAAAGCCGTATGTGTTCAGAATATTAATTTTGTTTTATATATTGTTAATTCCTGATTCACATATTAGATTGGTTCTCAGAAAAAAAATGTTAAAATTAAATCATGTAATTCGAATTTTGATTTTATTTGGCATTAGATATACATTAAAATTTTAAAATTCATACGAAATAAATATAATGAAATTTCTGTTGCATCATTATTACTAAGTAATACAGAAATTTAAGAAGAAAGGAATGATTGAGATGACATCTGAGCATGAGCATTGTGTTTTCATGATTTGTGTCAAACTGAACTTGCTTTAGGAGGACGTATTGGCTATCCTCTAATTGCGTATTACATTGGCTATCCTCTCCAAGTTAACTGGTCGCTAGATATCCGCTTCTCATCTCGTCATATTGGAGTAGGTGGGAAATTAAAGTTAGTTCAAATTTTGTTGATTACGAGGTTCAAGGCATGAAAAATACTGACGTATTCCATAGTAATGTTTCCACTTGCTTCGGGTATCATGGCAACTAAATTAAAATTTATTACTCATATTACGTCTATTCTATGCATCCATGGACAATCATTCGTATATTGCCCATTAACTTCAACTAGATGCAGCATAGAAGATATGGTACTTTTCCGTCAACGGAACGCCGGTCGTCACCAAGATCGTTTTGACATCAATATTCAACAACTAAAGTTAGTAAATATGATAATCTGCTCCAAATCGATAGAATTTGGAAATCTCCAAATTCTATCATGTTTTTTTATTATTACTTTTATGTTATGTTTTTTTAAACTATTTATTAGATTTTATAGAAATTTCCTTTCTTGTTTATTTCATGCATGTTTCTTTATTTATTGGGCTTATTTGTATTTATTTATGTTTGTAGATGCTTATCATGTTTGCTGCTTGTATTTTATTATATTTATATTGCATTATTTTACTTATAGTTTTTGTATTGTATTACATTTATTGTATTATTTTACATATATTTTTGTATTGTATTTTCTAATTCTTTGCATTTTATTGTATTCTATTATTTTGAATGTATTACTTTAATATTTGTATTGGAATTTTTCTTCCCGCTGACTCGTCACATGCTTTACACCCTTTGGGTAAGCAGGGTCGGCGTGGGAAATAAAAAAAAAATTCTAGCGAAAGATCTCCAAATCTTAGTGATGAATGCTGGTGCCAAATCAGAATGAGCTTGGCGACGATTGGGTTCCGTTAATGTTGCACCTATGACTGCGCAAGATAGCTCAAACTGTAGAGAGGAAAACGTTAATGTACCGCTGATTTTATTTAATGTATAGGGCAGTGGTGTAGTCGCAAAATAAGCAGTTCCGGGACGCTCTAACCTGGGTGACAAAAATTGCCCTGTTTTAAGGACGTTTTCACAATTTTTCGCATTTATTTCTCTTTTTGAAAAATCTTAGTGATGAATGCTGGTGCCAAATCAGAATAACGCCAAGTAATAATAATTGTCCTACCAATAATTGCCCTGTTTTAAGGACGTTTTCACAATTTTTTGAATTTATTTGTCTTTTTGAAAAAAGCATTGCCGGAACGGCATTCCTGTGCTTTTCGCCTCCACTACACCCCTGGTGTAGAGTGTTCTTTTTTGATAAACTGACACTACTCAGAGAAGTCTATAGGTCGATCTATCAGCTGAAATGCCACTGAATTTGGTAGGTTGACTAATGACCGCATGGGACGACATTTTTCAAATTCTCTAAAAGGTGGCGCCACTACTGCGGTATAAATATTTCATTAAATTTGTCGATTAACTGATAATTCTGTTCAGTAAATGCTGAAATAGTGTAGCTCATCCGGAAGTGAGTGGATAATCGATAAAAAAATTCCGACTTTACAAACTTGAAACACATCAAGTTAAAGTGAAAAAAATAATATATAAGGAACGAAATATTAACTGTTGAAAGAAAATTTAATTTTTAATGGGTGATTTTTTTTCATACATTTCAACACAGCTTTCTGAGCCAAGATTATTTCCTTGGCAATTTTTTCTTCCCTTTCTTGAGAATTTTAACCCTTTCGCTCCTGACGCCGGCTTCAGTCAGCATCCACAAAGCACCCTGCGAAGATGAAAACTGGCATGCACGAAGTGATCGCAGAGGCGAGTGCCGGCTATAGCCGCAACATTTATTCGAACATTATATTATATTGTCACGTAGATTTTTAGAAATGATGACGATTTAGAAGAGACAGGTTTTTATTTAGAGCACAGCAAGCGTTCAGATAACTGAACTGCCGTCAGCTTGACAACTGTTCTTTATATACATTTTAAGAGTCCAATAGAACATATCCAAGAACATAAATTTACATATTTCAGAGAGTTAACATAAAACGCACGAGATATCTTCAATGTCCAAGTAATACAAAAGTCATCAGTTGGATTCGAACTCGCGATCTGTTGATTGGTAGTCGAAGACGTATCCTCTAGACCACTGCGTCACACTTCAGCTTACTTAGAATGTTACAATATTATATTATATTATATTTTCATTAAAATAATTATTGTTCATTTAGAAATTATGAATATATTGTTTTTAAAAAAGTCCTTTTATTCCAAGAGTATGCCAAGGGGGCGTTGTTCAGGCTTAAGACATAAACACAAACTCAAAGATTGTCCACATTCAGTGCCGCCGTTACAGCGGAGCGAACCGCCCGCCGCAGTGAAAAGGTTAAAGAAAGGGCTGGAAAAGTTTCGACATCCCAACAGTATTCTATTAAACCCCATTTACTGTCGCGACCTACAGTTTGGGAAGTCCTGATCGACATGAATAGCCTGCCTCGAAAGTAAATTTTTTTTAAAGGAAGTCATTGCTTATTTTTTTAAAAAACATTTATATTGGAGAACATTGTTGTTATTCCTACGCATGTCATTTGGCCATAAACAAGTTTTTAATTGCAAATTGCAAGAGTCGAATTTCTTGAATTTTTTAGTGTTCTATTTCACCGAAAATTGATAAAATTTTGTTATCTGCCAAGAGCATGAAATCCAAAGCAGATAAAATAAATTTCTAAGAAACAAATTTATTCCTCATTAGGAAAATTTTAATCTAAAATTCAATTCTCGTAAAGAAATCTCTCAAAGATTCGCTTGGTGTTGGATTTCTTGTTTTCATTTAGGTATCTGATTTCTGTTCCGTAGTGAAGAAATGTGTGCAAAATACTTTTTGCTGACGTTAAAAAATTCAAAAGAACGTGTAATTTTTTAAATTTATTTATTTTGGGAATGTCTCAGATGTCTTAGGACATAAGTATTTTAAGAGCTCACTCGGTTTCTGGAAAATTCTCCAAATTTCTTCAAACGCTCGATGAAATCTCTAATTTTTTATCGTTTGTATTTTTAAAAACTGTCTTAAATGAACCTTCTGTAGGGCGCATCTAATCTGTGAGATGAATCAACCATATTTTTTGTACCTAAGTGTGGGTTTTATCGAGAAAGGAGTGGGACCTCTATTAGCTTTCTGGTTCACTACCACTCACACTAGGTTATAGTGGTTTTTTCTCTAGCGCTCTTTTGATGTACGTGACTGCCTCGTTAATCTGGTAGATGAGTTGCGCCCGGTTACGTTTCCCAAAATTTGTCTCGATATTTCTTTCTGCAGAAGTTCGTATATCTTTGTCCCAGCTCCTAATTGAATGATATTGATCATTATTTCGAATATAATGAATCAGAATTCTCGAATTATTTCAGGATCTCAACTTCAATAGTTGTAATTGCTAAGGAGGAAATAAAGTAAATAAAAAAAATTAAGGTATAAGCTTCTATTCAAAATGCACTTTAAATGAGAAAATGCGTTTACACATTATAATTTCGTCAAAATGAACTCAAAAGTAAAAAATATTTTTTCTGATTACAATAAATGCATGGTTCGAATGCATGGGCGCCTTATATAGCACCTTATATTTTGTGCGTATTTCCTTAAACAAATGGAATATTCCTAGAAGGCAAAGGCTCCCACGCTTTTATTCGAACCATGCATTTTATTGTAATCAGAAAAATTATTTTTTACTTTTGAGTTCATTTTGACGAAATTATAATGAGTAAACGCATTTTCTCATTTAAAGTGCATTTTGAATAGAAGCTTATATCTTAATTTTTGTCTTTATTTATTTTATTTTCTACTTCTTAGTGACGGCTGACACGAATTCACACGACATGTTAGGCACAGTAAAGCAAATGCAATTATTGAATTCTCCAATATAAAACACGCATTAAAATTATTATATACAGTGAAACCTCTTCGAACGGCCACCCCTACATAGCGGCCACCCCTCTTAACGGCCAATTTTTCGTGGCACGGATTTTTCGGCCCTTAGACCTAATGTTAAAATAACCCCTAGCAACGGCCACCCAACCCCTCTGAACGGCCGCCGGGTGGGTTCGCTCATCCCATTTAACTAAAGCATCGGTTAGGGATTTATTTTTTAAACTGAAAAACGAACCTGAAAAAATGGTTTTTGAAGGGTAAAAACTTAAAACAGTCACAAGTTGTATCCTTTTTTTTCCAAAAATGTAAAAAATTATTAAATAAAGTACCATTTTCTCTTTAGATAAGTTTCAAACTTCATTTTAAATAAGAAATATGTGTCAGACTTGTTTATATTATCAGTTATAATTAACAACATTTAACAAAGATATTAACTATAAATTAATTAGTCAAAAATTAATTAAAAATCTTTGTAATATATAGAATGGCGCATATGCAGCTATTTCTAATATAATACAGAAACAAATAACAGAAATATAAATTAAAAGGTAAAAAAAGGAAAAGTATAAAAAAACATACAGAAGATTTAAACAAAATACGATAACAATACACCTTTTTGCGTGCTCAACGCAACAGCATTAAGTAAGTTGTTGATATTATGTATTATAACAATTATCTTCTAATTGTAACGAAAACCCTTCAAAGCGGCCACCCCCTCTGAGCGGCCAATTTTTCTCGGAACAGAGGGGTGGCCGCTCAGAGAGGTTTCACTGTACATATGTACAATTACATTTTAAAAATGATTTAATGACATCAATTTTCTGAAATATAAATCCATAATATATTACGTGATAATTTACAATTTTTATCAACAATATAACAGAAAAAAAAGAAAATTGATCTACACAACTTCCTCTTTTTGCCTTGAGTGAGAAACGTTTGGTGTACACGAAGTAAAAAAAAATCTGGTTGTTGGCGAATTCTAATAGAAAAGACGCGTAGAAACACGAGCTATTCCGTCATTCATCGATGCAGCGCCGTATTCTCCGTTAGCTTTCGTGGTGTTGTTACAACCCTACGTAACGTGAGATTACCACCTTCCAAACTTTATCGCCCAAATATAGGACTAAAATTTTAATACCATTTTGTTAGGTTTAAAAAAGGTATAGATTGCAAATTTTTTGCATAATATTTTATTGTCACCGGAAACCCACCACTGTGCTAAATTTCAAAGTTGTAGCTCGATTGGAAGTGAGCAAGAAATCGATCTCAAGATTTGAGGACAGGACATTCAAGATGAATAAAAGCTTATAACAAACGTCAACTCCCTCCTAAATTGCTGGGCATTTTGTTAATTGAAATTGCAGGGAAGCACAAAAAAGTTATTTAAGAACGCAAATATAGCTTTGTATCACCGAATAGTTCAGTTTGACACGCTTTTCCTTAAACCTAAGCAAAAATTTAACTTTTAATTTCACAGATGAGTTGCGCCAGAACGTGTTAGCATTTGTATTGCGCACGATCGAGAGTTAATACCTGGCAGCTGTATTAAAAGTTTGAAGCTACAGTAAATTTTTACGATTAGTTTAATTTGGTTATATTAACTTATCGTTTTTAAGCAACACGAGGCCTATTTTGGAGCGGACCTCATAATTTTAAGCCGTGGTCAGACGACGAGGAAGATACCTGAGCTTTTTTTTTCACCATAGTATACCCCTAAATTCGGAGCCAAGACGGCTCCCTGTTGGTTGGGTAGGTATACGTGAACCTTGATTGAAAGAAAGGAAAAAACCTTTTATAACTAAATGCAAATGCATAACATTGAATTCGAAACACAGACATAAAGCACTCTATAAATATACAAGGAAAATTAATACAGAATAACTAAATTAAAATAATTTAAAACAACTGTATTTACAGTTGCATTGATTTAGGAGATGTCTATTGCATTGATGCTTAATTAATACAGTTTCAGGACCGATTTGAAGTTGTTCGTTGTTTAAAAATTTACAAAAGCCGTAGCCGTTTTTATTTTTAATTAAATAGATATTAATATTATAGAGCAGGATTTATCTTTAATTGATTAGTTGACGGTTAGTCATGAAAATTGAATTTAATATAGCAACGGAATATCACGGATTACATTTTGTTTCATATAAAGATAATTAAATCTAATTTAAATTCCTCATAATAGATTATATTGGATTTTAAAGAAAATTCGAGGAATTATAAGAGAAAAACATAAATTCTCCAGGGAACACAGTTGACTAATTGAAGATTATAAACAATTTAGAAATGAAATTGCAATAGGTATTTTTTGAGTCAGAATACAATAATATCGCATGTTAACCGGAACTTTAATTATTGCAACAAAATATAAGATGCTAGGTTTGGAAAATATTCATATTAAAGGACTGGGATCTTATTGCAGGATAGTTTAATCATTGAGAATGTTTAATTCATAATGAATTTATTAGTCTCCCTAGGGTGTTTTCCAAATTCCAAGGGTTTTTTTGGGGGGGAGGGGGGAGCTTTCTATAAAGTTTCATGCATACCCATCCAGCCGACAGGGAGCCGTTCTGGCTCCGAGTTCGGGAGTATGCGTGGTGATAAAGATAAAGGTAATGTTACCTTAAGGTGAACGACACCTGAGCTTGTACACTTCTCTTCAAGCTTCTGCACCACACCAGCGGAAGGGCATTTGGCCATTATGTATGGTTTACCATGGAGTGTGCCTCACAGACGTCGGATCTTTAGTGTAATCGGATTTCGAACCTGGATCCCTGTGGCTCCGAAGCCAAGGTCTTACCTCAAGGCCGCCGCGCCTTTCTTTTGCAGTATAAAATGAGAATGGAAATAAATTTCACGACAAGATGTACATAAGGAACATTTACCAGCCAATTTGTCACTTATTAAGCTGTGAAGGTCGAGAAGACCGGCACTTAAAAATTTGTCGGTCTTCGTTTACAGAATATAAATTTAAAAGTTAATACAATACTTTGTATAGCATTTTACAAATGGTCAAATGCTAAGTTCATTATAAGAATTACTTTTTCATCACAGAGAGAAAGTTGTGTAAACAAAACTGAATTGAAAGTTAATTTTTACCCGTTTGAATAAGCTGCTTTATATATTAACAATTTTCGGACGTTTAAAATTTCCGACGTATTAATGGATCAGTAAATTTTGGTCTGTATAATAGTCAATATATGTAAAATGCTAAGGTACGTGGCATAGAAAAGAGGTTAATTTCTCTTTTGCGAATGGCAGCGATCGGTTTGCTGTCAGAACAAAATCGTAGCCTTATCCATGTCAGGCATAACTTCATAGACAAAGCCTGCTAATATATTCGTTCTGGTGTAAAATAACTTTTTTATCGAAAAAAATATAAGATGAAGAATTCACAATATTTCTTACAATATAATGAAACTATGGATGAAATTATTCAAAAGAGAAGAGTTAGAAACAAAGCAGACGGGCTTAGGCGAACTAGAGAAAGTTTAGATCAACGTCAAAATAGTTTAAGTCAGCGAAGATAAAATTGTGTCAATTCAAACATTGGGGTGAACCTCATGGAACTTATTGTTGTAAACATCGTAGGTTGACTACTTTTCAGTTATTCGCACACAACTTGTCTCTCTTTGTCTTGGCGAATTTTCTTGGACCTCTGTATCGCCAACTTGGCTCTAGAAGAGTCAGGAAAATCATCGTATTATATTCATATAAACGAGCGGAGATGGTTTACACGGGATCAACTAGTTTCAATGAAATCTGCAATTGCATGCGTATAAAAACAGCAGCAGAAACTTTCTGAAACTTGCATATCACTTGAAGATCAAATATCAATACAGAACTGAAATACTGACAATCTAAGAAGCGCTTTAGTTGCTCTAATAAAGGTAAAACTAACATTTGCGAAATAAATAAGAATTTATAATGTGGCAGTGAGAAGCTTGCTATTGAATTTGTAGCTCATGCTGAATGTGAATCGAAAATTAGAGCTTTTTCTGCTGCATGCTGTTCACAAAAATTTTGATAGATTGCTCTAAATTTAATTTCTCACAGTTTTTGGGCCGGAACTAACCTATATTTGCTTAATTATAAATTCAGTATTAAACTATCTCTAAAATTATCAATAAGCATTTACTGTCAAACATCTTCCTATAAACAAAAAAGAGAAAGAGAGAGAAAAGGAAAGAAATCTTTTGAAATAGGATATGGCTATCATTTTTGTAAAATCATGTTTGAAAATAACTTTCTTTTAGCTCTAAAACGGAAAGTTATCCAATAAATCATTAAGGAATTAATTTTCGAGAAAAATCGAGAAAAGAATGCGAATTTCATCATACACCCACTAACGTACATGAAACAAAACCCACAACGTGCTCCAGAACAATCTATCGAAAGTATACAGTCTGCATTTATTCTTGCAAATGAAATATGATGGTTCTATATCTATCTAGTTCTTGCGCCATAAAA
>BGPR01000478.1:200398-285466 GCA_013235015.1 Araneus ventricosus
AAACCTACAACGTGCTCCAGAACAATCTATCGAAAGTATATATTCTGGCATTTATTCTTGCAAATGAAATATGATGGTTCTATATCTATCTAGTTCTTGCGCCGTAAAACCTTAATACTTATTCAATCAAATCGAATCAAAGCACATATCATTATGTAATACAAATAGTTGAGTATCATAATTATTTCTTTTAGTACATAAGACATACTTTAATTTTTTTAAAGTCAGCTTTATGAATCCTTGAGCATATTTTCAAGGCTACGATTTTATGCATATTTTTTAAAAAGATTTTTCTAAGATTTTTTTTCACTGCCAAATTGAAAAGCCTTTTTAAATCTAGAAATTCCAAGCGTGCAATATTCTCTCAATTCTACTTTTTAAAAAAAGACAATCATATGAAGCAAAAATGTTTAGAATTTTCGGAAAATTATAAAAAAGGAGACTTCATTATCGTCAACTATGCGTATAAATTATGAAAAATTTATTTTTTTAAATGAAAGAAAATTATCTTTCGGTAATTTGAGAATATTCTACATCTGGAAACATATTATCTCGTACTTTCTTTACAAATGAGAAAAAAATTAAATTATGGTAAAACTTCATAAAAAGGTAACTTTGTGAGAAATTATAGTGGAATTATCCTCTTTATAGGGAAATTTCAGCTTGTTTTTATCAAGAACAATTTTTCGCTCTCTTTTTTATAAGCTAATAAGCACGTGTAAATTTTACAGAGCTAATTTCGTAAAATATGTGTCTTGATTTTGCCTTCGTTGGTAGAAGCACTTTCCGCTTTTAAATGATGGATAAAAATTATCAGATAAAATAATCAAATTTAGCAAATTTTCTCATGCAAATTACATTTTTTGCGTGCTTTTTCCAAATTAACAGAGTGTTTTAAAATCTTCTAAATTTATTAGATTAGATAGCAGGTATGTAAACGACTGATAGTGTGGAAATAAAACTTCCAATCCATTTTTTTTCCAATTCAGTATTTACAAGCAAAATTCTTTTGAAGAAGTTTGTGCAGATTTTTTTGTGCTTAAAGGGGAAAATATTCTGTTTAATGCTATCCGGAAAATTTTTTTCAGAATTATTTAGACATATTTTCTTTCCAGCCTTTCCTTCCTTATTGTCTTAAAAATTTAAAGCTAATTTCTCTAGATATTTGAAGCTAATTACAGTTAGGATATTTGATGCAAATCTCCTCATCTACTAAAATGAAAAATGAATAGTTTTTTATTTCTTATTCTGATATTATTTCTTTGAATATACAGGGACTATAAAATATAATTAAAGGAGAAAAAAAAAACGTTAAATATTTCGATAGAAGGAAAAATGTTTTCGGTTTGTATTATTTTAAAAATTATATAAATTTACATTATGCTAATTTTTCTGGGCAATGATTCGGGATTTCGGTATCTTAACGAAGCATCCGCATTATCGAAGTTCAATTTTTCTTAGAAATGCGATTTGCGGAGAACATTACAATATGTATGAGGAAATATACGAAGAAGTATTTTTATGACACAAAAATTTCTTTTCAAGTCTCAAACTACTAACAGTGGCGTTTCATAATGTTATGCAGCCTCACTAAAACAAACAAATTTGGGGTTATTCGGTTCGGTGGCATATTGTTGATAATGATTGTTATGAGAAATGACAAAGAAAAGAATGATACATTTGTAGTTATTTTACTCTTACGAAAGAACGTTATTCCGGCTAAAAAATTTGGCTTTCGGTATTTTTCACGAACTATGAAAATTCTCTTTTATTGGGTTATGAAAATTTATGAAAGTTCAAATGCACAAAATGAATGAAGAAATGAATTTAAAGATAGAGAATATGATACTCATCACAATAAAAGAAAAAAGCAACTTGTTTATCTTTAATGAAAGGAAAGGATTGAAATGGAATTCGGCCCTTTTTTCTTAACAGCGTCTTGTTTACAAGCGCGTTACACACTATTTTTCGGAGAAGTTTAAAAAATGACTAACTGACTGACTGATGAAGTTTTTATCCCTCAAATACGAATTGATCAACCAATAAAAAATAATATTTTATGATTTATGTAAGAAAATTAAACAACTAATATGTATTATTATGGAATTTTCATTATGCTTATTAAATAATATGGCTTTCATAAATATTTTGAATGACCAATAGCTCAGGAATTCTCTAATTACATTTATATTGTTTTATCTGTTCTTTCAATCTTATTTATGATGATTTGCATATGCTGTGCGACAATATAACGCCACTGTACAGGCAATCAGGGCCGGAGTTATACATTTCTACACCCTAGGCCAAAGTACTTAATTCTGGGCCCCTCCCCTGGCACATTCGCAACTATAGAGAGAGGCAACGTAAATGTGCCGCCAGTTTATTTAATGTGTATGGATGTGCTTAAAAATCAGTATTTTATATCGTCTTTTAAAAATAATACTGAACTTTGTAAATATTTTAATGTAATTTCTTTTATGTTTGCGCCTTCCGATTGTTGCTCCCTAGGCCATGGCCTAGGTTGGCCCTATGGGAAATATGGCCCAACAGGTAATTGTGTGTACGGCCTATCTGAAATCAATACAGTAGAATCTTGGGATCGGAACTAATTGGGGCTGACCTCTGTTCGGTTCCGGGAGATTCGAATTATCCGGAAAATTCGGTAAAATACTCTTGATATAAAAAATGTAATAGAGAAATGGCTTCCAACCCATGGGTAGAGTACTAGTAGGCCGCGGAACGCTAGTCAAGAGTCGAAGTCAGAAGAGCTTCAAGACTCGTCACTAGTTTTTAGCTTAATAAACAATAAATATCCTTTGGAGGCTGGAGAATCAAGGGCCTTTCGTGCTGTCGGAAGTCGTCTATTTTCTCCATTGGCCCATGTTGGGAATTACACACTTCTGGTTAGTCTGGGCCAGTGAGGATGTCCATCAATGAATTTATAAACAATATATTTTTAATCCTTTTAGAGTACATTTTACTAATTACTGACATATACCTGCATATAATATATTTATAAATTTAGTACACATATTTGTATTTTTTTGCTTGTATATTTAGTTAGTGGGCCTCAAAATATTTTTTACACAACAGGTGATCCGTACACCCAAAAAGGTTAGGAACTGCTGCAGTAGTGTATTAAGTTTGGGTACTCAGTGAAAAATTACGGACAGAGGCAGCTGCGATTCGCATCGTCAAGAAGGTTTAGTTCCTTATGTCAAAAGAAGATAACCGAATTTGTTTCGACTAATTAAGGTGCTGTATTCTTAAATACAAATTCAAATGTTTCTTTTAAGTTATGGATAAACATTAGCTTTGTTTCTGATTCGTAATTTTTACTTGCCTTTATTTTTTAATAAATTTTTTTCAGAAAAATAAAAAAGAAGTTCGGATTATCCGAAATTTCGGATTCCCGAGGTCCCACTGTTCTCTTAAGGAACGCACAGAACAACTTTTTAAAATCAATATCCAGTATTTTCTTGTGAAAAAATTAAAATGCGCATTGCAAATTTCAGACCTTCTCCTCCCTCTTTTTTTCTTTGTTTCCTTTAACCGCTTTTTAAAAAAATTTTTATGACAAAATTAGTATGGATATTTTTAGGCAATTCTCCATTAACAAACGCATCATTTATCACCCTAACTCCGAAATATGCTAAAACCTTAAAAAATAACAGCGAAAAAATATCAATAAACTTCAGTTAAATGAAAAAAAAGCAGAAAAATAAAGCATTACTTCCTGTCTTGTAACAATAAATCTACTTTGTACCCCATTCTGTAAATCATATTTCTTTCGTAATTATTATAGACATTCGGGAAAGCCCCCCACTAAACACTTTAGTTTCCAACATCGTTTTAAAAATGCATCTCCAGGGAGGGACGGAAATATCATTTGGGATGAAAAAAAGAAAAAAGAAGCGAAGAGAAACTGAAGCAAAAGAAGAAAAAAGTGCAGCATTTTTAATCTCATTTTGCGAAATCCAACCTGAGAGAGGGTAGGAAAGTAGGTTTGTGATTAAAAAATGATTTTTAGGTTCGAAATCACCAAGGAGACGGAACAAAAGCCATTTGTCTTTAGAGTGGGCTTCCACTCCCTTCGATTCGCACAGGTCTCCCCTCCCTCTGATCGTCTGAAAAGCAGACGATTTTTTCTCATCTTTCTTCCATTTTTGTTTTCCCATAAACTCATCAGTAAAAGAGTTCGGGGCGTTGCTGAAGTATCCTATGCCAGAATGAAGAATTCTCTGGTTAGTGTGGCATACAGCATGCGAATACACGAATTTGCTGAGAGGAATTTAAAATGTATAGGCACAGTCACAAAACAAGATAACTTTCGTGACTTCACAAGAACCGCCATAGAAAAGGCTTCGTGATGTCAACAAGGTTGCTAGTAAGAATAATAATATAGAATTAACAAGAGGTGCTCCACCTTCCTGACGTCTACACCGCCCAACTCCACGAGCGAATCACCACACGCAAGTTAACACGATATAACTCACTTTTGTAGAATGAGCACTGACTTAGTTTATGGTGTTGCATAACCACAACAATAAAAAAAAAAATCGACGGGAGGCTGTCTCTGCGAAACGGCCGCTGGGATTCAGGGGCGTAGATTTACTTACCTTACTCAACTCTGACTTTCTGTGACTAAAGTAGATCTATGTGACCATGACCTATGCTCTACGACATTCCTCTGTTAAATGAAACTAAAACCAACTCAACTCAATTAAATCGATGTAAAGGACAGCTCAATTAAATCAACAATTGTTAATAAAAATTAATTAAGGACTGTTAATTAATCGATTACTCAACCGTGACTAAAGTAGCTCTATGTGACTTTGACCTATGCTCTATGACCTTTCTCTGTTAACTGAAACTTAAACCAACTCAACTCAATTAAATCGATGTAAAGAACAGATCAATGAAATAAAAAATTGTTAATAAAAATTAATTAAGGACAGTTAATTAATCTATTACTCAACTTGACTTTCTGTGACTAAAGTAGCTCTATGTAACTTTGACATATGACCTATGCTCCATCACATTTCTCTGTTAAATGAATTGGTCTGAATGAATGAATTAATCTGAAATGTATTAATTATTAATCTGTTAAAATCCAGTTAATATACAGCTCACAACCGATGCGTGCACGCGCATCGGTCGCTGTGACGTCAACAATTCTTGAGTGATAATTCGAGTGAACGTAAGATCGATGAATGAATTGCCAAATCTACTTGTATAGTATGCGTGCGAGCGCCTCGATCGCCGTGACGTCATGAAAGGTTTAAGTGATTTTCACCAACTTTGAAGCTCGACTGCAACTAAACCATAATTCCAAATTCTAAAATTCTTTTTGCAATCTTCAAAGTCAACCTTTCTCTGTTAAATGAAACTAGAACCAATTCTCTATTTTATTTGGTTGCGGAGCTATAAGCATATAAAAATACCACAAAAAGCGTCATAAATTTTTCCTTTCCCGACACACCCTTAGACCACTATGGAGAGATGTAGGTCTACGTCAAAAACATGCCATATTTTTGCTGATAATTTTTGTGTAAAGTGTACACTAAGCCACAGGTATCGATGCATTTTCTTCCTAAATGTGAATAAAACGGCGATCCCTATGAATTGAGACTCCTTTCAATTTTATAATAGATGGTCTGTTCTCCGTTATCCTGCTGCTTGGACTGTTTTTGTCGTACACACACAGGACGATTTTTGCAACAATATGTTTACATAGCAGCTCTTTTTTTCTTTTTCTTTTTTGAGATGAAGAATCAAACCAAATTAAGGAATAATTCTTTTGAAAATAGGCGTTATTTTTTTGAAAAATAAATAAATAAAAATCGCGTGCTCAAATCGCGGAAGAAAAACGCACTATGCGTCTGAGCACGAGCAATAAGAAATAGTTGCAGTAATGTTGGGCTATCAAGGCTTATACAGAAGATTTATAGATCATTTCACTTCATTAAAGTAACGGTACGATCATCGCACAGCGAGCAGTAGGTTTGGAGCCACCACACTTTTATTATCGAAATGAAACTCAAACAAAGTTTATTGTTTCGCCAAATCATTCACTCACGTGTTTTTCCAACTGTTAAAGTGTGAACTAAGTGAAAACTGCTAAAGTTCCATTATTACGGATATTTTTTGAAATTTCGTCCATTTTTAAACATTGCTGCTCTTTCCTGTAATATAATTGGATATATACGCTGTTTCGGTCTAGAGGATCGAATTTGCTTGATTTTTTTAAAGTTCTGTTCTTCATCTCTTTCTTTACCTAAACTATTTCTCAGTCCACTCTATCGTTAGCTAACGAGTTGAACTATAAGCCTATATCAGTGCCGCCAGCTAGCGATTCTGGGAAATACGAGCGTCACTGACAGCTGTTTTTTGACAGCATATGTATATATTTTTTGGTTGTTTTTTAGGTTTTTTTCCTTTTCGAGCTAAGTTTTCAATTATTCCAAAATGATTCTAAAAATAAATTTACATTTGGAAACGATATGCATGAAAAACGATAATCTTTTGTATCATTCTTTCAAAAAAAATCCCATTTTGTCTGGTATTTAAATTAATGATTCCAAACAGCAAAAGTACCTACTCCTGTATGTAAATAACATAAAAATTTAAATGCATAAAATTCTAAAAAAATATCTGCACGTAATTATTACAAGAATTGAAACTGATTAATCCTTTATATTCTCCATCAAAACGAAGACTGCTGCTCTTCAGAACAAAAACTAAAGCAGAACAAAAAGACAAATGATTGCTTTTCGCCAGAGCTTTTTTTTCTCTGATTTATTTTTATTCCTGTTATTTCTTTAGATCAGACTTATCCAAGGCAGTTTTCCAATAAAGCTACACTTTTTTTAGTTGCTCGACTTACACGTGTCATTTAAAGGTATAAAAAGCGGTGATGAGAATAATACTCAAGAAGGAAAAAAAGCTTCTAATCGCTATCTACCCATTGTTTCGTCGAGTGAAATTTCATTAGTAGAGTTATAAGAAAAGAACGAAATTGTTTTTTTTCCCTCTCTTTTCCTTTCTAACTGTAACTGCAACTGCTGTAATCGATTCGTAACGGAATCCATTTTGAAGCCATGAGAACTCATCAAGTTTATCAGATGAAAAAAAAGAACGAAGAATGTAGTTTTTTTTAATGTATAAAATTTTAAGAGTGTTGATTTAAATTTGAACCAAAAGAACTTTTTTTTCTGATATCAATCTTACATATTAAAATAAAAAGAGTCTGCATTTCAGCAGTTTGAAAATTCGACAAGTGCATTTTTTTACCGAGAAGATAGTTTAAATTCTTTGTGAAAGCTTCTTGTAAAATATGAGTTCCTTTGAAAATTTGTGATCTTATCGAACATATTTTAACCATTCGAGACTGAAGCTAAGCAACTGCATAAGATTAATCGAAACATCTTTATATAAATTTCTATTACGTATAAAACACTGAATAACCAAACTCAGATAACCTTTAATTTGTTATATCTCAACTTGTCTAAAAATTATAGTAAGGAAAATACGGAATTGAGATATCGTTCTTAAAATAGGTATTCCATAGAACTTATGATCTTTCATACTAGTCAGTGGCGAATCTAGGATTCCGGTCTGGGGGGGGGGGGGCTGAGGTATAAAAACTTTGTATCGTCGTGATGAATGTCAAATCTCAAGGATTAAGTAAACCAAAACACTTTAACTTTACAGACTTTACTCCCTGACAATAAGAATCATAAAGAACAATACAATACTTTCGATAATTTAATAAAATTTACAATGAAATAACTAGCCAAAAAGTGTCTTCGACCGCGTCAAAGCTACAAGTACGAGTAGAATGACTACAAAATTAGGAAAATTTTCGAGCCTGCCAAGCCAGATAGTAATGTCGAAATGTTTTTATTATTTTTTAGAAAGAGGGAAATTAAGAAAAAGAAATTGTAATAACGTTAAATAAAATCAAGAATTATGGCTTGGCTCTGGGGTGGGGCTGTAGCCCGATGGCCCCCCCCCCCTGGATTTGCCACTGATACTAGTTAACTGCAAATGAAAAGATCATGGCAATTAGATTTCAGCCTTTTTCATAACACATAGTAAGATAGATACGGAAATGAGATATTGTTCTTAAAATAACTATTACGCTGAGTTTATGATCTTTGATACTAATAAACTGCAAATGAAAAAGGTCAGCGAAATGAAATTGCATATAATTAGGAATAATTAAATTCATACAAAAAGTTCAATAATTTATTGAAATATGCAAAATAGTTTTTAGAATGAAATGTTACAAGAATTACTTTCAAACTGTAACAGAGTAAAACTATAAAACAATATTACCAGAAGAAAAACGCTTGACTCTTCTAGAATGCTTAGTTTTCATATAGAGTCACTATATAAAGTACTTGGATAGCAAATGTAAATTAGCGATATTTCCATTAGAAAAAATGTTTACATGAATTTTAGAGTGTGTTCTATGATTATTCTCCTTTAGATATATGCTGCTTTTGAATGAAATGAGATAAAAATTAATATTTTGTCCATAAATACGTCAAAGTAATTTATAAAAAAATTTTAAAAATTATCCTTATAGTATTTAATAATTATGCAAATTACGTGAAATTATACAAATTATATTAATTTATAACAATTTTCAGGCAAAAATTTATTAATTAAATAATTAATTGAAAACTTATGTTTACAAATTTCTTGATTGATCTCTGATAAGAATTGTAATAAAAATCACGTATTTCATAACAAAACGTCAGTGGACCGGAAATTACTCAAAGAATGTCTGCAAAATTATATATCTAGAAATTATTATGAAAAATTCTTTAACGAAATTAGAGAAACTGAAGGTTGACTTTTCGTAATAGATAATTTTTTCTCAATTGTCAGGATTTCTAGAAGTAAAAGTACGCTCAGCACAAAAAAAACGACTGCTTTATTCATGGCTATTTTTTTTTGTTCATGAATGAATAAATAAATAATACAGACATGTAACAAATGCACCTGCTCAATATGAACAGCGCCGTCTATGGTGGTAAGGCGGCGACGCTAAAAGCCTCAGAGCTGTAGAATGGCGAGATGAACTACAACAATAAGATCAAATCCGAAACTCTTTGTAATAGTTAGTGTTAATGTAAATGTGTATCCTCTGTGTGTTAATGTTTGTGTTTGTAATAAATCTTTATGTTTCCAAAAGAATTAGCCCAGTGCGATTTTGGCTTCTGTTGTGTAGAGTTTTTCTTGGATTAGGAATTTCTCAAAATTAATTAAACTCTGATATAAATTGTTATATTCTAGTTGTTTTAATTTTTTTAACTATTAATATTATTTAAAAGCTTTGTAAAATACGAAATCAAAGGCAAAAATGAATATCAAATAAAGTCTTTTTTTTTTTCAATTTCAAGCTGGAAGAATCGTCTAGTGAGGGTCATTCACTTTTTCATCTTGGGAGGCTCCCCTCCCCCGGACAGTAGGCCCCGTTCCTAAAGAAAATAAAAATAAAAAATTACTAGCTCTGCGTAGAAAAGTCCCTTCGTGGGAGTTAGGGATTCGCATCTCTGGGGAAAATGGCTTATGCTATTTGCAAACTACAGATGTGGAATTCTTTACTAACCCCTTGCGACAAAAATATTGCACTTTACCACCCTCGATACATCTCTTCCCGCGAAGTAGATGCAAGGTTCCTCTCTTTTCTCTGACCTTCTGAACTGCAAATTACTTTGTTTCTTGGCGTTTGGGTCTGATTCGGGAATTTGTTTGTCGTCGGTCTCAGAGATGGTTTTTGGCTCTGTAAAAGCAAGGATGCTTAAAAACCTGAGCAAAGGATAGCGGTGTTCTTGCCGCGGTGCTAAAAAATTTTGAAGGTGCTACTGCTTGACGGAGAACTTGCGAGCGGTGAAGGCCTGTAAGCTGGCCACACGACCTCAGCTGCTGTCACAATATCTGAGGGGAGACCGTGTGCTTAATACCTGTAAGGGCAGGCATGTTGGTAGAACTGACCTGGATCCCGCGTCTCAGATCGACTTCGTGCTCAAAAGGAAAACAGTTGCTTACGCGGCCTTGTGTTTGAGAAATGATTGAAATATCCACGTCCGAGCTATCCTATGTGTTTCACCAGTATGAGATGTCTTTCATCGTGCAACAGCATTGCTGCGCCTGCGCCAAAATCTTCGTAAAAAAAATATTAAGCAAGAAAATGAAATTAAATCTACGAATCAGAAAGAATATGATTATCCAGGTCCAGGACATCGTGCCTAAATCATGGAGAGCATCGAGTTATCCCCGACGCTGTATGCGTGCCACCGCCACGGAATTTTCATTATTTCTTTTATGCAGAAGATGCGACATGATGTGATGTCTGCAAAAATCAGCCCCAGATAAGTCTCTTTCTTTTATATCGAATTTTCAATTTTTTTACATTCTGTTTATTAGGATGGTTAATTATTGTAGTATGTTAATATTTGAAATTATCTAGCAGTTTGTAAATTAAGTATCATATTCGGATCATCAACGTAAGAATTATGATATTAAATTGAATTTAGGACTAATTAAAAACAAAAAAATAAATGATTTGTTTACAAAATGTTTTATGTGTAGGTGTAAAGGCAGCTACTGTGTTATTGAGATATATTGGCCTGTAAATCTTCAGTAATTGAAATATCTGTGACATGTGTTTAATAGAAGATTAATTTATTGGAGAATTATGTGTGTAAAACTTTCTTATAAATCCTTAACTTATATTAAGAAAATTAATAAATGAGAAAACATATATGTGTTGGTTTATTTAAATTACATTTGAGTGTTTTTAGCTGATTGCTATTTGTTATTCGTTGCATGTTATTGTATGTTCTAGGATGTTTAATGTGGAAAAGGATTAATGATAGGCATAAAATCAATTAATAAAATGTTTAAGGATATGATAAATAAGAATAAATTAAGATTGTTGGTGGCCACTAATTAAAAATTTTTTTTATATGAGATTAATTTTAATGAGACAAACATAATGTTGAGGATGCAGTAAAATTAATTTAATTTTGAATGCGAATGAGGTATCGAAATAATATTCTCTTATAAACACTGGATCGACCCTAAATATATTATTATGCTTGATACATTGAATCATATTTTTTTATTATGTTCCTTATTTTTATGTGTTTATGTCATTATTCATGTGAAGTAGTAATTCTGATTCTTAATCAATAAGATTAGGCTATGTGAATTGCGTTGTAAAATGGTAGAACTATTTTTCATATAAATAAATGTCATTAATATAAAGTAATTTTGTCTGTGATTTTTCTTCACTACCTTAATGATACTGACGGAGGTAACTATTTGGTGTGATCTGGGTTAATATTAAAAATATAACATCTATATATATATTAAAACACAACGCAACTAACATCTTTATAAATTTACATGGAGTTGAATCTGGAGATTATTTTAAAGGCAAATTAAGAATTAAAATTTAGTTGAGGTTGCACTTTATGCCTGTTGCTAAGATGTTTCATTAAGTGGAAATTTTTAATTATTGATTTGTGAAATGTTTGATGTTTAATTGATTTAATGCTATGAGACTTTAGGATTGTTTGTCATGTGTAGAGGTCCATCTTGAAAATTATTAGCAGATAATTAGAATGCCTGTTAAGCAACAGGTATAATGTCATTTAAGATAACTAAATTACTAACAGATAAAAGGTGCAATTAGCAAAGTTTTAAAAGATCCTAAATTTGTACTTCCGATAATGATAATAATATGTAACAAAAAAAGGATAAATCAAATCTTTAATTTCTATACAACACTTCTAAATTAGAGGCAGGCATTTAGATCCACTGCCATAGACACATTTTTTAAGCATAAACCTATCAGAATATGCATTAAGAAAGAATTAATAAATTATACGATCAATCATTTCCTTTTGAATGCTTTATCACAAAATGTGTCTTTTATTAATACTTATCTTATATTAATAACCTAAGATACAACTATTTCAATCACACTCATGTTATTTTCTTGTCACTGATGTAAAAGGAGAAAGTCTGTTTTATTAACGTGATTGTAAGTTTACGATATTCGTGGGTTCAGTGACTGGGGTGGAAGAAAAAAACACAACCAATCTAATAAGAAATTTGAAGTGCACTGCACTTATTTATTTTCTCTATTCCTTCCGTCTTTCAAATCAAAATATCAACTCGCCCACTCACAATAAAACTTCCATTCGAAGTTATTCAAAAATCCTGAAAAAAGTAATTAAAAACAGACCTCTCAAAACTCTCTCTTCTCTTTGCTGAACACTCTGGCTCCAAAAAACTGTAACCGAAAACCGATGCACCAGTTCTTCATTGTATACACTTCACTTCACATTTTTGTTTTTAAATCTATATATTCCACTCTAATTTTTTCCCTTCTACTTAAAATTACTTCATTTAAAACCCTTTTTCTCAGGCTCGAATGCACTCGAAAGAGAGATAGTGATTGGTCCTCGGCTCAACTTACGCGAAATCCAATAACTTTACCTTTTTTTTATTCTTTCTTTCCACTTTTTTTTTTAGTTCCAGTTCGCTTGATTTTTTTCCCTCCCCTTTTCCATCGCACTTTTACTTAAAAATCCAACCAATCTTCTGCAATCAATCCGTAAACACGCGCTTAATTAAGCGACTCACGTTACTTCAAGTCTTAAAAACGCAATTTGGCGCTAAACGCTGGCGCCTTTTTTGGTGTTTTTTCTCCTTTTTTTGGCGCCTCTTTTTTTCTTCCTTTCTATCTCGTCTTTTCAAGGTACACGGAACAGGTGTCCAACCAATCAGATAATAAAACAATGGAAGAGAAGAAAAAAAAGAAAATCTGCCAGGATGGCCCCTATGCCTTCCTGGGGGTTGTCCTACGCCTCACTGCCCGCTTGACAAGTTAATCAAATATTGGAAGGCCTGGTAGATTATAAAAGAGCCTGTAAGATTGGGTTTTTCTAATACTGTGAAGGGTCCTATCTGCGTCAACAAGGACTGTGATTGCCAAACCTCGCTTGAATGAATTTTAGGATCACGGTTGCAGTGACAGAACTAAAAGAAATGGGTAAATGATGAGGGAAAGGTGTTCTTTTGAGACTGGGGGGGGGGGGGGAGGGCCGGGGGCCTCCCAAATGAGGGGAGGGTTCCTTTGTTTTCTTTTAAGTTGAAGGCTACTTCAACAAGAAGGTTTGTTCCGCGAAAACCAATTTCTGCTTACAAATTGAGTTGTTCCTCAGAGGAATTGCCCGAGACCTCTGTTTATTTAAGGAACCTTAAACACTTTCCAAGTTTCAAGGTAAATTCAATTTATTTTTATGGTCGCTTAGAAGGTAATTTGAGGGGGAAACTGCCGACTGGATGGATAACAAAATGGTCGGTGATTGCTTAGATTTTTTATTTAATTTTTGTACTGTTATCTCTGTAAAGGAAAAATTACAAATAATCATTATAGTATACACCACAGAGGGTGAACTGATGTGACCCAAGCAATTTCTTTTGCACTATAATTCTAAAAACATCCCATTTTAAAGTCTAATTAAATATATTGCATATTATTATAATTCATACATTGCCTGACGCAAGGGATTGAAGCTTGATTAGAAATTTTTTTTCTGCATGACATCTTTATTTAAAACTATGGCTGTCGAGCATATTAATCAATAGTAGTTATACTTTATTTTCTTTTATGTATAGCTCTCTCTTCTCCTTCGGTTAGGTGTATTAAATAAATTGTGTTAGAATTTAACACGGAGTATTTTAGAAGCTTCACCATTTGTTGTATTGATTGTGTCTACAGAGCTGCTCTGTTAGAGATCAATGATCTCACCTAAAATTTGAGATTTCATATAAAATGAAAACCGATGGTGAAAATTGATTTCATTTTACAACATGCTGGCTGGATTCTGATAAAAACAAACAATAAATATAATAATTGAATATGTGTCTTCTATAATTGTTTAATAATTTATTTAATATTCTTAATAGCTTTTATTTAGAGATTAATAAAAAAAATATATACTCCAAAGTAAGAAAGCGAAACTTCAAACAAGAAAAACGACATATTTTTATACATCGAATTATATTACAGGAAAGAACAACAGAGTTTACAAATAAACAAATTATACCATTTAACTCATTATTGATTGTTTTTCAGTTTAAATCAAAACTGTAATTACTTCAATGCTAAGAAAACTTGAAAATTTTTAATAAATGCCGGCTCTTCTATCTCTACTAATAATACCGGAGAATGGGTGTGTTGACGCTCTACAGAGCAGACCGCTGAAGCTAGAGCTACGAAATTTTTCACAAACTTACTTTGAAGAGAGGGAATATGCACTTCACAGCTATTTTTTATAATTTTAATTAGAATTTCAATTAATTAAAAATAAGTGGAATTTTGGAGTTTTCCTTGATAACTTCAGAAAATATAATACCACACAGATGATGTTTACACCATCTAAAAATTCAGAAAGTTATGTTTTTAATGATATCAATTAAGTTGTCGTACACTTTTTCTCTAATTTTAAAATATTTTCAAAAATATTTTTAGGAAAAATTTACAACAATACTTATCATTGTTGAAATGAAATTCAAACCGTCTTCATTGTCTGAACAAATATTTAATAGCGAGTTTCTCTTCCATTGTTCAAAACTAAGATAATATTCTAATGGATTTTACTTTCTTTTCTCATTAAATTTTTGGCGAAATTTTGTAAAATTTCAATAAATTCCTGCTTCATTGTCAATATACAAAATATAAGAATCTTTGTATCTTAGATTTTGACAAAGGAAGTAAAACAATTAAAACGATTTGAATTTCATTATGAATCGTTTAAAACAAATAAATAATTTAACTGTATATTTCATTACAACAACAAAAAATCTAGTTACAAATTATGTTCAAAATTTATTACGATCAGAGAGAACTTTCACGAAAATTAAACGGGTAACATTGCAATGATAATTTTCTGAATTTTAAGATGAAGTAAAAAACCCTTTCGCGTGATAAATTAAACTTCGCAGATATTGCGAGATACCTCAAAAGTTTTTAATTAATAATAACAATAATTAATAATTAATTAAAAATCTAACCAAATTTTCAAGAGGAAAGAAAAAAACTCCAAGATGCACATTTACACTCTCTAAAGTTAATTTTTGCCAAATTTGTTAGCTTTAGGTCTAACGGTCTGTCTTGTAGAGCGTCAACACAGAGGAACATATTTGCTTCTATCATCATTAGTTGGAGGCTTAGAGCAGGAGGAGGCAAATTGCCGCCTAAGGAGCCACATGGACAACACAGAGGAACATATTTGCTTTTATCGTCATTAGTTGGAGGCTTAGAGCAGGAGGGTGCAAACTGCCGCCTAAAGAGCCTCATGGGGCTCTTTTTAATTCAATAACTAATATGCTATAAAAAAGCATAATACGAAATTTAAGTTAATTAAGTAAAATATTTGACGGAAGAAAAACGATAATTTATATGTAAGATTGTTTTAAATTATTTTTTCACTTTAATAATTATATTTTATAATTTTATTCACGACTTTTGTTTAAAATTGATAGTAAATAATTTAATTGCACAGGATTTAGTTATAGAACCTTTAAGCAAAGCAAAAATAGACTCATTTGAACAAAATAATAGCATTTTAGGGATTTTTATAAATAAGAATTTTTCATTTTCATAAATATATATTTTGTAATTTATGTTGTTGTCTTAAGGTTCTGTAAGTATTATTTTAGTAAATACAATTCTAAAAATGATTCTTTACGAACTAATATAATCTATAATCTACTTCACTGGCTTAGAGATATATTATCAGTACATTTGACTATAAAAAATGTACATAATAATTTTTTTTTTAATTTTTTCGACATAATACTATTGACTCTGTCAACAGTATTATGTCGAAAAAAAATATAGACACTATTTGCTGTCCCTTAAATTTATCGACAAAATTATTGATGCTTGACATCAACATTCATGAAATTCCTGAGGGGTTTCTTTTTGTTGTTAATTATTGAAAAAAATTTCTCTATTCGTAAATCGTATGCGTGGATATAAAAATGTATTTCAAATAAAAGTCCATTCATTTGAAATTCAAAAAATAGCATGCATTGAAAATGGCTTCTATTTCCCAAAATAGTAGGGAAAAAAAGATTAATTAAAACTTTCAAGATTACAGCCTATGAGTATCTAATCAGTAACGTCTCTAAATATGTTTGAAGGAAGGGAATAATTGACACTCTCAGCACTTCTGAATAAAAAATAAAAAAAATAATCAGATTTTTTTTTACTTTCTCGAATACAAGACGTGCATAGAGAAAGTATTGTAATTGCCAAAAATTTGACTTCGAGATTTTGATGAATTTCAGCGTTTTATACCCACCTGAGTCTGTGAATACGATAACTCAAAAATACGATGTGTTAGATGGAAGCAACCTGGTATGGGGTCTTTCTACCAAAATAGTCGATCTATATCCAATTTTGGATAAACTTTTTTAACGGGAAGCCATCTCTCTATTCCTTGTGTACACGGTAATTCAGAACGCAACAAGTTAGTCAGATGTCAATCAAAAGCCACGCCTTCCCAGGATCACGTGACCCCGCTTAGCATCTATCCAAGAAGAGGAACGAACTGAAGAACCTTCTTCTGTTTATGGATAAGGTTGTCTTAACTGCCAAACATTGAAACGGGACGTTTTAGTGCTAAAAAAATCAATAAAGTTTAAGCAATCTAATAAAATCAACACGTATGATAATAAAAAAAGATGCAAGACTAATTCTTTTTATCGCAGTCATATTTTAAAGTTGATTTTACTCTCTTAATTATATAATTTTCTTCTTTCACATAATTATAAGTCATTTTAATAACGAAGGTCATTTTGAAATTATAATGACGCAGAGTTTAGGGAGAAAATGGGACAAATAGTAATACGGGACTGAGTAGTGAAATACGGTGACAGTCCCACATATACGGGACGTATGGCAACCCTATTTATACGGCATCTTTATATGAGTGCATACGAAAACGTTGAGTGTAAAGAACTCCCGCTCGTTACCAAATTACTTTATTATACAGAAAGTGAATAATATCGTACCTCATAAAATACAAAGCACATATATGGCCCATTTGTTAGAGCTCTTTATTTACACAATACTAATAACAATTTGTATTAAGTATTTTCGTTTAGATTCTAAGTAATGTAATAAATAAATTATCCTGCTATTCATTATCATAGACACAATAGTTTTTACCCCCAATGACAAACAAAACTTTCGCCAACCTCTTTAGACAGAATAATTATCATTTGTAGAGAAGCAAAACACTCTTATGTCCACAACAGCTTTATATTCAAAGCTTAAAGATGGGGGGGGCCCCGGATACAGTTATACAAACATGTCTAGAAATTTTCTGAACAAAAGTCGAGAGAAGAGAAATAGTTATGAAAACTTTTTGATTAACTTAACCGGAAAGAATAAAAATCCAGACCTTCTCCCTTTTTTTATATTTTTGCGCTCTTTTAACTCATATTTAATGAATTCTTTTCCCTTTAAGTAACGGCAGTTAGACACGACACAAAAGCCGAAGTAAGACAATTAGCGGTAATGAAGTTAGTGCATGCGCGTGTGCTTCGGCAAGAGGACTGAGGAGGTTTTTGTGAGGTTTTGTTTTTTGTGCGGACACAAAACGAAATAAAACATTAGTCTTTCCCTAAACTAGTTCACAATTCCTTTCTTTAAACGAGCTTTGGCCGTGGAAAAGGGAAAAGAATGGCCATGTTTTGTTGCTTTAATGGACTGGGTGTTTTTTCGAATAGGTGAAATTGAAAAGTTTCGCCAAGCCCATTTTCGATTGCAGTTTCACACGATATTACTGGAATTAGTATACAGGGTGGTTATAAATTATTCGACCCATTTCAAAAATTAATAAGAAAAACTAATAACGTTACAACTGCGGGTTATTTTAAATGAGAAAATAAAAAAAAAAATTTTCCAGATATCTAGCATACCGTTAAGGCGTTCTAAATTTGCTACAGTGAGAGATTTCCATATGCAATGGCTACCGACCAGCAGAAGCCGATGCACGTTTTCTAGTTTTTCTTGAATATCTCGAAAACTTTTTAGTTTTCGAATTACAATTTATTTAACAAATTAAAGAGCGCAAAATCCCTTTAAAAATACATATTTTTATTTTTTCTTGTAGCTCATAATGGCTCTCAAAAATGGGAAATCTCCAATAATTTATGACCACCTAGATCACCGTAACGGCGCGTTACCTATCTGAAAAAACTTTTTAGAAACGCGCTCTCATTTTAAAAAAAAAAAAAAACCGTAGTTGTAACATTATTAGTTTTGTTTATTAATTTTTGAAATGGGACCAATAATTTATGACCACCCTGTATTTCTAAGCTTTTCATAAAGTATGTGTCTTACAGCTTTATTCGAATAATTCTGCTTTTTTCCCAGCATTAGTTTATTTGTATTATCTTGAGTAAATAAGAACTATATACATATATACAATTACGATTCAGGTTCAAGATTACCCATAATCACCCCGAGTCCACCCTTAATCGCCTACAGAAACCAAATTAATGGCGTCCACACCTCGCAACTGTTTTCGAATTCTTCACTTCAGTTCTTTTCGCTATAGATCAGAACAGTTACGTGAGGTTGGTGGCATGACAGTATGAGACTCAGTGGCGTAACTAGGGCGGGGCTGGGAGGGCACGTGGCCTGGGCGCAGTGCGCAGGGGGCGCAAAATTAAAGAATAAATTTATTGTATTTAAAAGAAATGTACGTTTTTAAGCTATTATTATAAAGATTCTTAAAAATTGAAATGGTTTCACCAAAGTGTGGAAAAATTTCAAGGATACAGTCTCATTTACGACAGGAAACTATTCAAACCGCGACAAAATAACAAATAATATTATGTTTCAAAGATTCGCTGACCCAAACCCTATCTGTGATTTTGAAAAGCTCGTTAAAAAGGAGTGTTCTTTTCACAGTTTTGTGTCTCTGTGGGGTGGGAGATAAGGGAAGGATTGATTATCTCGGCAGGGTTTCTCAAGGTATGCCTGATTCATACTGATTGGACATCAATTTCTTTGGATGTTCCTGACAAATAATTAACAAAAAGTGTCATTTATATTTTCAGTCAGCAGAGAGTGATGAAAGGGGAAAAAAATTCGTTTTTTTTTTTTTCCGGCGTAGAGTAAAAGCACTCCAGCAGCTTCGAAAAACGTAAGCTATCTAAATCATTTCACTACCATTACATTGTTTTCACAGCTGCATATCTGCATAATTTGTAAGCTGTAAATACGATAGTAGTTTATTTTAAATTTTATTTCCTAAAGACTCTGCCAAACAAATAAAAAATAGACGAAAAGAAGGTTATCCTTATAGTGAGTAATAATTAATTCTAAGAAAAGTTATCATGTCTAGTCATGTAGAGTCTTTTGGATATGATGACAATAATGTACATGTTTTCGTTTATTTCAATAATAAAAATACAAAAGAATATTTTACAAAATCTTTCTGAATTTAAATTTTAGAAAAATAATTTCAACTTTAGTGTTTTATTTTTAATCCAAATGTCGAGTTCAAGCTATCAACTCAATTATGTCTAGAGTGATGTTTTCTATACTTATAAAAGTCAATGTTTGCGTGTGTGTGTGTATGTGTGTGTGTGCGATGTCCAGACGAATCTATCGCACTTACAGCCATGAAATTTGGCACACAGGTAGTCGTAATGGTGACTCAATGCATCTCGAAGCCGGAATTTTAAAATTTAACTTAGAAATTCTTTTTTTAATGTTTTGTGATGTTTTGGGTCATTTTTGGGACGTTTATGGCTGTAGTATCTTTTCTAATGATCGTTGAAAAACAATCAATGCACCATCGGATGGACACAAACAATTTTCGTTCTAATGAAGTTTGTTTTGAATTTCTAACGTAATTTACTGAATTTTGAGAAATTTTTAAATAATAGTCACTTTTATGGTAATTTTTGATAAGGATTTTTTCAAATTCTCGCATCTGACGTTCTAACAACTCTATAATTTTCATTTTTTTCAGCTTATAACTCGAACGTT
Source organism: Araneus ventricosus (assembly GCA_013235015.1). Lineage (NCBI taxonomy): Eukaryota > Metazoa > Arthropoda > Arachnida > Araneae > Araneidae > Araneus > Araneus ventricosus. The sequence continues at coordinate 220,506 of BGPR01000478.1, forward strand.
TCTGTCGGATTTAAAACAAGAACCGTTAAAATACCCTTCTCAGTTTTTTTAAAAATTAATTATTCCTTGATCAGTTCAAACAATTTTTTTGCAAAACAGCTTTCTCAGCGAGACATTCTCCGAAACGAGTTAACTTTCCTATCATGCATTGTTACAATCTCATTAGCTGGTGCGTGAACTTCGTCGCGCAGGTGACGTCATATACTATCGCGTTCTTCTCGGAGAAGATACATTGACTGAATGAATTCGATAATTTATTTTCGGCAGTGTCTTAAAATGTTTCTTTGTCTCGCACATTTCGCATGATCGTTTGTCGCATTTATCAATATAGTTTTGGATTAACCTACTCGGTATTGTTTTTCCTAAATTCAAATAATGCGTATCTTTTGTTTTTATTTTGTTTTCAAAACTTTTTCATGTAATTTGTGGGCGGGTTTTTTTTTTATTTTGTTGAAGTCAAGATAGCACGGGCAATGCCGTGCGCCTATTGCTAGTTGTCTATAAATCTCAAATATTTGTCTCGGTGGTAAAAAGAAATCAATATGGTCCTAAATAAAGCTGGAATTCTTTCTATTACGTTCATAAGTCAGAGAAATATTTGAGCATCTATAATTTATCTATAAAATTTTGAATCTTCCAGTTAAAAGCGGATGCCAGAAAAAAAATAAAAAGGTCTGCTGCAATTCTAGTCATCTATGGAGTTGGAAAGTGTCTTTCCGAATCTCCAAATAGCTCTGCAGATAGTTTTGACATGTATTGCAAGCTGTCAGCGATCTTTCAGTGATCTAAAGCTGATACTTTCATACCTCAGAGGTTTTATGGGTCAAAAACGACTATGTGATTTAGGACTTTTGAGTATAGAGAAAGCAGAAACAGATTAAAAATAATTTTAATAAAATTATAAATACTCTTATTTTATCAAAAGCTAGGAACGCTAATTTATAACATTTCGGACTCGCTAAAACCTTCAAAATTTTTCAGAGTAATGTGTCCCCTTTTTTCTGTGCATAAATAATATTTACTGAAATAACACAGAAAGTGCAATTTTATATGTCATAAACAATTTAGCATTGTTATAATTTTAATTCATGTTTAAATCAGCATTTTTTCTGCAATAGCATAACTCCTAATATCATGAAAAGAACTTTATCATGAGGTGCTAGATAAAATATTAAAAGTTATTGGTTTTTGATTGATAAATTTAAAGAAGTATGTGAAATAAGTCTGTATATTATTAAATATTTTAACTTAGTTACCAAAGCATTTGTGTGATTTTATCTGTGCTAACAAAAAATTTATTTCAATATTTAGAGTTTTTATATATTGTCTAAAGGCAAAAAAGTAATGTATAAAACTTTTTCATTACTATTTTTAAATGAGTACTAAATGAGTACAACGGATCGGATCGGCATCGATTGAATAAGGAGATTTACAGATTAGTTTTCAAATATTGAAAAGGAAGACATGTAGGAGGACACTTTTCGAGGTATTGCAGAACTTACAAAACAAGGGTTGTCCCCCCCTGAAGGAGGACGATTGGTCACCTTACAATTAGGCACCCAAGTAGTATTTTGTATGGATAAGTTTCTTTTCAGTGACATGAGTTTCAGGTCTTGCTATATTGTTTTATCGCCAAAATTGAAGATCTGTATCAAATTCTGGACCAAATAAATCAACGGGGTGATTATCTTTCAGTTAGTTTGTGTACATCTATGTAAGCGTGAAAACTCAAAAGCACAACAAGCTATTATATTTGCCCGAAATTTAGAGTGACCTTAACAACAAATCTATAGATCTATGCCAAATTTCGAACGAAATCCGTCAAAAGAACAATAAACTTTTCAAAATGCAAATTCGATTTTCTTCACTATGTTATGCCATTTCTGAAGCAAGTGACATACAGTATGCCAGAAAGTCAAGGAAAGGACACTTTGGATTTTTTTTATCGATACCTATTACTTCAGTTTTCTTTTCATATATTTCGGAATGTCTGTATTAAATTTTTCCGAAGAGTTTTGTTTTGTCAGAAAATAAATCACCAGTGTAAAAAAGGTGATAACATCCTATTGCCAAGTGCAGAGTCATATCTAAACGCATATTCATCTAAGGCAGAAAGATAAATTACGTCCCCATTCAAATAAACATGACGATTTTATTACTGTAAATATTATTACAAATAGTTAGCAAGTTTATAAATTTTGTTATTACAAACCGTTAGTACAGTAAAACTTCGATTAACCGTTAACGTCCGGACCAGGGATGTGTCGGATAACACAAATCTCTTAATACATATTGTATTGTATTGCTTATCAGACTTCTTTATAAAAAACAACACATTTGTTTAACATATTTTTCACAAAAAGCAGATCTTTTGCTATCTATGTGCAACATCTCATTCAATACCTTTTCTTCAACATATTTTTTAAAAAAAACTAACATATTTTTTCTGCGTTGATATGCAACGCTTTTTAAAGACAAATATCGCATTGCCACACTATTTTTTAATTACCTTTAAAATTATAAATTTTTTTGTTACAAATATCACACTATATACAGCAACTTGATTTGATTACTTGCTTGGGAAGAAAATGAAAATAAAATCTTTTAAAAGTGAATAATACATGCATATTGTATTTAATTTTGTAAAAAGATCAATATAAACTTCAATATAAGAGTAATGTTCAGAAATGTATTGTAACAATATATACCTGTGCGTTATGAGGCTCGAGCCTTAGATTTTAGACGATGGCGGATAACAGAAACTGACTGTTAATCGATGTTCACTACATATATATTTTGGGCCGAAGCGACGCGTGTAATAGTCTTAAGTAATAATTTCGTTCTTTATAACTTTTTATTTATCAATCTATATATATAAAAGAGAAAGTCACTCACTGACTCATCACCAAATCTCTCAAAGCACTGGGACTAGAAATTTGAAATTTCGCAGGTGGTTGCTTCTTGGTGCAGTAGGTGCTCACTAAGAAGTGATTTTTCAAAATTTTAATTAATTAAAAATTACCTTAAATTTTAACGTTTGTCCACAATAACTTCGCAGCATATTATCGCACAAAAACTATTTTAATATTATCTTAAAGTTCAAAACATTAGCTTTTCAACGATACGAATTTCATTTCCAAGCAACATTCTGTTTAATTTTAAGTAATTTTTGGAATTGTTTTCAAACAGAATTTCCAACAATGTATTTATTGTTATCGTCTGCAGCTTTTCATGGAGCACGCGCGGATTTTTTACATTAAAACTATAAAGACACGAAAATATTTTACCCCAAGCAACAAGGTAGCAATAATGCGCTACTATGCGGACAAAGTCGCCGGGATCAGTTAGTATTTTATAACTAAAAGATTGTAAAATTTGTTACCTTAATCATCCGAAGTAAGTATTCCTCTTATTTGCCGTAGCCTTGTGCTTGGTCTGGTAAGGCACTTTCACACGCTTTTATTTCACTTGACTTTCTGGATGTTTGCGAAGATGGAATTTTCTTAATCAGTTTTCTCTCACTTCCCAATGTACTAGAGTTCTGACATTTTGTAGATTTGATTGCTTCCGTTGACAATACAGTATTTATTGTCTTTAGAACTTAATTATCAGTTAATCGAGTGGTTTTAACGAAATCTTCAATCCATATGAAAGACGTCATCTGGTAGAGAAATTGATACAAAAATGATTAAAAGTTTCCATAATATTTATAGTAGCGAATTATGGAAGATATTAAAGATTGTAAAATAGAAAATAATAGAAGTAAAAAAATTAAGAACACGCTTTCAAAAATATACTAAAATATACAAAATAATTTCCCCCCAAAATTTGGAGATCAAAACTAAAATCGTAAATGTGTGAGGCTCTGGAGTAAGAACATTAAGCTTCGATGGAAATTATAAGAAAGAAAATTCCTAGATATTTAGTAAAAATTGAAAATAGAAAAGCTGCAAAGAAAGAAAATTTCTAAATTTTCAGTAAAAATTCAAAACAGAAAAGCTGCAATCAATATCATAAGAAAGAAAATTCCTAAATATTCAGTAAAAATTCAAAACAGAAAAGCTGCAATGAATATCATAAGAAAGAAAATTCCTAAATATTCAGTAAAAATTCAAAATAGAAAAGCTGCAATGAATATCATACGAATGAAAATTTCTAAACATTCAGTAGAAATTCAAAATAGAAAAGCTGCAATGAATATCATAAGAAAGAAAATTTCTAAACATGCAGTAGAAATTAAAAATAGAAAAGCTGCAATGAATATCATAAGAAAGAAAATTCCTAAATATTCAGTAAAAATTCAAAATAGAAAAGCTGCAATGAATATCATACGAATGAACATTTCTAAACATTCAGTAGAAATTCAAAATAGAAAAGCTGCAATGAATATCATTCGAATGAACATTTCTAAACATTCAGTAAAAATTCAAAATAGAAAAGCTGCAATGAATATCAATCGAATGAACATTTCTAAACATACAGTAGAAATTCAAAATAGTATAAATGTCGTTAAAAATTTCATTTTACTTAAAAGATTTCTATCGCTGCCTGATGCCTTTCCGATTTTGTTTTGACCTCCAAATATTTATTAAAAAATTATATCCTACTTTTTGGATCACTCATAAAAGCGTGTTTTAAAAACTTTTTAAATTTTTTATTATTAAACCTCAGTTCAAATTTTAATAATGCCGTATCTTTTGAAATACAGTATATTTCTGGAAATCCAGGCTAGATGGAACGGGACACATCTAAGACTCTTCCCGGATCACCAAAAATCCGGATTAAACGGAATTCGCTTTAAAATGCATGTAATACAAGTTTTAAAAGGGTATAACTATAAAAATCAGTTTCTTTTTTTATAAAAACATATAACTTTCCAACAGCTTATTTAACACAGGATGTGCGAGTTATCATTTTCGTACTACCTCTCACTAAAATTATTATATCCCGCTTATTTTTTTAAAAAAAATCCCGTCCTGATTATCCGGAAGTCCGGATTAGTGGGATTGTACTGTAACTCGTTTTATGACAACGTAATGGTCGTTCAGTATTTAAAATCAAAGAATATAAATAGCATTTACAAGATAAATAATTATAAGTCCAGATAAAAAAAATTAAGACAAAATTGCAAACGAAAAAAAAAGACATTTTAAAACTCTTTTATTCTGCTATCACGAGCACATAAATAGGATGATAGATTATTTACTTGAATGTCTTTTCTGGAATCGAAAGATTAGAAAGACAATGGATTATGAGTGTTTTCTTTAAAAAGTTAAATTCAATAAGCATACGGAAAAATAATAAGCTAAATAGTTTTAATGGAATTTTCGGAAATAGCTGACTGCGCAACGACTTAATAGCATTTTGAAAACAAGACCATAGAAAAATCTAAAGATAATGGATTTGTTTGTTTAGGATAGAAAGATAAAAGATAATAGTGCTTCTTCAATAATTTTGTTGAGTCTCTGATTTCTTACTGTTTATTCTTTATGAATAAGTTAATTCTGATTTTTCAAATTCTGAAGAATGAAAACTTTGGTTGTGTAGGAGTATTCCTTCATATTCTTTTCCTCTCCGAGAAATCTATGTAGGCGTTCTTCGATTGAATGACGTCTACATCGACTTATGGCAATTCGCAGACATCTATAGAGAATCTATCGGAAACAGACACAGAATTTCTCTCGAACTAGTTGCAATTAGGAAAAGGTTGAGAAGAGCATACGCAATAAGAGTCGCGTCTTAAAAATATCGCCAGAAACACGAATAAATTCGCAGCGGTGTGAAACAAATGTGATATGAAAACACAATATTCTCTATTTGTAACGAACGCTTAAAGATGTTGCGAACATGCACAGAGTGTCGCAAAAAAGGGACACATAATTTGAAGAATTACAATATCACATAAATATTTAATAACATATAATCAATGTTTCACAATTCAAATCTTTAATCTATACTTATAAAAGGCAATGTTTGCGTGTGTGTGCGATGTCCAGACGAATCTATCGCTCTTACAGCCAGGAAATTTGGAACACAGTTAGACGTAATGGTAACTCAATGCACCTCGAAGCCAGAATTTTAAAATTTAATCTAGAAAATTTTTTATTTAATGTTTTGTGTTGTTTTGGGTAATTTTTGACACTTTTACGGCTGTAGTATCTTTTCTAATGATCGTTGAAAAACAATCAATGCACCATCGGATAGAACAAACAATTTTCGTTCTAATGAAGTTTGTTTTGAATTTCCAACATAATTTACTGAATTTTGAGAAATTTTTAAATAATAGTCACTTTTATGGTAATCTTAGATAAGGATTTCTTCAAATTCTCGCATCTGACGTTCTAACAACTCTATAATTTTCATTATTTCAGCGTATAACTGGATTTAAAACAAGAACTGTCGGATTTTAAACTAGAACGGTTAAAATATCTTATTCCGTTTTTTTTTAAATTAATTTTTCCCTGACCAGTTCAAACAGCTTTTTTGCTAGCGAGAGTTTCTCCGCACGATCCCAGAATGCATTGTTGCTTCCTCGCAGGAGGTGACGTAATATTCTTTCATTCCCAGCATGTATTTCTACAATCCGATTCCTTACGGTGACGTCATTACATTCGCGTCATTGTCGAGAGGAAAAATAAGCGGGAAAATCAATAATGTGTATCTTTTGTTTTGATTTTGTTTTCAAAAATTTTTCGTGTCATTGTGGGCATGCATTGTTGCAATTTCATTGGCTGACGGTCCAGAGCGCTGGATCCGTCACAAGCTTCAACTGAATGACTTCGATTATTATTTTCGGCAGTGTTTTAACGTGTTTGTCTCGCATATTTTGCTTACTGTACAATAATCATTTTCACGTTTCAATTTTTTAATATTGCTTCGGATTAACGTTTCTACAGTTAAAATGTCATTATTGCGAAGAAGAATAAGCGGGAAAATCAATGATATGTATCTTTTGTTTTGATTTCATTTTCAAAAATTTTCGTGTCATTGTGGGCAGTGTTTTTATTTATTTATTTTTCATTTGTCGAAGTCCTGATTCCACGGGCAACGCCATGCGCGTACTTCTAGTAATATAATAAATACGAAAGTGTGTCTGTCTGCTTGTTACGCTTTCACGAATAAACTACCAAACCGAATTTGATGAAAATTTTCAGGGAGGTAGATTGTAGCCCAGGAATGGACATAGGGTAGGTGACGTCATCTTCAGTTCAATATTTTTGACTACAGAGAACAATTAATTAAATAACAAAGAAAGGTGCATTGCTTCAGCGATCCGCCATGAAGATTGCTAGTTTATTTTTAAAATCAACTGAGACGTGATCCTAAAGAAAAGCTCAATCATGTGCAATAATTTAATTTTAAAATCATCCATCACGTGATCATAAAGAAAATAACGATCATGTGATCCTGTTGGGAAAAGAAACGAATAATTAATTTGTGGTTGCTGATTTTCCTGAAATAACTCAACTCGAAGTCCAACGCTTGAAATTAATTTTCTTCAGGAAATTCTGATTACAATTTTTACCAACTGACACATCAGTAACACAAATTGTATCCTAACAAGAAAAGAACGTAAATTTAAGAAAATAATAATGAAATTAATAGCTTAATAAGTTCATTCAGATTTCATACCGTGTTTAAACTCTGACCGAAGCTTAAGACAATCCCGAATGCAATTTTGTTTCGTTTAGCAGAAACTCTTGACCCTATGTAACGATATAAACATTTTCTTGTCTTTCTATTTCTTTGATTTCTGATACTCGAACCCGTATCCTAAACTTTACGAAATAAGGAATATTAACTCATGAAGGCAGATTTGATGGTACTAGCTTCAAATTCACTTTGGTTGGGTGGGATTTTCGAGCCAGCGATCCTTCAATACCGAAGCCGAGGCTCTGTCGTTAGGCCATCATGGTCTGTCTATGCGCAATAATATTGGAGAATTAAATTTATATTCTGCCTACACCATTTTAGAGGGTTTAGTAACTTCAAAACAGATTCTGAAATGCGGTTCACGCTTACAGAAAATCGCATCCATAAAATAATCAATCATTTTTCAAGAAAATCACTAGTACAGGGTAATTACAAAATTATCATCGGGTTTCCAAGTGATACGACGTTAAAAATATTAATTACACTCTTTAGTGCTAATCGAAGGGGGAATAAGGCATTAGAGCTTCAGTCTTATTCTCAATATTTTAGAAGACAAAATTTGGTATGTTGCTTAAAGGCAACACAGTAAGGGCTAAACAGTTAAAAGGACATTTAAGGGTTAAACAATAAATAGCATTAGAATTAAGATATTTTTGGTATCAAGAGACACTGCAATTGTAGCTGTTGGTGCTGACAACCTAGCTCCTTTTTAGGTGGTTCCGAAAATATCTAGATCTTATTGTTCGTGATTTCGCCCTTTGGTGGTACACTAAAGCACCGTGTATGTATCTGCTAACATTGCCAGTTAAGCTGAATGAGTTCCGGAACCGTATTACCAACGCTTTTACGATCGTAGACAATGGCATGTTCCAACGCCGCTAAGTAGAATTGGGCTACTGTATAGATGAGTGTGTGTAACGAAAGGAGCTTTTATAAAACTTTTTTAACTATTCGAAAAAATTGAAAGGTTTTCACTTTTTTTATGAGATATTGTTCATTTTCACAGTCGAAATACTTTTTGAAATATAGTGATTTAAATGTCGGTGATTATTTAGTAATTATCCTATGGCGTTAAATGTCTCAAAAACCCAATAGAAAATTTATCAACGACTTCAGAAATTTGCTGCATTTCTGTCCCAAATCTTATAATGGTTGAATAAACCTGAAAGGATTACGACAAAAAAAGTTCAAATAATTTTATCTGCTAACGACATAAACATTCGAAATGTTTCTGGTAAAAGCATATTCTCTCTTAATTAGCAATTTGTTGATTAACATTCACCGAAATACGGTTTCCTGAACATTTGCACTTCACTTGGATTAATTTTTCCTGGTAAAAAAAGCAGCAATACCGACATTCGCGGAACCATCGCATTTGAAAATCCTTCTTCCGGGTTTTCGCCCAGCCCCTTTTATTAATTAATAAATCTTCTTAATTTCCTTAATCCTTGGAACAACCAAACGAATATGGAACGCATTTCTGCTCTCCCGTCTTTTGGAATGTTCTTTCAGAACGGGACAGAAAGGTGCAGTAATTAGAGATTTTTTTGTTCTATTTTACTTTCCTGTTTTGTCCTTACAGCCATCTTGATTAGCGAAAATGGGATTTAATGCCAAAGAGCAAACGTTTAAAGGCCGTTTTGGAAGATTTGAGAAGCATTTTTTTTTTCTTCTTCCCGATGTTTGCTTGCGGAAAAAAGTTATCGCAAAGAGCAAATAATTAAAGTACGAAAAATAATGTGTAAGTCCCCAAAATGCTGGAATGCGTCTTGATAAAAGCACCTATTAAAATATTTTGTAAACGGATTAGGAAGTCATAAAAATTGCGCAAGTATTCGTTCACTTTTTTTTATCTTACCGTTTTATGGTCCGCTAAATAATTCTGTTAAGCTTTTCGTGGAATTCAATGGAAAATAATTCCAAAAGATAAAATGAAAAATAAATAAATCCCTTTCTTTTAAAAATAATGAATAATGACATTTAATTGGTGGTTGCGGTAATAAAATTTTCATCAATCTACGAAACATTGTATTTAAAGTCAGAAGTCAGCAACTTAGCTTAAATTTGTATTTGATTTTTCTTTCATCATCAACGGAATTTTACATTAGCAAGTGTTTCTTAAAAATTTATAGTTTTGTGGTATACAAAGCTCTTTAAATGAAAAAGTTTCAATGCAGTTAGAACAATTTCTTTAGCCTTAATGAGTTCATTGATTTGGGTTTTAGATAATAGAGAGCATGTTTTTACTTTTAAAATTATTTTTAGATAAATCCTATTTTATGCCGTAAACAATTCTTGAGACATAAAAGATCCAATACAATAAAATTAAAATAAAACGTTCGTATTTAGAATTTTGTTAAGTGCTGTTGACGACATTAATTTGAGTTTCAATTAACCGAGAGCATTACATGATTTAAGAAAAAAATCTTACATTTAACTAAATATCATCAACAGTGTACCATATGTGTTTACCAATAGTACTAAAATGTATTTCAAAGCATATTAATGCTCTCAACCCTTTGCGGTGCAAGACATTAAATTTTTTGATATATGATGAAAAAACAATGGGTTTAGCTTAATGTCTAGACATAGAATCTACAAAAAAGAATAAAAAAAACATACTTCATTCCAAGGAGACGTCCCCCTTTGGGGTCACTCCCTCATATGAAAACCTCCTTAGATACAACCACCTTGATACACTCAATAAATATTGTTGAATCTTACAGAAAATTATAAATTAAAACTTCAAGAATATTGGAGGAAAATTTTCGAGTTAATTTGCTAAAATTGTAAACGTCCAGAACTGAGATAAATTCTTATCTCTGAGTTAAAGAATTTTCCCAAAATCTATCTCTAATAATTCCTATTCCTAAATAAAATTTCATAAGGCTGCTATATATATTCTAAAAGGAGTACTAATATCCCTATCCTAAACCTATTATTTCACATTTATAGTTGAATTTAACGGTTGAGAAGCGAGTGAAATTAGGAGTGCCACCAGCTGGCACACTGCGCCACAAAGGGTTGATCGCACAGGGGGCACCTCAAATATGGGGATAAGAAGCCACCGTATAAGTAAGCTGGGTCTCGCTTCTCTGGTAGGTACAATAATGGTGGTGTGGCTCTTCGGGCCCATCTCCGATGACGAGCCTTACCTCTGTAAAGGGGATGTCGTTGCATGAGCCGCTCGTAATGGGGGCTATTATGCGTTCGGCGACAGTGCAGTTATTATAATTGTCGCGGCGGCCGGTCAGTCAGTATTACCAGGCTGCTACGGCAGGGCGGGGTTCTCTTTTGAGATATTAATGTTGTTAAAAAAATCCGGTACTTTTGTCATCTGAGCTACCTTAAGAACAAATTGAAACAAATTAAAAACAACCGGTTCACGAAAGGGAGTTACTTCATGTTCAAGTAGCACAATTCAAATGCCACGCTACAATTTAATTTTGGAATCCAATACGTGTCTTGCATATTTTTTATTCTTATTATATTATGCTTATTTTTTAAGTTTATTCATTTATTTTCATTGTATTTCTATGTTTATCTGTTTAGGTTTAGTGTTGTGTATATTATATATGTTTCTATGTGTATACATTTTATTATTTGTATTTATTACTTACACCTAAGATGGTTGCAGAATGACATTTTAAAATTTTTGGGAACCTTTTATTTCTCACCCCTGACTGGTGGGGTTTCATTTATGGACTGCTGTGATGCATTTTATTTATGTTTCCTTTTCACCCAAAATTGGCATGGGAAATAAAGAAAAGTCAGAGTTGAGAGGTAGACATTGACAGAGTCTTGTTATCGCGGATAAGGTATTCGTCGAAATATATTAAACGTCTAACATTACGATTAATTTTGCCCTTCTGTTTTTGTGACATAGTCAAACAAGTGTCTATTTACTAAAGTCTGTACATTTAATTTATTATTAAGATTAGAGTGGAATCGTTGACCGCAGAAACCAGATCTATATTAGAATAGACCAGAAATTTCAGTAACGCTCAGGAATGTGGGCGTGGCTACGTGCCAAAAGAAATGCAGACCAGACAGTCTGTCTACAAATTAGCATACACACAGCATACTGCTTTCATTCTGTGATGATTGAATATCAATAAGAGTTACACCAGAATTAATTTATTCTCCTAATATAATCTTTTAGCGTTTTTTTGTTTGCTTATTTTGTGTTTTCTTTTTTCCTCTGTGTGTTGGGAAACAATGAATCTTTTTGCTAAATAATAGGATCTTCAACGTACCCAGCGGACGTTTATTGCTATTTGACAGGGTTGTTTTTTTAAGCTGAGTTAAAAAGTTTCTTTTCGTTTTTATTTTGCATTGCTTCATAGACGCGGAACTCCGTTGATATGGAATAGAAGTTATACTGGAATTAATTTATTTTTCCACTTATCAGAGATCTTTTTTGTGGAATTATGACGTACCGGTCGTTTACTTTCTTTTTTATTTAATTCATCCACGCGGAATTCCTTAAGAAGAATTCTGTTATCAGTTGGAAATTAATATCAATTGTTCCATCAGTTCTGTTTTTTATACTTTTTTTTATTTCTTAAACACCCCGCCAATTTGCATGAGATTTTCTACTACAACTTTCGTTAACAAATCTGTGACAGTCAGATCTGAGATATTGTTGGTAAGCTGAAAGCCCATCTTAGACGGGCACAAATCTTCTAGTCAGTCAATAATAGCAAAATGCTGGGAGCGTAAAAAACTGATTATTTTTTTTAATTGATGAATATTTTTTTTACCTGGTAGATTTTATATACCTATAATGTGACTTTACCTGACTCTTATCATTTCTGCACTAATGTTTGTAAATACCCTTGTAGAAAGCGAAAACAGCATGCTCGCAGTTTTTAAATTCTATCATAGCAATTCTATCATAGTTGCAATTTGCGTTCTAGTCAAGTTCAATATTTATTTTTATTATGGACTATGGAATTTCGCATTTTGTAGATTGTTTTCCATTCTTCAAATGTTCAGTGCGATGAGAACTGACTGACATCACATCATTTTACCCGATTCAGATCCTCAGTGCAGTGGCGTAGCAAGGGTAATTAAATATTTATCTCGCCACCCACCCCCCGCCGTCATCATTGACTTATCTTGTGTAAACGGCGTCCGGGCATAGTATTTTTTCGCCCCCCCCTCATTGTATTTGACTATAAAAAGTGGCATAGCGTCACTATGGGCAGCAGCGTAGCAAGGGTAGGCAGCGCCGGAAAATAATAGAACTTTTTTTATTCCAGTCCTTATTGGTGGTTTAACAAGTGTAAATGGTACCACGGGTATGGAATTATTTTTATGCTCCCTCATCATATTTTGCTTTGAATATGGCATAAACTCGGGTAAAGGCTTGACTTCAGGACGCCTCCTAATACTGGCTCTCGGGACATCTATACAAATCCTATCCGTTTCCCTATCTTATCCAATGGGCTAACTGGACTATAACTCAGAGACGCCAATGATTAAAAAACGCTGAAAAATTTACGATTCTAATTTGATTTAATTTTGCTTTATTAATTTAAATATTAATTAATACAATATTCTATTTTTATATCAAGCAAAAATATAGAATAGAATAGAAAAATATAATTTTTTATGACGTGACCGTTAAAACCAATCACGTATACAATCAGGAAATACGGAAGCTGGTTTGCATAGACTATTTTGAATAGACGTCAGTTTATAAAATTGTAAGGCATTAATCAGAGAACAGGTGTCTTTTTTGTATTAGGTAGGTTCCGTTCGCTGAAATTCCTAAGTTACGGTTCCGATGGGGCGCCAAATTACTTTAGCTAAAGGTGCTCAAGTTTGTTAAGACGCCCCTGCCCCCGGTTGCTACGCCACTGTTTAAAAGAAGGCTAAACGTGTACGAACACCGAAGGAATCGTCTGCCACGTGATAAAATTTCTCTGGGATGCTTTCCCTGAGACCATTATCTTAATTCTATCCCTCAACGATCTATACGCCCTTGCCCCCGGTAGCTACGCCACTGTCTGAGTGAAGGCTAAAAGTGTACGAATACCGAAGGAATCGTCTACCACGTGATAAAATTTCTCTGGGACGCCTTCCCTGATACCATTCTCTTCGTTCTATCCCCCAAATATGTATACGCCCTTGCCCCCGGTTGCTGCGCCACTGTCTGAGTGAAGGCTAAAAGTGTACGAATACCGAAGGAATCGTCTACCACGTGATAAAATTTCTCTCGGACGCTTTCCCTGATAGACTTCTACGATTCCTCGGGAAACGCTTCGCGCTCCCTCCCTCGGACAGCAAAGTGACCGGTGGCAGGTTTTCCCACAACCCTCGGTGAACCTTCAACACCTCAGGTATCATCCATCTTGAAATCCCGAGGCAGCTCACGAAAACAGCATTAACGGGGCGCTTAATAGCCGCTTTTAAAACTCGCAGGCTACCGGTGCTTTATTGGCTTTTTATGACCGGCCCCGCGTGGTTTCCGAAGAGGAATTCGCCTTTGTTCTTTTTTTGTTTGATTTTTTTAAGTGTTCGTTGTTGTTCTTTCTTGACGAGCGTCTTGAAAGGAAGGTGTTGATGGAACGAGTGTTAAGGGGTATTTTTATGATTTCTTTCGCTTTCATGGTGATATGGAACGCTTTTTAAATTTATGTGAGATGTTTAGTGCCGACTAAGTAAGCCTAACTCCAAGGTTTTAATTTTTCGTGGAAAAGTGTTTGTTTCCGTGTGGATATATGTTTTGATAAGTGTCAGATTTCTAGTAACGAACAAGGCAGGATTTACACATTTCTGCGCCATAGGCCACATCATATTATGTGCCCCTTCCCAAAAAAGTTAAGATATAATTTTATTTCTGAAACATATAAGCACACAATCCTTGCAATCTTTGAGCCACATAAAATTTTTTGTTCGAAATTACACTACTTATGAAATAATATAATAATAACGTCTACAAAATTACTACATTTCTTGAAATCGTATGAAATACCTACTGGAACATATTCCTTCGCGCTTTTATCCGTGAATAGGTTTGAAGTCATTGGAGTAGACAAACTTTTTAAATCTCTTTCAAACAAATAAGTTAGTTCAAAGACAAGAGACAATAAGGTTCACAGATGACAAAAAATGTATCGCTCAATGTATTTAATGTAACGAATGTAAATTTCAAAATCATTATTTTATATGGCCTTTTCAAAATAACACTGAATAATGTTTAAATATTTGCTTGTTATTGCTTCTGTGCACGCGCCCCCTGACGGCTGAGCCCTAGGCCATGGCCTAGATTGGCCCTGTGGGAAATCTGGCCCTGGTATCCAAAATAGCTATCTTTTTTTATGGATAATATCAAACTAGTTTTGTTATCCGGCTTCGCCGAGATAGATTGAAACTCATTCTTTATTCATTATAATTAGTTTTATTATTTTCGTTACTACAAATTAATTCATTCGTAGCTTGTATTACTCGGTCTGAAAAAAACCGGAAACATGAAAACTAGTGTCGCTCTTTTGAGTTCTTTGAAATAATGAGTTTTATTTAAAAATTTTTCATAGCCTTTCTCTTAATTAAACATCAATAGAAATAATTATTTTCAGAAGTTGAAACAGTTGAAATAAATCTTAGAATGACATGTACAAATTTCGTGTAGCTACTATTCAAGTTTCGGGATCTTGTAACAAACATAAAGAAGCTTGCATTTCCTGTTTTATCATATAGATTAACCCCTTTCAGTGACTTGGTGGTTCGCCCGCAGCATTAATAATATTTACATATTAATGTCAACCAACTTAAAATTTGCATTTAATTTTTGGTCAGCTGAAAGCATTGAATATTACAAAAGACGAAGAAGCGAATGAGAAAACGTATAGTTAGGGCACAGAATATATTGTTGGGAACCTATAATATCGCTTCCTAAGCATATTAGCCCTATGGCTGGAAAGAGACATTTACAGAGGTTTTATAAAAATCAGGGGTAGTGTCAGTCAATGAGCCCCCGACCTTGGTGACCATTTGCCGACAAAACTAGAGTCCCCCGAAAATACTATAATTTTCGTCCTATCTCTATTAGGAGCAGAGATATAGAGAATGTACTAGATGATCCGATGTGACGTCTCATCCTGCCGGAAAAGGGTATAAATACCGACCTACTCAACGAGGAATTAATCTCTTTGGAATCTTGTTTGCGTTGCGAATTGGTCAGCTGTTAGACGCTGATTGCTATGGTTCGTGCTATTACTGTTATTGCTAATGTCTGCTTGCATTGCTAATTTGTGCAAGTGCAGTTCTTTTCGTGATACCTGTTCTTCGAGTTTCTGGAATATTCGTTAAATAAAGCGTCGTTTCCCATTATCCTGTTTGTTGGACTGCTTTCACCTTACATCCACTGGACGATTTTCTTAACAGTGTATTAGTTTTTGACCCAAACTTTAATGCCAAAATAAAATGAAAATCTACAGAATGTTTCGCAACTTATAAAGTGATAAATCGGACCTTTATCAATCAACTATTAAAAAGTGTTTCTTACAACGACTCTAAACAATGTGAGATTTAATGAAGATTATAACTTTATCTTGGTGATGAGTAATTCTAATTTAAATGAAAATAATTACATATTATTTAGCTAATTAAAAGCACAAATTTACGCTTTATTTTACATATTAAGTTCTACATGTAGAGCTTAAACATTTAAGCTATAAGTATACTTAAACTATGCATAACCTTTAGACGTGCATCTGTCAGTTAAGTGGCACTAATGCATTAGCCAAAATTTCTCAAATCCAGCAACTTAAAGGCGGCGAAAAGATATGATTGAACGAGCATTGTGGTATCGGGTTTTCTCTGCGATAAAAGTAAGTAAAGGGGCGACAAAAGCATTTATTTTAATTAAACATTTCTGTAGAAACCGGTGGTAACACGAAAATGTCACTTAATTATACTATTTCACAGAGAAAGCCCTATACGAGGTTTTCGAAATGAAATTAAAATTTCCTAATGCCAAGAGCATTATTCCACGGGGGAAAAATTTTTCGTTTGATTTCGAAAAAAAGTGTTTATTGCAAAGTTGCTTTCGAAAACAGAGTAAATACAATATCATAGATGTGGTATTTTCCTACAGAGAAAAGAATAACGGTTCGTTAATCTATTCGTTGCTAAACGCAAAACTGGGAAAGCATCTCGAGTTGTATGATCCTTAATCGGGACATTCACAATTAGGCCACTCCACTTTTTGATTACGAAAAAAAGTGTTTATTGCAAAGTTGCTTTCGAAAACAGAGGAAATACAATATCATAGATGTGATATTTTTCTACAGAGAAAAGAATAACGGTTCGTTAATCTATTCGTTGCTAAACGCAAAACTGGGAAAGCATCTCGTGTTGTATTATCCTTAATCGGGACATTCACAATTAGGCCACTCCACTTTTTCGGAACACAGTATGCCAATACCCTTCGTTAACGGAATAGACCGAGAAAAGAGTTGGATTTACATTCGATCCACTAGGCCATAAAACTGAAATATAAGAGTCGGTTGGAGGGGCCTAGTCTCTTTCACAAAAGCGAAAAACACAAAATGGGGGAGGAGTGTACATACGTGGAAGCCATTCTGGGGAAATTAGGGAGAGGGGACACAATTTGAAAGCGGAGGGAGGAGAAGGCGCAGTAGTCTAAGGAATCGGATTAACCGTAAGTGTGGTAGGTACAGTCCAACCTGTGAATGAACCACCAAATTTTATGGACTGATAACGCAAACGGTCGGCTAAGAAACCCTGCAAATGGATTGGAACAGATCGATGGTGAACGTCCAGCTTTACAAAATATTCGCCTTGAAAGAATACTTCGTGAATCTAATTAATGGCTATGGACCATATGCTGGTTGGGTATCCTTATTAGATACTGAAGAAAGACAAACACAGAGAGTCCAAAAGAAACTAATTAGTACCCATTCGATCCAGGGACAAGGGTATCGCTTCACATCTGAATACGAATGTTGCACTGCTGTTTGACAAGCAATATCTAATCTTCATTCTCTAAACGAAACCGGCAACTCTGGTAAACAACCTTAAAAACCGTGCGAAAGCGTCCCTATAAAAAATATCAACACCCATATTTCTTTTTTCATTTGCCAAACATTCAAACAGTTGGAAGATATTTCTTATTTAATCGTATACATAGCTTAGATGTGAAAAAAACTGCGAGCGCAAGCTATTTCTCAACAAAATATTAGGTATTTTATAAAAGATGAAAGTCTCAAACTTTTCTATACTCAATAAAAAATACTCATATCCTCGGATCATCAGTGCTGAAGTTGACAAATGAGCTGCATTTCAACATCAAAATATCGGAGGCTGGGAGTTCTTTCCTACAGTGGTACGGACTGATTCATATTCATACGACGCATGTCATTCACTGAAGATATTTAAATACGGATTATATCCAAATCATTTTTCAGAGATTTCGAAAATTCCGGATGTAAAACTAGCTGTTACCATCCCCAGTGGCGCAGCTGAATAGCGCGCTGTACTTATACAGCAGTATCTCGGAGTATTGCCGAGGCTGTGAGTTCGAGCCTCACCTGGGGAAGTGTTTCTTTTATCATATTGCTTCGGTTTAGTTTCCTTCATTTTTATGATATGTACACTGATTTATGTTCATTCGAAACATGTCATTCGTTGAAGATTTTAAAACAGACGCATACGTATTCTTTTACCATTGCATGATTTTAGATTCCTTCTTTGGTATGGAAAAGTAAACTGATTTATGTTTATTCGACACAACTCATTCATTGAAGATTTTAAAATCAAATGCAATTTTATTATTATTTCCTATTCATTTTCCAGAATTTTCGAAATTTCTGAATGAAAAGCTAGCCGCTAGCTTCCCAGTGGCGCAATTGGTTAGCGCGCGGTATTTATACGACAGTGTTTGCGAGTAATGCCGAGGCTGTGAGTTCGAGCCTCACCTGGGGAAGTGTTTCTTATATCGTTTTGCTACGGATTAGATTCTTTCATTTTTATGAAATGTACACTGATTTATGTTTATTCGACACAACTGAATGGTTGAAGATTTTTTTAAAAACAAATGCAATTATATTCTTAATTCCTACTCAATTTTCAAAGTTTTCGAAAACTCCGAATGTAAAACCCGCGGCTACCATACCCAGCGGCGCAATTGGTTAGCGCGAGGTACTTACAAAAGGCAGTATCTGCTAGTTATGCCGAGGCTGTGAGTTCGAGCCTCTCCTGGGGAAGTGTTTCTTTTACCATTGCATCATTTCAGATTCCTTCATTGGTATGGGAAAGTACACTGATTTATGTTCAATCGACACATGTCATTCGTTGATGATTTTTAAAAACAGGCACATTTGAATTCTTATTCCCTAATCATTTTTCAGAGTTTTCGAAAATTCCGAATGTGAAACAAGCTGCTAGCATCCCCAGTGGCGCAATGGGATTTCTTTCATTTTTTAAATTGATTTAAAATGCTTCGAAACGAACAATAACGTTAAAAAAAATTCTAGACAGTTTCTTTTTTTTAAAATTTGCAATCAAAGTTCGCCTCTCAAAAAACGCGGGAAAAACGATCCATTTTGGCGCGAAACGGGTCTGACGTCAAAGTTGCCAGACAGGGAAGACACACTCTTCCTTCCCGTTCGCGCTCTATAGAGATTCTCTTTTTTTCTATATTTTCCGACTATCGCATCAGATAAAATAATGTCGGAAAGATACAAGCATTGTATTGTTCCTAAATGTCGTAATACAACTATAACGGCACCCGATAAATTATTTATCAATGTGCCAAAAATTATGTTATTCGCAAAAAGTGGTGTAAAGTGATGAAGAGAGATCCGAAGCTAAATCCGGAATTATCAGCAAGCAGCGTTCGTCATGTCTGTGGAGATCATTTTGATGTGAGTTATTAATCTATATTTTACCTAATAAATAAAATTGTATATCATGAAGCACAGTAAATTCAGAATTCGATATCTTTTTTTTACTGCTTTTTTCAAGGGTAAAAATATAGAAGATCCCACCTTCTTTAAGAATCTTTTTTTAAAAAAAACTTACTCATGTTATTTTACAGCATAAATTTTTTCAATGGATATTCGTATGTTTCTTATATTTTTTTAAAAATTACCAGTACTATTGAAAATTAACAAGAATATCTTAAAAAATAGTTTAAATTCACGACTTTTTTGATAATAAAATTCGTTTTCATTTGTAGTTCAACAAAATAATTCGCAGAATCAACTTTTGATGCAAAATAAATTCTTTATATTCAATGAATGCATTAAAATCAAAATTAGTCTTCAAAAAGTTAGTTTGCTCATCAATTATTATAGTTGAGAAAAGGTGGGATAAATTTGTCTCATCGTGTATCTCGAGTTTGTTGATGGCAGCACTTAAATTCCTAGATCAGTCGCATTTGGTCTGGTTTGAATATTATTATAAATTTATATAGTTTTTTTAATATAATTCAAAAATTAACTAACATAATGACAAAAACTTACTTTGCAGGAAAGAAGGCTTGCTACTTACAGATACTTTGTTCGTATCTTTTCTTTTCTTTTTTTTTTGCAATTTACGAAAGTGGTTACAGTTTTATCATTTTTAATTTTTTAGTGTATTTCTTTATATAAGTTATTTTTACCAGATTTTATATTAATTAGTATAAACTAGTATTTTAAAATTAATACTCGTACAAAGGAAATAATTTATATAGTAAAATAAACCGTTGTAAAATTAAACTATATAAAATAAAATTAAATTTTAAAAGGCACAGGTGTGTTTTTTAAAAAATGCCGTACATGAAATTATTTTGAACGGTACTTCTGAAATAAATATATTCCTCTTTTTTTCTGTAGGCATACGAAATTTAATACATCATGCAAAAACAGGTTCTTATCTTTTCGTTCTTGCTTGTGCAACAGAAGTCGCAGCGTCTTCTCGGAATGCCCGATGGCCCCTCTGCAATTTATTGTTGCTTGACGGTTTCGAAAACCTATCCGTTTTCCTAATGCGAAGCCTTTTCTGTATAGTATAGAGCCCTGTTCCGGTAACTGAATGCCTTCAAGGGAAGGTCACAACAACTTTTCTTATGAGATAATTTACGAGCCGGTGTTTTGTGTCCAGTTTCTTTATCGGAACTGAATAATTACAGACACGTATACTGACAAAACATTTGTGTTACTTCCCTTGTAATTAAATAAGTAAACGATCAGGATTCTACTATTAGAAAGTGAGTAGCTTGCTTTGTTCCGAAGCTTTCAAAGAGATCCATAAAAATACTACAGAATAGTGTTTCACATTTGAGTGCTGATTGTTGGAAAATCTGTTGCATTCAGAGGATACACATTCTTTCAAGGCATTTTCAAATAAAGGGCTGACGATACGATTCGCGGAAGAGTCTCGGGGAATACGGAGGACAATTGATGGGCGGTGGGACTATGTCATCCCACCCCTTGTGAAAAAAACTAAAAGCAGAAAAAAATATTTATTTGTAAAATATTTTATTTTCAGGTGATAGGACATCAACTATGTATAACTTGCTAAAAACTTCACTTTTAAAATGTTAGCTGGTACAAACGCCTTGATTCAAAGCAGAGTACAAAACTAGCGAAAGAGAAGTATGCGAAGGAAGGCACCCTTGACGTCAGAATCTACTCGGCCAATGAGAGTACGTTTCGGATTGCATCAGGATTCCTGCTATTTCAGGGCATCTTTCGCTCTCAAAATTTAAATTCACGAGTTTTAAAAAAGTGCTGAAGTTCCCCATTGGTTAGAGCGCGGTACTTACACGACAGTATCTGCGAATAATGCCGAGGCTGTGAGTTCGAGCCTCACCTGGTGAAGTGTTTCTTTTACCATTGCATGAATTTAGATTCCTTCATTGGTATGGAAAATTACACTGATTTATGTTTATTCGACACAATTCATTGATTGAAGATTTTTAAAACAGACGCATACGTATTATTTCCTGATCATTTTTGAGAGTTTTCGAAAATTCCGAATGGAAAACTAGCTGCGAGCATCCCCAGTGGAGCAGTCGGCTAGAACGCGGTACTTATAGGTCAGTATTTGGGAGTAATGCCGAGGCTGTGAGCCCCAGCCTCACCTGGGGAAGGTTTTCTTTTATCATTGCATCATTTTAGATTCCTTCATTGTTATGGAAAAGTACACTGATTTATGTTCATTCGATGACGATTTTTAAAACAGACTCATTTGTATTCTTATTTCCAGAATATTTTTCAGAGTTTTCGAAAATTTCGAATGAAAAACTAGCGGTTAACATCCCCAGTGGCGCAATTGGTTAGCGCAATAAGTGCCGCGCGCTAACCAATATATAACCCTCGTATACGAAGTATACAAAGAAAAAGTATTGTAATCGTCAAAGAATTCGATCTCGAGATTTTGACGAATCTCCACGTTTTAGACCTCCCTGAGTCCGAAAAACACAATTTTAGAATTATGTCTCTCTGTTTGTCTGTCTGTCTGTGAACATGATAACTCGAAAACTATTAGAGATACGGAGATGAAATTTGGTATGTTGCCTTTGCACATAATTTGTAGATTTCTATCACATTTTGGACAAAATCCGTCAACGGGTAGTCTGTATGTCCGAAGTCATGCGAATACTATAACTCAAAAACTTGAATAGCTAGATGGATAAAATTTGGTACACAGTTTTATCGTCATGAATGTAGGTCCGTATAAAATATTGGGCTAAATCCGTCTATGGATTGACTGTCTGTCGGTCTGCATAATCGCATACTCGTTAAGCATGCGTTTCAAAACTGATCTCCATGAGCATGCGTACTTAGCAATCTCTGGTACCAAGCGGGAGGATTACGTCACGTTCTCCTTGAGACGGAGTTTGTGAAAGATATGTTTTATCTCCTGTTTTGTTTTCGCTCTCTCGTATAATAGCGGATCTTGCTGGAGTGTGATGGAAAATAAATATTGCTAAGTTTTAATACATAAGCATCTCTTTTAATATGATTCTTCACTTAAATATTTTACAATCACTATAATCTGCAATGAAAAACCTTCTGATATTCGTTGCATTCTGGATTACAGTAGGTTCGATTTTTTTTTATCCACGCAAGGGGAGGGGAAATGACAAATTTTTGAGCAGTATACGAGAAAGTTTTGGGGAGGCCACTCCCACTGGTTATGTAATGTACACTGATTTATGTTTATTCGACACAATACATTGATTGAAGATTTTTAAAAACAGATGCAATTGTATTATTATTTCGTATTAATTTTTAAGAGTTTTCGAAATTTCCGAATGAAACACCAGCTTCTAGTATCCCCAGTGCTGCAATTAGTTAGCGCGCGGTACTTATAGGACAGTATTTGCGAGAAATGCCGAGGCTGTGAGTTCGAGCCTCAACTGGGGAAGTGTTTCTTTGATCATTGCATCATTTTCGATTCCTTCATTGGCCTGGGAATGTACACTGATTTATGTTCATTACATACACGTCATTCGTTGATGATTTTTAAAAACAGATGCAATTGTATTAATATTTCCTATTCATTTTTCTGATTGTCCGAAAAATCCGAATGAAAAACTAGCTGCTAGCATCCCCAGTGGCGCAATTGGTTAGCGGGCGGTACATATACGGCGGTATCTGCGAGTAATGCCGAAGCTCTGAGTTCGAGCCTCACCTGGAGACGTGATTCTTATATCGTATTGCTTCGGTTTAGTTTCCTTCATTTTTATGAAATGTACACTGATTTATGTTCATTCGAAACATGTCATTCGTTGAAAGTTTTTAAAACAAACGCATACGTATTGTTATTCCCTGATCATTTTTGAGAGTTTTCGAAAATACCGAATGTGAAACGAGTTCGCAACATCCCCAGTGGCCCAATTGGTTAGCGCGCGGTGCTTAAGGCAGTATCTGCGAGTAATGCCGAGGCTGTAAGTTCGAGCCACAGAGAAAAAGTACCAGAGGTCTCTTTCGGGAGTTTGGTTAACTTTCGCAGCGGCACCTAAGCGTTACAGTCGTATTTGTGCGAACTACAAACCACAACACGGTGCCATATTGTATATCGAACTGAAAGCAACCCACAGAGAAGTAGAATCTCTTTCTCTGTGAAGCAACCGAAACGTCGCCATGTTGGGTTGCCTGTTTAATTCTTGCTGCTCCTTGCCACATTTCCCAGCTTATTTATTATAATCGTTACCCAATCGTTATATACCCAATACTTCATTTAGAATCGTGTGAAATTCCAGTTTTTTCAACTCATTTGCCTACTTTCCTATTCAAGATTCCTGGAGATGAGAACGGTAAGTTTAAAATATGTTACAAAATTCTTATGAGATGTTATTTAAATAACTGAAAAACTTATAATATTTAAAATACTTATTTTCACCTTTTGTATATGAAATAATAAAATTTTGTATACTTTTGTGCAGTTGCTGAAGCATATTAAAATGCCTATCATATGGAATAATCTGACAAAAATGTGCATGAATTCTTTAACTTTTTTGCAGTGCTATATTTTGATAGATTTATTGGAACATAGTATGACTTGGTAATTAAAATAATTTTCAAAGATATTAATGGAACCTTTGCTTATTACTCTCAGAAAAACTTTTTATAATTATTGCTATGATGTATTGTGAACTGTAAAAGTAATTTACAAGTTAAAATTCTTTTATTAATAATTTAATATTGAAATACAGCTGAAAATCATAATACATTTATAATTATATTGTGGATATTAAAGGATAAAATTTTGTAGCATTTTTAGCTTATTTTGATTTTGGAGGGGAAAGTGTTTTTTGTATTTTTATAGTATGAAAATTGTTGATGTTATTTGTGCTCTAAGTTGAAGTAATATTGAGATGTGTATTTACTATGTGTAGTTATATCCGAAGCAAGCTTTTTTAGAAATGCCTACTTTGAAATAGAATAAATGAACTAATTAAATATCTCTAGTCTGTTTAATGTTTATACTTTATTATTATTACATATACTGCTGCTAGTATCTTAGAAATAATTCAGTATCTTAGTATAGCATCCTTATGCAAATTTCTATTCCCTTTTAAGAAGATTCTTATTTTTATTAGTATTTATTTTTAACATGCGTTTTCCAGAGGAAAATTAAAATATTCATTCTTATTTGTGTAAATAAAATGTAGGAAATTTGTTTAATAAGCATATTAGCCAATACTATAGTAAAGTTATCAAAATATTTTGATCTGTTTTATTTAACGTCATATAAGAAAATTAATTGTTAATGGCTGAAGGTGAATATTTTATTCATGTATTACAATGAAGTGGAGTCTTTAATAAAAATGAATTGGTTTGTGTTATATAAATGGAATCTACTAGAAATTTGTTTCTTTTTTCAGGCAGTCTGTCAATGTTGGAGCTGTTTTGTCTTCAGGATGGCTGGTCATATGAAATGCACCAAGATTTTCTAGAAATTTGTCTGAAAATGAGAAGAGCTCGCATATTAGGTTTAAATGAACTTGCATCATATGATCCTGTTGATCATGGTTTGTTTACATGCGCAAAAATTTTCTAGTTAATTTGACAAGATAAATTTTGGAACTTTTCTGTGCATCTTACAATGAGTCAGTTTCTAAGTTAATGTTACACTCTTTATGCTAACAAAATTTTATTTTAAAAAATCATCTTCTTTTATTTTTTAAAAAGGCTACAATTTTTTATAAATGCCAAATTCATGATGCATATACCTTATCGAACTTCAGTTCCTTTGAAAAAAAAGAATTATTTTGTGTTATGAGCTCTGTGGTCTCAGATAATTAAAAAATGATTGTTGATATATTTTATTATTAAATACTTTGAAAATTGTTTTTCTTGAATAAAGTATTTCTAAGTATTTAAACTAGCATTGTGTATATTAAAAAAGAAGTACAGATACAAGATTAATACTGCTTTAAATTTTCATACCAAATTTCCTGTCAATTGTTTCATTCATATACAGGTGGTCCAAGTCTTGTAGATACATAAATTTAAATCAATTTAACCTTTTTTTTTTTATCTCGGGTGTATAAATTATGTGTTTTATTGATTGCATTAATTATAAATGTAGTGGTCTAAGATAATTAAAAAATGATTGTTGATATATTTTGTTTTTAAATATCCTGAAAATTGTTTTTGTTGTATAAAGTATTTCTAAATATTTAAATTAGCATTGTGTATATTTAAAAAAAGTCCCACAGATATGAGATTAATACTCCTTTAAATTTTCATACCAAATTTCCTGTCGGTTGTTTTATTCATTCATACAAAGGTAGTCAATTTTATCATTTTTTTTATTTACGGTGTGTTTATGTGTTTCATTGATTTTATTAATTATAAATAATGAAACTTACAGGATGCGTATGAATTTTTCCACACAATTGTATTGAATGTCAAAAGTTAATGGTAGATGAGACTAAAATTTTAGAAAATCATACAGTTTTTTGTATTTTAAAGAATATGATATCAGTAAATAATCTGACTTAAAGTAGCCAACAAATAATTTGTTTCAATATTTTGTCAATTATCATGAATGTTTTGAATCTAATTTTAATTTATGTTTGCAAAGAAATAGTATCGCCAAAAAATTCAACGTTGTCTTAAGCAATGTAAATATAGAGGTTTTTTAATGATCACCTGGAACACAAAGAGGAAGCACAATGTTTTTTTTTTATTTCCTCTTTAGTTCGAATTATGAACTATGATTTCAAATCCAACACAAGTTCTAAAAATAAGTTCAAATATGTTCCCCATTTTTTTTGATGTTATTATATTTCAGCTTGCAAATGTTTTTGAAAAAAAATTTGTATGTTGTTTAATCAAAAATCATAATTTCATAATAGAACACACCAATGCTAGGTAGAATGTTGAGATGCATAGGGAGTTTTAACTCCTGATAGGGCCACCCTAGGTGCTAAGTTCATTCAATTAATGTCTAGCTATTGGTTTTTTTTATAACACTTTCTTAATTCGAATATTTTTATACTATATATAACAGTTAACTCTGGTTTCTAGGCAGTATTTGCTATAAATGTTATGTTTTGTAACTTATTATGCTTGTTCAATAAAATGTGACATTGTTTTAAGTATTTTGTATTTATTATAGCATCTTGTTCCATAACCATATAAAGGTATTTAATTTTTTGTGGGAGGGGGTTGGAAAAATTCTGAAAAATTATCTTCACAAATGAATTTTCTCTGTGAAAATTACATTCTACCAATATTTCTTTATCTTGAAGAATTAATGTGCATTTATTAAAAACTGTTGAAGTTTTAAAATATTCTAAAAGAGATAGTATAATAGTTACTAAAGCAACAAATGTAATTTTTTGCCGAGTTTAAGAAAATTGCAAGTGAATTAATTACGTATATTCTATCAATTTTAGTATCTTGAATAATAATGAATGTGAATTTATTAAAAATTAATTTATTGTTGAAGTTTAAACATATTCCGAAAGAAGTAGTATAGTGATAACACATTAAAATCAAATTTTAGGTTAAAAAAATTCAAAAATGAATTTTCTTTATGGAAATTAAATTCTATTAGTTTTTAAATCCTGAACAAGAATGAATGTGTATTTATTAAAAATTATTGATTGTTTAAGTTTCAAAATATTTTGAAAGAAATAGTATAATATTTACTAAAACAACAAATTTAATTTCCTGCAGAGTGTAAGAAAATCACAAGTGAATTTCTTTTAATGAAATTATATTTTATCAATTTTTGTGTCTTGAATAATATTGAAGGGAATTTATGAAAAATTAATTTCCTATTTGTTTAAAAAAAATTATGATCTGAAAGAACTTCTCTTCAAAAAAGGATAAATGAAATTATTAATATGACAAAAACTTTGATCTTCTTAAATTATACATTCACACGCTATAAATTATTGGTACCCTAGGAAACAGGCAAATTTTTTAATGTTTTGAATGATATTCCAAATTTACTTTTAATTTCTGTATTAAAGAAAAAGTCAATTTAGTGAGAGATTTAAAATAATTATATAAACAATAATAAATGGCATTATTATTAAAACAATAACATTTTTAAATTAATATATATAAAAAAATTAACTATTCATAAATTTAATAATCGTCGAAAAACGAGTTGAAAATCCAATAAATACCTAATTATTGTTTACATCGTTGTCATGACGATAGGAAACGGCTTCGTTTCCTCTCGCGTCACTATGACGTCACGGTGACGTATTCCGGTTAGTTCCACTGTAACGCATTGGTGGCGTACTGTCTATGTGAAGCGTAATGTTAAAAAAGTTGCCATTAGGGTCTATGGGAGTGAGACCTCTGATTCTACTTCTCTGTGGTTCGAGCTTCACCTGGGGAAGTGTTTCTTCGGATTATTTTCCTTCTTTTTCATGAAATGTACAAAGATTTATGTTCATTCGAAACATATCTTTCGTTGATGATTTTTGAAAACATACCCATTTGTATTCTTATTCCCTAATCATTTTTCAATGTTTTCGAAAATTCCGAATGGAAAACTAGCTGCTAGCATCCCCAGTGGAGCAGTCGGCTAGAACGCGGTACTTATAGGTCAGTATTTGGGAGTAATGCCGAGGCTGTGAGCCCCAGCCTCACCTGGGGAAGGTTTTCTTTTATCATTGCATCATTTTAGATTCCTTCATTGTTATGGAAAAGTACACTGATTTATGTTCATTCGATGACGATTTTTAAAACAGACCCATTTGTATTCTTATTTCCTGAATATTTTTCAGAGTTTTCGAAAATTCCGAATGAAAAAGCAACTGCAAACATCCCCAGTGGCGCAATCGGTTACCGCGCGATACTTATCCGGTAGTATCTGCGAGTAATGCCGAGGCTGTGAGTTCGATCCTCACCTGGGAAGTGTTTCTTTTACCATTGCATCATTTCAGATTCTTTCATTGGTATGGAAAAGTACACTGATTTATATTTATTCGACGCAACTCATTGTTTGGAGATTTTTAAAAACAGATGCAATTTTATTATTATTTACTATTCATTTTTCAGAGTTTTCGGAAATTCCGAATGTAAAACTAGCTGCTAGCGTCCCCAGTGGCGCAATGTTTTTGCGCTCGGTGCTTATATGGCAGTATTTGCGAGTAATGCCTCTTCTGTGAGTTCGAGCCTCACCTGGGGAATTTTTTTCTTTTACCATTGCTTCTTCTTAGCTTCCTTCATTTGAATGGAAAAACAAACTGATTTATGTTTATTCGACACATGTCATTCGTTTAAAATTTTTAACTACAGATGCATTTGTGTAGTCTTCTTTCCAAATCATTTTTGGTTAATTGCATTTGTGACAGACATGATTTCAGGCAACGTTCTTCCCCAATTTTAATTACTAAATGTATCTAAAGGAAATTTCGTATGCTTATGTATCTATGTTCCTTATTTACAAATAATACCAAATTTTTAACCCAAGAAAAAAGAATTTACCTATACAAGGTAAAAATACATCGTGACAGACATGTCAAAAAACAGACATGATTTTGAGTTATCCTTAATTATCATTCAATTGCTCTAAATTGTGACACTAATTTTGTGAGTTCAGAAATTTTAGCTTACACAAACATAACTTTCATCTTATATGTAATTTTAAAAAAGTTATGAAATTTAAATAAATAATTTAAAAAATATTTAATAGCGTTACAGACATGACATTTATTTGTGAGAGACATGACACGTGTAAAAATTTGAATCATCTTGCACATTCCTTTCTTAATTGTAACTTTATTTTTCATTAATGATGTACAATGATATTTTTTATTCGCATTGCATTATATTATTCATAGAAATTCTGAAAATTTATAAAATCCTCTAGATTTGAGCAATGCAGGAGCTACAGCCATTAATACAATTTTTTCTCTTTTATACCAATCGTCCTGCTCATCAGATTCAAATTTAAACATTCCTTTTATTTTAGTTGGCACAAAGCACTTTACTTGGTATTGCTCATTTGCTATTTCTGTTATCAGGCCGTGGAATTCTTCATTATCATACTGTACAATTGCATTACATTGTCCACTGTCCACACTGCAGTTTCAGATTTCCTATTTTTTTCGCCTTGTAAAGACTGTTCAACACATCCACCAGACTTTTCAACACAGTCACCAGACCTGAAATTAAACAAAGTACCTCTTTCACAGTTAGATTCAAGACTGTAAAATACATTAGATGCATATGAGAGAAAGCAGTGTGCTTTTCTTCCTGGCATTCCTTTTATTTCTTGAGCGTTAGTAAGCCACATCTCATCCAATTTTGCTTTTACAGCTTCTATTTGCTCTTCTGATTCATATAGGATATTTATTCCTGTGCAAACTTTCTTCAGATCATTTGCAAATTTAAGCGATGTTCTTCGATCAGCCTTTCTGGCTCGACTCACTTCTCGAACATGACGCTGTATGGTCTCACCTATACCATCAATACAACTTTTGCCATGAGATGTGGCCGAGAAATGACAGGTTATGGGTATCTCATTCAATGACATCGAGAAAATTGTGTATTATTTGTAGTTCTGCGAAGTTCCATCTGACTGAAATTCTATCTGTTTCTACAGATATAATTTAACGTAATTTAATTTAATTTTTTAAAATTTAAATTAACTTTTAACTCTGGATGTTTTTCTGAAAATTTTTCCAGAATTATTTTATTAAGCAAAATTACTGCGTACTTATCGTGATGGTTATAATCAGAGATCACAACATAAGAACTAAGGTTGTATAAAAAGTTGTTGCCATCAATAATGAGAATAATAAATAAAATGAAAAGAAATGAAAGAAAACAGATTGTGACAGACATGACAATTTTAAAACTTTTGTAGTTGAGTTAATTTTCTGATTTTATTTTCATTTTTCATCATAAGCTCTTCCTTGTGATACAAAAAAAGAGAAAATATACTATTAAGACTTTTATGAAGGTAGATGTTTTTTAAACTAGAAAATAACATGTTTTTTGTGACAGACATGACAAGACATTAACTAAAAATAATATAATTCTAACAAAAAATTTTATCAGTTTATAATGGTAATTTTGGTGTTTTTTAGAAAGGAGTAAGTCAATCTTCAAAACAAAATTATAAAAATAAGATTAAATTAATTCTTTAAATGCTTTAGTAGATATAAAAGTTTGGATAATCATAGTTGATATTTTGTTTCAAAGCAAGTAGAAAAAGAAATTAACAGTAAAAAATTACTTTTGCATGTGCAATATTTACCTTCTTATTTTCAAGAGGTTTGATATGTTTCCCATAAGTTAAAATGAAAAAACATTAAATTAACTGAAAATTTAAAACGGTCCCTTAAGTCGAGCTTTAACCTTTAGGAATTAACCTTTTCAGAGTTTTTAAAATTCCGAATGTAAAACTAGCTGCTTGCATCGCCAGTGGCAATTGGTCAATGCACGGTACTAATATCGGCAATATCTGCGAGTAATGCAGAGGCTGTGAGTTCGATCCTCACCTAGGGAAGTGTTTCTTTTATGGTTGCTTGGATTTAGCTTCCTTCATTGGTATGGAAATGTACACTGATTCATTTTCATTTGACACATGTCATTCGTTGAAGATTTTTAAATACAGATACATTTGTACTCTTATTTCCAAGTCATTTTTTAGAGATTTCTAAAATTTCGAATGTAAAACTAACTCCTTGCATACCCAGTGGCGCTTTTGGTTAGCGCGCGGTACTTATATGGCAGTATCTGCGAGTAATGCCGAGACTGTGAGTTCGAGTCTCACATGGGGAGGTGTTTCTTTCACCATTGCTTCGGTTTAGCTTTCTTCAGTGGTATGGAAAACTACACTGATTTATCTTCATTCGACTCATGTTGCGCGTCGAAGATTTTTAAGTAACGTTGTAATTTGTAGTAGACTTTGGAAGAGGATTACTTTCTTTCCATCTAGCCTTTTGTAACTTTTAATTATTTCGTTCATATACAAATGAACAGGAAGATGGACAAAACCAAAGTATTTCCCTTTCTAGAGCAAAATGTAATGCAAATTTGGAGTTCTCGTGATAGAAATATTTCCCATATTTCATCCACAGAGTATTGCCTTTCGAATTATGTTGTTCATATTTCACGGAGAACTGCAACCATTGCTTTGACGAATTTAGGGTAAAATTTTATAGAATTGTTCACTTTTGGAGTAACGTTCAAGCACGAATTTTTGTTTCTCTTGTTCTTTGCGTTTTTCTTTTCACATTCATAAATTTTCGAAAATTTCAATTTTTTTTTGAAAGCACGGAGGTCTGAAACCGGTTTATTCTTTGAAATCCCGAGGTCGAATTTTTCGACGACGACAGTTCTTCCTCTTTTTATAGTTTATCGTTAACTAACTGTCTAGAATTGTAACTAGAAACTGTTTGTTCTGAAAACCATTTGATAATACCCGCCATCCAATACCGCCTGACCATCTTACCTGACTATCTAATCTTATTTCGAATGAGATGATTTTTTAGGATACATAACAACTAAAAACATTTTTAAAAAATAAACCCAGGGGAAAAAATAGAAAAAAAATGGTTCATCCTTATCATCTCATCTTAAAAATTTACATTTTATGGTGCCGAGCCGGCTTAAATATTCATCGACCTACTCCACAAACCGCGTTCTGAATTTACATAATACTTTTCCCCTCTCCCCACTCCTCTGGTTGGAACAGAGCAAACCCCTCTCCACCACCATCCATCGGAAAGAACCAAGATATACACCCTGTAACCGTCACATCTCATTCGATTTCGAACCTTGAATATTTCACCGAACACTTTCTCCCGAACTTACCTCCCCACATCCCCTCGGGGTATGGGGATGTACAGGAGAACTCAAAATTCCGGAAAAATAACCACTGCCTTTTCCCGAATTTTCAACGTGGATACGCTTGCCGGTAAGTTTTGTAGTGAATTTGATGACAGCTAGATAACGGACCTCATGAATGCTGATGGTTTTGCTGCACCCCCCACCTTCACGTAGAGTCTCTTCTCTCCCCCCCCTTTCGGGATAGGACGGAAAGAGTCTCGACCAAATGTAATTGCATCCGCGTTGCAAACGATTTGGAAATGTCTGGGAATTTCTTAAAAATTGCAACAAGAGAAATAAATCAGTCCCATTCCGGTTCGGGAATTAAGAATGAAATCTTACCAAATTTGAGAAGTATATTATTTATGATGATTATTTGTTCATTAAAAATACTGATAACTCTTGTTATTATTAATCATATCATAGGGAATCTAAATTTTTTGCACTCGCGAATCCTTTTGGGGGTTGAAAAAATAAAATTATTTAATATTTCATGAATAAAAATTTTATTTTATGATGAATTAAAATTTTGTTGCCATCCGGAAGTTGGGGTTAAATAAGAGAAAAACGTGTTAATTAATATTAATTTTAAGGAAATTAAACTAAAAGAAAGATATTAACAAATTTTAATGGAATGCTTTCAGTTTAGAGGATTTTATTTACTATTAGCATTCCCCGTCACGAATTCACTTTCGAAATGCAGCCCGATAAAGAAGAAGGGAAGCTTTTAAATTATTTTATTATATTTGTAAATAGTAAAAGTAGAAAAAATTGTGTTACTGAAAACTAATTTCTAATGATTTTTATAACATTTGTAGCTTCCCTTTCTGCCTAGAGAACGACCAGGCTGTCACAGCTGACTGCAGAACTGGCAATTTACTGACCAAGGAAGCCGCGGTGGCTTAATGGTAAGGTCCAGGGTTATAGGCTCAAAACATGAGTCCACTGAATATCCACCGTGTATGGGATCTGTTGCACGTTAAACCATATGTAGTGGCAAAACGTCCTCCAGCTGGTGAGGTAAAAAAGTTTGGAGAAGGGGTTGCCGGTCCGTCTCGGCCCTCGTGTTGCTTCAAAACGGGACGTTAATATAACTAAACTGACCAAAAGCACATATTCCAACCTCAGATCCACACCAACTATTTTTAAATTCTGCCCCTGAGTTTTATTAAATGCCATAAAAGCATTTACGAATATTGCACCTACTTGAATAAGAAGATGGGATGATTCTGATGGGATCAGAGTAATTTAGCGGGATGAACACAGTTTTCCACTCGTCGACCCTATGATTCCGCAATAATAATTCAAATTTATAATTTAAATTCAACAGTATCTACTATGTCAAATAGTCTAAATTAAATAATTCTTATTTGGTGATAGTCAGGTTGAATAGTAGGTTTAAAATTCCATTCTTAGTAAGCCTTTATTTCCTATTTTCAACTACCTGCCAAATTTCAAATTCCTAGGCCTCATCTGTCGTGAGTCGGTCATTGAAATGTATTTGTCTTTTATAGGTGCTACAACAGGCATGAATAATAACACTCATCTTTTCTGGGATGGACGGTAAACATCAAAAGTGTCAAAACCGTCAGATTCAGAACCTAATCATATTGTTGCAAAATTCGTCCGGTGTGTGCACGGTGAAAAGAGTCCAACAAGCAGGTTAACGGAGAATATTCTCGAATATTCCAGAAAACACGAAGCGCAGGTAACAGTACAAACAGCACTTGCACGAATTAGCAGTACAAGCCGACAGCAAATCACTAACAATAACAGCAAAAGCACGAACAAAGCGCTCAGCTTCTCAGAGCTGACCAACTCGCAAAACGAACAAGTTTCCAAAATAGTTCTTCGAACTCCTCAGACGTTCAAAGACGATTAACACTCTCAGCAACTCCCGGGATTTTATACCTTTTTTGACATAGAATCATCTAGTAAATTCTGTATATCTCCTCCCCTAATAGAGATATCGAGAAAATTCCAGCATTTTTTAGGTCTTTCATTTTGTCGCCAAAGTCGCTAAATTTTTCGCGAAGTCGCCAAGGTCGGAGGGTCACTGGCCTCCATTCCATAGGTAGTAAAAAGCTCTGCAAATGTCTCTTTCCAACCATAAGACTAACATTGAGGGAAAAAGCGACATTACTTTTTCGTAACAATATGCAAATGGTGGTAATCGACAGGGCCGGCCAGTATAAAAGCGGGGCCGGGTTCAAAGTTGACTTACGGAGCCTTGAAACAAATTTCGTACAACAAAATAATTCATTGCATTTTGCTGTTTCTTACATTTCACAGTTTGTGTTGTTCCTTCTACAAGAATCACCCAACTTTAGGACAAAACATTTATTGACGCATACAGGGACATATAGAAGACAGCATTACAACTATGCACACAGCGAAGCACACAGCAAGTTTCATCGTTATGACTCGAAGAAGGAATGCGTTAAGTAAAAAGCGGCAGGCGCTGATTCACACAGATAATTCATGCGCGCAAGAAAAATAGTTCGCTCGCCTCAACCCAACAGTTTGTTATAGTAAGAACTAAAGGAATATATGGAAACGATTAGTAATTAATTTATTTTTTATAAAACTAGTATTTCAATCGCATAAAAATCGTTAATAAGTCAAAAAAATAATTGCTTCGGAAATGTAATCTGGTATGAGACTTAATAGAATAAGTTTACAAGATGTGATTTTTGTTTCATCTTCTTAACATGTTTTTCAGCAGATTCGTTGATAATATCATCATAATTAAGTTTTTTGGTTGATTCGGATTCAATAGATAAAATCGCTAAGGAGGTAAATCGTTTTTAACTAATGCTAGATCTCATGCAATTTTTTATTATTTTTAATCTTGAGAAAATTCTTTTCGCAGATACTTCCGAAATTGGTTAGGTCAATATAATTTTCAGAACAATAACACAAAATTTGGATGCAATTCAATTAAATTACTTTTAAATAGATATTA
The DNA here is from genome assembly GCA_013235015.1 of Araneus ventricosus. Taxonomy (NCBI): domain Eukaryota; kingdom Metazoa; phylum Arthropoda; class Arachnida; order Araneae; family Araneidae; genus Araneus; species Araneus ventricosus. The sequence goes on from BGPR01000478.1 coordinate 255,906, forward strand.
TAATATTTGTAATATTGTGTCCTGGAAGGAAACTCGACGACAAATTTTGATTTCGTTAAATAAATCGATGCAATCAGTTTTCATCTTGCAAAATCTGTCAGAGGCGCGGAGCCTTGTGCGCTTGCATCGTTCGAAACCCCCTACCTGGTAATCGAGATCCAGTACTGTTCAGATTTGAAGGCAAAATTCAGTGATGTAGGGTTGCTTGAATTTTGCATATATTTGGCAGCCAGGTTTCGAAACACTCGAAAATTCGTGCTTGAAACTATTTTCACGTTTTACTTATCAATGTATAAAATTCTTTTCACTGGTAAAAGGAAATAAGTCTCTTGACAGATCCAGAATTACTGGCATTCGGCTTGAATGAACTTTGAAAGTAATCACGAAAATCGACAAAGTAGGAGATAGTCAGAAAGATGCCTAAGTTTCTATAAGGAAATTGGAGGTGGGCTATTTTGATTTTGTTTTTTGTGGCCAACATTAATTTATCCTTGTTTAGTTCAGCCTTGCTAGCATTTGAGTGTGTGTGCTAAAAACTTGATCTTTATTCACACCTAGATGGAGCTTTCCTTGATCCAGAGCCCATTTTAGAATATTGGTTGTATTTCATGTCAACTGAAATGTGATGGTTGTCGTCTAGAAATGTTATGCTGATTGGATATCTTACGCTAGTCGTGCTCTTCAAGGTTCCATGAGAAAATAATCTGAAATATTGATTTTGTAATCCGCAAAAAAACCCGAATTACTTTAGAAACCTTGTGCCTCATGCAAGTCATTGATCTTTCCTGAACTTTAGTTTAGTTAATTATATTAACATTCCGTTTCGAAGCAACACGAAGGTTATTTTGGGACGGACCTTATAATTTTGAGCCGCAGTCAGATGCCGAGGACTACACCTGAGCTGGCCCACATATCCAAACCTCCGCGCCACATCAGCGGGAGGACGTTTGACCTCCTACGTTTGATTTAACGTGCAAAAAGCCCACATACATGGCAAATTTTCAGTAGAATCGTGTTTTGAACCTGGAACCCAAGAGGAACCCACTAGGCGACCGCGGCCCTGATCTTTCCTGAAATTTCAACTTTAATGCAAAATCCAAAATGATGTAAAATTCAGCTGCGTGTTAGCTGAAAGGAAACATGTTTATGAGAGTGATAGATAAATCAATGACAGTCTGAAAGTAAAATGTGAAGCTGAAAGGGCACTTTGGTGGTTAAAAATTTAATCACAAACAAGCCTTAGAAGTCACCAAAAAGCGCAATAGCAAAACAATTGTGGCAGCCTTGCCCCAATATGAGTCTCTTATTCTAAGTAAACATTGAGAGTTACAGAAGTAAAAACCTCAAATATAATATTTTCAAAGTATCCTTAAGTCATAACATTAAGAACTCTACTTTTAACTTATTAACATTAACTAACAACTTCGAACAGAGTTTTGAATTTTTTTTGGAGCTTCCTATTGATGAAGCATTACACCGGAAGTCGGTCGGTGAAGCGGAAGTTTTACATTACACCAAATAAACAAATCTGAAAACTCGCCCGTTAAATAAAAGAGAAATTCAAAAATAGATTAGTTATATTTATTCTAGGTTAATATTGACTTAAATCTAATTGAAATTCAAAGTACACAACAGATGTTTCTCCATTTTTTATCGCAAATTCTATGAAGCACAGAAAGGTCTTACACAAGGTTTTACGGCAAGTAATTAAATAATTAATTTTATATTAATTAAGAACTTTGCTTTCATGAATAGAAGAGATTATTCTATCTTTAGTGTTGCCATTCCTATTGAATGAAAATATTATGAATATTTTAAATCATTTTATTTATTTGCCTCCGAATTGCTTCTCATAATGCTTAGTTAAAATTTGTCTATTTCTTTAAAAATTATCAAGAATTTTTGGATTAGCAATTTTTTTAAAATCGTTTGATGCAATTGGTACTCTCATTCTGATTAAAAATTTAATTGCAGTTGATGTGGATTTTGTATATTGTAATATTTTATATTAAAGTATTTTTTGCAATAAAAAATTATCTATAGATTTTCAAAATATGCGTTAATTTACATTCCATGGCATTCCATAGAGTGCTAATTTTTTTATATATATTTTTACTTTCTCGCATATGACACTTATACCACGTAGCCGTCAACAGTTGATTTTATACAGGAGACAGACGCCGAATTTGGACTGGTAACATAACTTCACTTTTATGAAATACTTGGACCGTGAAATTGACAAATTATGTGGTGATGATGTAAATGGACTGCATGAAGTCATTTTTAAGAAAAAACGCTTCGTGGTTACAGTTAGAGACAAGTATTCAGACTTTGACATCAGCAATCGATTATTTTAACAAAACACAAAAAGCCCTTACTCAGTTCTAAATTAAGTAATAAAATATGTTATTACCATCAGATAGAAAAATTTCTTTCACTACAATTCATTATAATCATATCATGAAAATAGCTTAAAATAAAGGTGAGGGGATTTTTTTTCTCTTGTCCGAAGGTTGCCTAGATTGGACCATTTAAATCAATGGAGTTATTACCTTAAACTAAAGGAACATTTCAGAAAGCAGTTTATCGCCGACAGTAGTCCTCATAAATTGTAACTGGAGCAATTAAAATAAAATAATAAATATAAAAAAACTTAAAAAAAAAAGGCTTTTACTAATGCTATTGAAAAAGAAAATAATCTTTCTCAAAAATCTGGAGGTCAAAACAAAGACTGTAAAAGTGTGAGGCGCAGGTAGAAAAGCTGTAAGTAAATTAGAATTGTAATCACATTTATAATATATTTTATATGATGAATGTTAAATAGCATTTCGTTTCTTCTGATAATCATTGTGGCTTTATATCTTTCTCCTATTGTTTTCAGCACCTCACGCTTTTACGATTTTTGTTTTGATCTCCAGATTTTTTGAGAAAAATTATTATTTTCGTTTTTAATGCATTGGTAAAAGCATTATTTTTTTATATTTATTATTTTCTAGTTTTTAGTCTTTAATTTATGTCATAATTCAATTTTCTAAATATTTTATGCATCAACTAACTAAAGAAATAATTTTATTGAAAAAGGTCTGATAGGATGTACGTAATGGACCCTATGCTTTATTTAATTCCAGCAATAATTTCTTTAAAAAGATCTATAATAGGATATACTTATTTTTATTTTTACTGAAGCATTTAAATTACTGTGTCAAGTATTTTAGTTCTCAAAAATACTATAGATGGCGCCACTGAAACCTACCGAGTGCAAACGAATTTTACGATTTTTTTTATATTGATAATTGAAAGCTCTAAAATTTTTAAAATATTGCATTGTCATCAAGACCCAATAAATATTCAAAATTTCAGAACTCTAGTGCATTAAGAAGTGCGTGATAAAACGATCACAAAATTCCAACTTTACATACATACGTACATACATGAAACATTTCGAACTTAAAAAGCGTTTAAAAAAACAATTAAAGGACACTAAAGCCATCAAACGATGGATCAAAAAGTATAAAACTTAGGATACGTATCATTTGTGAAGAAAAAAAAAAAAAAAGAGAGAGAAGAGGAACTGATGCAGTGCATAAAATGTCATACTTGGGTTCATGCAATGCGTGACGTGAATTTGAGAATCAAAAAATATTTTTGCTTTAATTGTGCTTAAAGAAATTGGTGCTCCAATCTAGAAAACCGGTTTCCTTGGTTATTATGACACATTTTCTGAAGCTGTTTTTTTTTTTTTTTTCCAATTTAAAGTGTATTTCATAAAGAAGTTAATTACATTGTTCTGAAGATAAATGAACGGCAAAAAAAATTCTACTACTTGTTTTTCAATGAAATTACTTCTGCATCACTGTATATTAAAAAATGTCCAGGTGGTCATAATTCGGCGACTCTTCCGTCTGGTATCTGTAACCTTTCTATTATTACGAGCACCTCAGATTTTGTTCAAATGTTGAAGGAAAAGAAATCTTTTAGCGAAGGTTTCGGAACAATTAATTAATAAAATACATGAAAATATTTTCATCTTGAGCTAAGCAGAAATATCATCTTGTTTCAAACTGAATCTAATTGAATGCAATTTTAAATGGAATAGATTTTAAATATATACATATATTTTAATATATATGTGAAGATTTTCCTTCTTCAGATTTATTTGGCGCGTTTTGCTCAGAACCCTAAAATTTCCACTAATAAAAAAATTATAATCCTTTATCTCAAAAAGTTCTTTTACATTTTGATTTATTAACTATTTCATTTAATGAATAGAGCCATCTGAAAGGCTCTATATCACAATATCTTAAAGATATTATGGCGCCATCTATCAACGGTTCTAAGAATCACCTTTATGGGCTGTCACGGATTTTTTTTTATTAATTACACAATCCTTTTATAGGTAGATGTGATAAAACAGATGAAAAACTACATTTTTATCTTAAATGAGTGTGTGCAATGGAGTTTTGTATAGTTTCAAAGTTGTTAACAAATTTTACATAATTAAAGAACTGAATACTTTAATTTCTAGAAATTTACAATTGATTCTTTATATTTAATGACCAACAATAAAAATTATGGATAAAAATACTACCATTTATTAAATGATATTTTTCAGTTTCTGTTTATGAGCTCTCTCTGTTAAGAAACCTTGCTTTCTATACTTATATAAAAATAAAATTATTTTTTAAAAGGATGCTGTTTCCTTAGATGGGTTCATCAGAAAACAAATCTTAACATTTTTTAGCATTTCTTTTTTTTTATCCATTCTATTGTAGTCAGTGACAGCTCAAAAAGTTCAGTAGTGGCCGATGAAATTATTTGGTGGTAGTCGTAATTTTTTTTTTTAATCTAATGTAAAAAAGCAAAGAAAGAATCATTAAACTTTTCTTTTGATTTTTTTTCTGTTCTTCACACTTGTCTAACGTGTTAAAACTTTCGCGAGTCTCTTCCATTATAAAATCTACTTATTTGGGTCCCTAATAAGTAGGGTTGCCATATGTCCGGATTTCAAGTTCACGTGCGGACTAGTGTCCGGATCTTCAAAATGTCCGGATTTACGCCAGTGAAGGCGGCGAGAGAGAAATTTGATTGGCGTATTCCGAAAAGCTGACGTCATTCTGCCAATGAAAGAAAATTCATTATTTACACTGTTAACATCTGTTGATGAGAAAGTGGATGAGTCTTCTCTCTCTTATCCAGGCTCCAGTTCAAACTGAAAATGAAAAGCGTTGATAGTTTTGCTTAATTCCGCATTTCATTAATTAACGTTTGGTAATTTTGTATTACCACCGTTAATAAAAATTGTATATTTTTACGTTCTGACGTCTTAAAATTTTTTTTCACTTCCTCAAACTCTTTGTTAGTGTTGTGAAAGAGGGTCGTACAGTGGCGAATCCGGGGGGGGGGGGGCTAGGGGGCGGCAGCACCCCCAGAGTTAGATCAGAATTCTTTATTTTATTTAAAATCACTACAGCTGTTTTTTCTTAATCTCCACTTAAAAAGGTGAAGACATTTCTTTCTGGCTTTTGGCAGGATCGAAATTTTTCCCACTTCTGTAGTCATTCCACTCGTATTTGTAGCGTTGTCGCGGTCAAAAACATGTTTTGGTTAGTTATTTCATTGTGTTTTTTATTAAATTATCAAAAGCATTGTAGTGTTCTTTATGATTCTTATTGTCAGGTGAGTAAGGTCTGTAAAGTTAAAGTGTTTTAGTTTACATAATGCATAAGGATTGACATTCGCCACGACATTACAAAGTTTGTTATACCTTAGCTCTGGGGTCATAGGTAGCATTTCGAATTTTATATTACACTTTGACCCTCCTTCCAAGACCATTCACATCCCCGCATCTGGTATGTCCGGATTTCGATTAAAAATAATGGTAACCCTACTAATAAGTTAAGTGACCACACATACCGAATTATCTTCGACAGACCGTGTGGATTGTTTGTGAATTAACTGTCGGGATTGATCCAAATTTTATTGATAAGTAAATATCTACAGATGAAAAAAATTAATTGTCGAAAAATATAATTTTAAAAGTGAATTAAAAAAAGTGAGTCATTAATGAATTTTCGTTCCCAATTTTTACGTTTCGTAGAATATGGTCACCTGTATTTGATTGAGAAACACAATGAAGTTTTTTCTCCTAAAGTGATCAGATGTCCCTCATTAGCTGGGGCAATCTTAATTTCTATTCTTTGTATCGTATTGTAAAAGTATCCCAGATATGTCCCGAATTTGAATTCAGTATCTCAGTTTGTTTCGTTTTGCACTTAGCAGTAATAAGCTCATACAAAAAAAAAAATGATTCACTAGATATAATTTTCATAAATGCAGTGAATCCTCTCTACAGCGGTCACCTTCCATTCCTTGAAATATTGACAGCTCTAATATAATATTTATATTTGAGCGGATTAGTATTTGGAAGTACAAAATATGTATTTAAACAAGCCTTAATTCGTTATTTCTGATAAAACGAATTTAAAAAATCATCTAAAGAATAAAATACCTTAATTAAATCTTTATTTATTTATGTATTTTTGGAAAAAGATGTATTTTGTGTTTGCTTGGAACTTTCAGCTTTTTCAGAGGTAACTGTTTCATTATTTTCAATTGGAAAAATAAACCCCTAATCGCTGCGTCAGCAGCTGTTGAGAAATGTACAATAATATCATCTAATATAGCAAAAAGAAAACTGGAAACTCTCTAAGATCCCAGCTCCTTTACAAAAAGAAATCAATAAATATTCTTGCGAAAACCTCGGCCACTGCATGAACTGAACAGTGCTAGAAAATGCAGTTCGAAAAACTGCGAAAATTTAAAAGTCAAGACTCCCCCCACCTCTTTCCTTTGCGGGAGAAGCTATTCAATTTTAACCCCTTACCTGTGATGTTCAAATGTCACTCCTGCATCGAACAATTATATTTTCAAGTGATAAGCTTAAATTCATTCACAGGCGTTATAATTCGATAAAAAAACGATGTAGAACCCGTAAACATCTCTAGTGTCCGTGACCCGTAGTTGAATCAATGATATAAGCATTTCTCAAAACAACCACAGGTGTCATTTAATTAGATAGTAGAGAAACCTACCTTTTAATGAATTAAGACACCCTAACTACTCTTGCTGCAGTACTGATGCAGATTATAGGCGACACATAAGTACAATCCATTAACAACGAATTTTTAGTTTAGGGAGCGTAGACATATGCTCGCTTCTTTCTAGCACAACACTGACTGATTTTCTACAGTTCCCGCCTTTACACCACACGCATTGATCTTAAAGCGCATTTGTCATACTTTTAGTTATCTCGGTATTATCGTGGATTTTGACATGCACTGAAACCTCTCTATAGCGGCCACCCTCCGTTCCAAGGAAAATTTGCCGCTAGGAGGGGTGGCCACTCTAAAGGGATTTCGTGTTTGGAAGTACACAATTTCGTACGTATTTAAACAAACCCGACCAAATTCGTTATTTCTGATAAAAGCAAATTTTAAGTATCATTTAAAGAAAAAAGTACTGTCTTCGAAAATTTCAAATTTTTTTTGAAAAAAGTTACAATTTTTGCTTGGTTAGATCTTAGAGCTCTTTCGGAGATAACTTTTTCAATTTTTTTAAAATGGAAAAATAAATCCCTAATCGCTGCGTTGGTAGTTGTTAAGGAATGGACAATAATATCATCTATTTTTCCTAAAGTCCGTTGAGTTAAAGTGTCATTTTGCTGGTGGTTACAACGCATATCAGCAGTTTCTAAGTCCGGATCAGCGCCTGAAAGGCACAAATGAACTCTTTAATGCCCAATCCCGGTAAGGCCGAAGTTAAGAATGATCAATTTAGATCTGGTTTCTAGTGTTGTTTCTAAGTGTATGAATTTTTCCTTCTTTCTTTTCTCCCTTTTCTCTTAATAAAAGATCCAAGATCAGAGAGACGCGATGTCAATGGGCCGAAAATTCTGTGCCAACCAAAAGTGAATGTTGAGAGGAATGACTGCTGAACAAGGTGACCTCTTAGAGGAGTTTTACTGTGAAATGAATATATAGATTAGTCAGCCAACTATGACCAATATGGATGAACTAGAAGATTTGTGCCTGTCTAAGACGGGCTTTTAGTTTGCCATCAATATCTCGGATATGATTGTCGTAGATTTATTAACGAAAGTTGTTGAAGAAAATCTGATGCATATTGCCAGAGTGCTTAAGAAATAAAAAAAACGCATGAAAAACAGAACTGATGAGTCAATTGACACTAACTTTCGTTTTGCAAAATATATTAATATTCAATTCCAAAATTATGTACGAAAAAGAAAGAACCTTTTGAAAGAAAATGAAAGTAAAGATCTCCGAGAAGTGGAAAAATAAATTAATTCTAGTATAACTTCTATTTGATAGTAACGGAGTTCCGCGTCGATGAATCATCACAAAATTAAAAAAAGAAAAGAAACTGCTAAAATCAGCTAAAACAAACCCTGTCATAACTCCTATTTGATATCAAATCATCAGAGAATCAAAACAGTATCCTGTGTATATACTAATCTGTAGTCAGACTGTCTGGTCTGAATATCTTTTGGCACGTGGCCAAGGCTACATTCCTGACCGTTACCGAAACTTCTGGCCTATTCTATTATAGATAAGCCTGATGGAAGGGTAGCAAAACTTATATCAAAATATATTTGTTTCTTTATATCTTCCTTAGTTTTGAAAAAATTTTAATATTTAACTATTTTATTATTTATTTTATTTATGTATTGGATTTTTTTCCTATACAAACCAGAATCTCGGATTGTGTGCCAAGATTCTACAGCATCCCGTATGGAAGTTCAGAAAATCTGGTAGCCGTAACTATAACTATCTTTACATTTTTTGACAGATGTTTTAGGATCACCCAGAATACTGGGAAAATAATGTCGTATTATTTAGAAAATTATGCAATAAAAAAAAATACTTTCGAAGTATTCTTTTTAAAGCAACCGTTTGCTATTTGCAGGATGGTGAAATCTTTATGTAACTGAATATTATTTATTTTAAAGAATGCTACTATGAACAGGAAAATAAATTTTACGGTTTCTATTGAGAAATCAAAGAAAGATATTACAATTAAATTGTTGTCAGTCTAAAGTAGATAAGATTGATTTTAAATTTCTAAATCTTTAAAATAAAAAGTTAAATTCCTCTGTATCTTTATAACATTAAACCGTTGTTTTCCCTTTATTTTTTCTGTGAAGAAATCTACAATTCTTAGCAGTTTACGTTAAAATTTTGCAGAAAAATATCTGTAAATATTCGAAGTCAAAATACATCTTCGCTTGAAAACACTATTTTTTTGAGAATTTCACAATTTTGTTTTCTTCTTAGCGTGAGATCAGTAAGTCTTGAATAATTTGATTATGGCTTTGTTGACATCACATATTTGTTAATAATGTAAGCGTAAACAGTGGTTGAAAATTTGTACAAAATCATAATATGTAAACTTAATTTCTAGATTAAACAGGAACGAAAGCATCGATTGAAAAAATGTGCAAAATCATAGTATGTAAACATACTATCCGGTTAAACAGAATTTTGCATACTGTGGAGAACAACCATAATATTCACGAATGCAAGGGTGGTTTATATGTTTACATAACCATTCCAAAATGGTCTGAAAGCTCTCAATTACATTCCTTGTTGACGCAGTGAAAAAAAGTACACTGGGTTTATTAGTGTTTATTTACGTCTGTGGCGAACGGTCTCTGTTTACAGTTCCTTTATAAACACTTAATGGGGAAAGAGTCTTGGTAAAACGCAAATAGCTCCTTTTGCCGTATGTAAACTAAATTCAAAATTGAAAAATAGAATATTCTATATTAATAAATGATTTAAATGAAAGTATTCGAAATAATTACATTAAAATTCTTGGAATAATTTCGGAATGATTTACATTTCGTAGTTTATTTTACACCAAAATGGATATTCTAAGATTTTTACCGAAAAGCTGCAAGACATTTTATTTTCAATTATATTGATGGATTATGATAAATATTTAAATATACATTAATTAGCGATATAAAATGAGTAATAAATATTTTAAAATTTTAGTTTATCGATTTTCTTGAATAATTTAAAGGCTCATAATTTTAAAAAAGTATTTTACAGAATTTTGAGTTAGACTTCCTCTGAAACTGTTCATGTTATGTAGACTTTTAACTATTTAATGTGTTGTGAACCGCAGTGGTATGTTATTGACCTTAACCAATGATGTTATGAATAAAAGTAATATTATTAATTTTATAAAAGTCATTTAAATATTTTAAAGTTATTTAGTTTAAAAAAAGAGAAAATTATTTTAAATAAATGTGATATTCATCAGTTTTCCCCAAATGTCCAGATGATTTTGTTAGGTTTTTTGGTACGCTTTCTGACAAAATTAATATAAAAATTTAAAATCCACCTAGCTTTAAACCAGAACACCATATTTTTCTGTCTAAAAAAACTTTTTAAATATGTGCTCCTATTTTAAGCCCTTTCGATAACATCACAAAAATCATTGCAATCGTCTCTTGTAAAACCTTTTAAGCAACCTCCAATCGTAAACCCTTTTAAACATTCCAAACTTTTTACAATGGCGAGTTTTATTCGCGCTTTAAACGACAGAATTTTTGACCTTTAGTTCTGTAAGTAACCGAAAGTAGCAATTAATTTTCAAGACAAAATCACTTTGACATGTTTAACTGCCTTAAGTGTCCTTGCGTTCTTATACGGATTGAAATGACAACAAATGTTCCAATCAGGATGGGTCATCTAATTAGGAGGTTAAGTAAATTCGTATGTGAAAATGGTTAAATTATGAAACATTTTTAAATTGCCCAGCCACTATAGGGAATTTTGACTTACAGAAGTTACTTTTATGAAAACGCAAGAAGAGAAACTTCATCATCGATTGCATAGAGAGATAAAAATAAACGTTTAGAAAAAAAACTCTCGGTACCGTTTCTTGACCGAAAAACGACTGGCTGACTGGCGAAGAGTTGTTAAAATCAGATGTCGATTTCTCTTTCCGATAAAAAGTAAACGGTGGTTGATCAATGCAAAAACTTGTAAATATTTGTAAAAAAATTCTTTAAACTCTGTCTAACCAGCCTCTTTTATTTGGCAAGGAATTTTGAGCCCATAGACAAAATGCTAAAACCCCTCGGAACGACCACTCAAACCCCTCTGAGCGCCTAGTAGGTCTTCAATAAAATACATTCCTTTCCGCCTGGACCTTTTACGAGTATTAAAAGAAAAGGGAGGAAAGAAAGAAGAAAAAAATTCATACACTCAAAAACCACACTGTAAATCGGATCGAAATTAACCATTCCCTTCCCAATGTGAAGAGAAAAGTGACCTTCGGCCTCTACCGTCCTTGGAGTTTTGTGCCTTTCAGGCGGTGATTCGGGCTCTGAAAACAAACCTGCTGCTATGGGTTGCGACCATCAGTAAATGGAGCTTCCGGCTCAACAGACTTTAGGGAAAATAACCATAATTGTCTATTCCTCAACGATTTCTGACGAAACGATTAGGGATTTATTTTCCATTTAAAAAAATTGGAAGAGTTGCCTTCGATAAAAGCTGGAAGATCCAAGTAAGCATAAACTGCATCTTTTTTTCAAAAAAAAAAAAAAAAGAATGTCATTTTCGTATAACGTACAGTTTTCTTTAGATAATTCTTAAAATACGCTTTTATCAGAAATAACGAATTCAGTCGGGTTTGTTTAAATACGTAGGAGATTTTGTACTTCCAAACATGAAATCCCTTTAGAGTTGTGTCGTATAGAAATTTTAATTATCTTATAGTAGATTTTAGATCTTAATTTTGATTTTATTTAAGAATGCCTTACTTATCCTAAAGTGAAATAAATAACAATTATAATGATTTTAAACAAGTGCGTTGCGTTTCTACAATAACCCAAATGAAACCAGGACTTACCTCGTGAGTTCCAAACCGACATGAGATAAATCACAAAGACATACCTTTTACTTTTAGAATTCAAGAAAAGATACAAGAACATTTATTTCAAGAAAAGATAAATTTGAAGAGGGACGAAAAAGAAACAAGACAGTACACTAAAAGATATTCTTGATTATCTATTCAAATCTGAAGAGCACAATACACAGGGATCTCATATCTAATCGCAAACAAAATAAATCAATTTTTTCTGCAAACAAGAAACATTTCACTGCACCTTCTCACAAATTCAACCAAGTAACACAAACAGAAAACACAAAAAGAGTCTAATATCACCATATAGATATCAATTAAATCCACCTTCAGTTCCACGTCAACCATATTCCTTATGACCCAATATAGCCTTAACAAATGTAAATATAAAATTAAAAGATTTATTTCTGATTAATCATTCTTTTCACGTGGACTGTACTACGGTTTATCGCAGACTAATTTTGTCGGTTTAGCAGCATTTCCGGTCAAAATTATGAATGCCCTATAATATTCTTTCAGTTTCAGGGCAAACTCTATTTAGAGACCCAGATCTGCGCAATTAACTAATTAATTGATCGCTGCACGGAATGTCGCTGATATTGCTTCTTTGCATATAATACGCGCCAAATTTGACAGTCGAACGGCTTATCGATACTTATTCACCTGCGGTCCACATTTTTAGCGATATAGTCATTTTAAAGTTACGGCGTCTCTTCACTCCGCGCTGGCCGTGGGAAGCCCGAAGGCCCCCGGTCGAAAATCCCGTTCACACACACATTTCTTTTCTACATCCTGACTCCACTCTTCTCCCTCAAAATCTGCCTAACAAAACACCCCCAGAAAGAACTCTTAGCGAAGCCCCCAAACTGATTTACCATTGGTCAAGATGAACAGCCGGAACTTCAGCCTTCCAGAAATGTCTCCAAGTTTTTTAACGGACGACGCTAAGAGGGTCAATCACCCTCGCGAATTCCTAGAAACACAGAGGGGGGGATCCACTTCCTCTACCCTTTCTCCGGAGAAAGAGAATGGAGAAGAGAAGGAATATATTTTTTAACACGACAGTTGCCACTCCTCTCAGCGACAAATTTTCCTTGGAATGGAGGGTGGTCGCTATAGAGAGGTTTCACTGCATGTCAAAATCCACCATAATACCGACATAACTAAATGTATGACAAATGCGCTTTAAGATCAACGCGTATAGTGTAAAGGTGAGAACTGTAGAAAATCAGTCAATGCTGTGTTAGAAAGAAGCGAGCATATGTCCACGCTCCCTAAACTAAAAATCCTTTGTTAACGGAGCGTGCTTATTCATTTGTGTGTCATCTATAATCTGTATCATTACTGCTGAAAGAGTAATTAGGATGTCTTAATGATTATCCATTTCTGTGTCACCTGTAATCTGTATTAGTCAAGTGCGTACTGGAGCCGGAACGCACCAGAACTCCGTTTAGGTACGGCTTTCTTTTTAAATAAATAAGACATAAATGTGAAAACGCTCTTAAAATAGCGCGATTTTTGTCACACAGGTTATAGCATTCCGACACTGCTTGTTTTGCGACTATACCACTGTTTTCAGTGCTACAACAAGAGTAGTTAGAGGTTCTTAATGATTATACATTTGTGTGTCGCCTATAATCTGTATCAGTACTTCAGCAAGAGTAGTTAGGGTGTCTTAATACCTTAATAGTGTAGTTTTCTCTAGTCTCTAATTAGATGACACCTGCTGTATTGAGAAAGTCTTATCTCATTGATAACTTGAGATGTTTATAGGTTCCATGTCCTTTTCTATGTAAATTTACGTGCCTACATAATGGTCTAATAGGGTGTCGGGAAAGGGAAAAATTATGACGCTTTTCGTGGTAAAGTCAAACGCTTATAGCTCCGAATCCAAATAACATAGAGAGTTGGTTTTAGTTTCATTGCAAAAAGAATTTTAGAATTTGTAATTACGGTTGAGTCACAGTCGAGTTGCAAAGTTGGTGAAAATAACGAAGAATTTTGATGACGTCACAGCGACCGAGGCGCGCGCACACAGTGACCAACCTAGCTTCCCGTGCTTTCTAGTACCTTGCTATCTGGCGTCCTCAGTCGCTTGCTGCAGACGGTTGTGAGAGGTATATTAACTGGATTTTCTAAATTTTGCTTCGTAGAAATTTCTGTAAACTGCCAAAAGGAGTCAGCGAAGTGATTTGTTGAAGCGGAGACGAAATCGAGCTGCTGCTCAACGTCAAGTAAGTGATGAAGAGAAGAAAGAACGAGCAAAGCAGTTGCGAGAAGAACGAGGAAAACGATATTATGAAAAGAATTTGATAACAGCAATTTTTTCACAGAAAAAACACCCAATAAAAATCACGAATCAGTCGCATAAATTGAGAGTTACAAAGATCTACTCCAGTCACATAATCTCAGGGTCAAAAAGAGTTACCTCAGTCACATAATCTCAGAGTCACAAAGAGTTACTTCAGTCACATGGAACTACTTTAGTCACAGAGAGTTACAGTTGAGTAAGGTAAGTAAGTTTACGCCCCTCAATCCCAGCGGCCGTTTCGCAGAGACAGCCTCCCGTCGAATTTTTTATAGAGTTAAAACGCATGGGAATGAATTTTAGCTTATCACTTAAAAAAAAGATTATTCAATGCGCGAGTGACATATGAACATCAGAGTTAAGGGGTTAAAAACAAATAGCTTCTTCCTTCTTATGAAAGTGGTGGAGAAAATCATGGGAGGTTAAGTGATCAACAGTTTTTCGAACAGCATTTTTAGCACCATTCAGTTCATGGAGTCCTGCGAGTCGCAGAAGAATATTTCTTTCTTTTTTTGTTAAGGAGCTGGGATTTTAGTTTTTAGTTTTCTTTTTACATCATTATCAAATAACTTATATTTGATTTGATGCATATACCCAGATGGGGCCCAGATGAGCATAAGTAATAAGTGGATGTAGGATCGTGTTCCAGGAACAAGAATTGTGTTGTTCTTAGACAATTGAACTTTCCGGATATAATAAAGTGTTACCTAACATATACTTTCGGGTTTATTCTGGTAACCCCGGTTGGGGTGGGGGGGGGGGGTTTTTCATCCGTCACTCTCCCCATTGTTAACGTGCGGAAAAACCCCCCCCCCCCCCCCCAACCGGGGGTACCAGAATAGACCCCTTTATCCGACAAGATAAAGTATATGTTAGGTATATTGGAATCTGTTATGTGAAATATATGCGTACAACACTGAAATCTTTGCTGAAACTATGGCATTATTTTCTAGTTCATGATAAGTTCGGCTGAAGTATCTTTTTGTCTTTGGTAGATAATACAGATTCTGTTTTTGAAATATCAATTGCAATTTTTCGTCTAAGAAATCAGTCTTTGATTTTGATTTCTGGTTCTTGCCAGTATTACGGTATCGTCGTCGTTCATATTTAAAAATATGATATGCCTTTTTGGAATATTGTTTACTTAAATGCAAAATAAAGGGTAATTCAAAACAATTGCTCAATTGTTTTCAAGAAGATGACGAATGCAAAATCAAGCAATAATAAAATAGAACATGGCGGGAGAGGGAAAAAGCTGCGTACGATCACTAGAGGGGCCGTGTAGTGAAAGACTGTAGCGCAGTCTGATTTCCAGGCCTAAGTTTTCATCATTGAAACTACATTTGCAAAGGACGGACGATGCAGCCATTGGACATAACTGGCATCTTTGGGCGGTTGAAAACTCACAAGTAACAATAATAATACAGTGCATATCAACACTTCAATATTAGTGTTTAGGCTGGCATTGTGAAAGGTTGTTCGTTTGGCCCATAAAAGCGGCCAAACGCTCGACAAGAAAACCTATCGGATTTTCCGGAAGCCAGAAGTACGTTCCAGCAAATATTCTTCATAACATTTGTTCTTTTTTTCTTTTCGCTATTTCACTGCCACAGTGACCCATGTTGTAGTACAGAAGTTCCCAACCTGTGGTACACGTACCCCTGGTGGTACGCGAGGGATCAGTTGGGGGTACTCGAAATCAAAATCAGCAATGGCGGACACAGGAAAACATAAGGGATTAATCCCCGTTAACGCCCAGCGTCCTATATATAGGGCAGTTATATTTCACTTTCGTGGCTAAACCGAACGCACATTCTAGTGTTTCTTTTTTTTCTCTGTCTATGAAGTCAATAGGTATTCCCAAATTACTAAACAGTTAGTTTTCAACAAGCATATACCATCCGTTCGACAGATTCGTTAGGTTTCATTTGAACCCAGTGTTTTATAAAACTCAACTTCATGAGACAAGCTCAAGTATCGCATTGAAATTTCTTCCACTTAAATAGCTAATTATCACGAAGTGCAATTTTCGGATGTTTTTATAAGTTTGATGTTAATTCTTTTGTCCCATGTCCATTCAACCAGTGCGGTTGCCGTAATGGCATCAGGCACGGGGACATGGGGCGGCGTTCTGTCTTTATAAGTTAAAGTGAAATGATTACAATACTGGTTTCACATTTGTTTCGGCGTTGAACTAATACTAATGTAAAAACGGAATAAAATGCAAAATCAAAAATATGTCCTGCAAATGTTATTAATCCGAGTCACTTGACTCTTAAGCTGACCGAAACCCTTAACATTGTTGATAAAAAGTTCTTTGCATAGACGAATGGTTCGAAGGAAGGGGATGTATGTGACAGTAGGGGGTACACGAAAATAAAAAGAGGGTCAAGGGGTCCGCGAAGGAAAAAAGTTTGGAACCCCTGTTGTAATAGTACGCTTAATTTGTGACAGAATGCGCCTACGTAAAAATGATTTATCAGTATATGCCTGTCTGACCTGCAAATTATTGAATAGCTGTTCTCAATCATTAGAGAGTTGGAGTGTACTGTGGGTAAGTGCATACCTCACTTTTTATACCCGCGCCAAACTCTTGGTCTCAAGGGACAGACATATGCTCTCCAGCAACTGGATCTTATAACTGGCCATTCACTTTTCGTCCTGCTGCGTTTTCACAGATATTTTTTGCAAAATAACTCACTCTAAGGTAAACAATCTCGTCTGACCATATGCATCACTACCACATGCTTGTAATTTAGATACAACAAACACATGTTTCAGTGATTCTTCCCATTTAGTCTCATCTTTGATTTTAAAATAAGAAATTCAGCTTCCAATCAAAGCATAGCTGAACAGCAATGAAGAAAGAAATTTTCAACGATACATAGCATTTAAACCGTAAGACTAAAATTGAATGTGCTTTAAATGGAAGCTGGAATTCGATAAGAATTTTTATCAAATGAAATGTGGCTTTTTGATTGTTTATACATTTAGATAATTAAGAAAGAAATTGATAGCGAAAAAATGATGCATAATCCGAAAGAATATTTCTTCCATTCCTTCACAAATATCTCTCTCTTAAAAACAAATCTTGATAATTGCTTTTGCGCTAATGAAGGAGGAAAATAAATAAATAAGTAAATAAAATATTCAGGCTAAAGATGCTTAAAAAATAGGTTAAGTTAATTTCCAAAAACTAATTTATCTTTTTTTAAGTTAATGAAAAAAAACGGAGATGCTTTTAGATTAATTCTTCTAATTCATTGGATTATAATTCCAAAGAAAAAAAATGCAAAAAGCTTTCTTTCAACTGAATGCATGCTTTTGTAATATCGTAAATCTAATTCATTATTTCTGAAGTCGAATGTAATGTCATTAAACATGGAGTAAAAGTAAAGCTAAATTGGAAGCGGTTTTTCAGAATCGCTTAATTATGGTTGTTTAGCATTGTTTTAGAGGTTCTAGGTAGCTCATAAATAGATAGTGACCGAGTTAATATATTTAATTCTGGTTATTAGCGTTATTTTATTAATGACTTCTTGATTTAATAAAATATGAATATTACATTTATAAATACTTAATTTTTATATCACAATTGGTTTAACCTAACCTTAGAAAAAAATTATGAAAAATGACAAAAAAAAAGAGTCGTACAGAATTGCTGTTGTTAGAAAAAAAATTATACAGTACAAACACCGGTTAACTGAACTAAAGAAAGGGAAGCCATTTCGAATAACGATAACGACGCCATGAACATCTATTACTAATTTGTATATAATTACAGCTTGTAATTCTGAAATGTTTTGAGTATAAAACGAATTCAAAACTTTCTTTGTAGGCTACACTTATGTTCTTTATTAAAGTTAATCTTCCAGGAGCAATATTCGTAATGCGCCTGACAGGCGCAGGTAAATGATATAGAAATTAATATTGTTAATACCCATTAATTTTATATTTTAGCATTCTAAAATTAATCACTGACCTTCTTGGCGAAGCTTAAAAGAGAAAAAGTGAGAATATCGTTGTAAAAAAAATGACTTCCGTGTAGTACAGTACGTCTTTTTTGGATTTGCGATTTCAGAGGCATTTCTGAGAACCCGAGTTCGGTTAACCGGGGTTTTACTGTAATTTCATCGTCATTTTGCCTTATTTTTGTACACTTTTATTTAATTCACTTGCCTCATATTTGTAAAGCTGAAATTTTTTCATCAATTATTCACTTATTCCTTAAAGTGCTAGAATTTTGAAATTGTGTACAATTGTAAGTTCTCGATGACAATGCACTACTTCAATATTTTCAGGGAACTTAATTAGCATTTAATCGATTGATTTAATTAAGTTTTCTCCCTTCCAGTGGGGCCACCTGGTAGCGAATTTCAGAAAAAATTGATTTCAAGATCCCATAATATTTATAATAATAAATTATAAATTTAAAACTAAAAAGGTAAAAAAATAATTAAAATAAAAAAATTACTTTTTAGTACACTAATAAAAGTAAGTTTTTAAAAGCGGTATTCATAAATTTATTGTTTGCCGACATTTATGCCAATAGCAAGTTTAGAAACGTAAGAACATTTTACACGGAAATACACATTTTGTGGAAGGTTTGGCACTTTATTCTACTTATCAATTTCTATCTAATTTCAATTTGAGAAATTATGATGCAGAATCCGTGTTAAGTCAAAGGCGCATGAAAATTGTTCTAAGAGACATTTACAGAGGCTTTTAATGAATGCCGGGGAGGCCTAGGCCAATACCCCCAGTCTTGGTGAAAAACGTGGCGACCATTTTAGCGACTTGGCAACTTTGGCGAAAAAAAAGAACGTTCCAGAAAATACAAGAATAATTCTTCTATCTCTATTAAGAACCGAAATATGGGGACGAAAAATACATAATAGAAAAAAAATAATTGAAAATTCCGATTGACGTCACGCCTTGTCGGAAAGGCTATAAATACCGAGCTGCAAACGAGAAAGAATAATCTCTTTGAAGTCTTGTTCACATTGCGAATTGGTCTGCTGTTAGACGCTAAGCGCAATTGTTCGTGCTAATGATGTTATTATTAGTCATTCGCTGTCTGCGTGTGTTCCTAATTTGTAGGGATGCATGATCCTCGATATTTTCAATAACAAATATTTTTGCATTTTTGCAAACATTTTTAAATATCTGTTCTAAATAAGTGTGATTTCAATCACATTTTGAATTTTCAAACCCTGATTGAACATACATAATGCGCTTTGAAAAAAAATTAATAAAAAATTGTCATTTGTTTTTATTATACTTTCTGCAAAGGCTGTGTTTTTAGTTCTATATACTGTCATTAGATGGCACCTGCAGCGAAAAGTACTTTTAAAAGAGATTTTCCTATCAATCAAGTTAACCACACATATTCCCATCAAGCACGGAAATTAATATCAACACAATTCACTGTCCGAAACTCCCTTTCCAGTGAATCACAAATCCGATCATTTCCCTTTCCGATCGCAGTTAACTAAGTTTCCCTGTGCATATTTGTTTTCGAACGATTATGGCAATGCGAATGATTATAGCGACTTTCTATCTCTATACAAGAGCTGCACTCATTCGAAAACGCATATCACAACAAGAATGGTGACTCTCGGGAAATACCTATGAAACTGTGAGAGGAGGGAAGCATGACCCCAAAGAACGATCGTCTTTCTAAGCGCCAAAAATGAGCTTCCATGGCGTCATCTGTTGACAAAAGGTAGAACTAAAAACTAAAACTTTGCAAAAATATATTAAAAAGAAATGAATTAATTTTTTGAAACACTTTTCGCACAGTTAATTACCAATGATTGAACCACATCTTTTTGACAGTAGTATTCATCACTGGTATTTGTGATTTTTTGACAGTGATGTTCTTCATCCCTACTAATTTGTGTAAGCGCTGTTGTTTCCTTGATACCTGTGCTTCGAGTTTCTGGAATATATTCAATAAATAAAGCATCATTTTCAGTTATCCAGCTTGTTGGACTGCTTTTACGGTACACCAACTCGACGATTTTCGTAACACTATAGGTAAATTGCGTCATGCGACGTGCGTAATCCAAAAAATGCTCTACGGGGCAAATCGTTCGACCTGAAGCTACCAAATTTGGCAAGTGGATATTTCTTTGGTCGTAAGTGCTCAATAAAAAAGGTTTATTTTTAAATTTTAATTAGATTTTTAAGGAATTAAAAATTAATCAAAATTTTAACGTTTTTCCTCTATAACTTCGGAGCATATTATCGTACAAAAACCATTTTTAAAACACTAAAAGTTTAAAAAAAAAGTAAACATGATTTGTTTAATTTAGTTTTGTTTAGTCATAAGTAACAAGATTGTGAATAATCAGTGTGAATAAGTAAAACTTTTCTGTTCATGTAATCTTTATCTTTTATTCATTAATATTCATCTTTCAAATATGTGCATTTATGCAAGCTATAGATGGCGCTGTGTGTACTTTATAAGTATATGCAGTCCGAGAATTTCGCAACGTTTTGTATATTTGTGCAATTAGGCACAGCTCGCTCTTTGTTAGAAGCAAATTACTAAATATGTTTATATTCTGCTAATATATGTTCTATTGTGATCGTCCTTTGTGTGGTGTTTTGTGAATGTCAAAAATAAAGGAGAAAAGGACAATCCTGTGCGCTTATTGAAAATACTACACAACTAACTACACTGTCTATAACCATATTTTAGGAACCTAGAAAAAATATTGTTATAGACAGGTTATCGTTGTAGAAAGGTTGAACATTTTGGCATCCAATATTTATGTACGCGTGCCTTTACTAATAGAATAACTAATTTCTTTGCGCTTATTGATTCATCTTACAAATACTCGCTGATATAAAATTGTACTTTATAAACTTTAAATTATTTAGACACTTTTTTAAGAACATTGAAGAGAGAATCTTAAGAAAAAAAAAATTTAATAACAATAAAAGTATGCATAGAAGGGAGATGAAAGCAAATTTTTTTTCATAATAACAATATTGAAAATCTGTTAATTTTGTTTGATTACTTGTTGAAACAAATGATACTTGCATACACATATGCTTGAGCCCATCTAATGAGTTCAGATGTCTAATTACGAATGAACAAGTTCGATAGCACGTAAAAATAGAGGCAACGAACATCTGTGCACATTTCAATCGCTAGCCCATCCTTCCCCCCCCCCATTCCCCTGTTACAACAGGTTCTGGTTTCTAACCCCTTCCCCCGATTCTGCTGCTATCCACATTCTGGACCATGTGGTGACGTTTTTCAAGGTAAAAAAAATTCAGTATTTCATTGTACCAGTTTTCTAAGGGGGACAAATTGCTGAAGGTAAAATACCGGAGAAGCGATAAGCGGCTTGAAGCGCAGAGATAGCAGTTAAACACTGCACATTTACCAACCGCAGAGCAAAAGTACTGCTAATGGCTTGTCTGACACTTTTGCTTAGCACTTTCCCGTCAAATCGCAGATGTGTCGAACATTGGCAACGTTCTTGGTCTGTGGTAGGTACATATGCAATACAGTGCATATGCACTGTATTGCATATGTGGAAATGCAGTGATACTATCACTGCACTTCCAGCTGCTAGGACTGGGCGATGTATCTATTTATCGAAAAATATCGATTTAAGACCTATATCGCTAAAACGATTTAAGCTTACGCCGATTCCCGATGTCTACGCCGATTCCCGATGTCGCTGATTCCCGATGTCTACGCCGATTTCCGCCGATTCCCTCCCGCGGGCGAGAGCACATGTTCGCCTTTCGTTGATCGTGGACGAAACATTAGCACATGCTTCATATCGATAGACCCTCGACCACGACTGACAAAAAGTGGACATAGATTTAGCTTGATTGCCGACGTGCTCGCCATTTGCACGTAGTGGCGGACTGGGTCTGAAAATAGTGGTTGCCAGGAGTCAGTGAAGGCCCACACATATCTACAATCATAATATGAATTCATATATATATATATATATATATTATTTTTTATTTAATTTTTTATATTTAATTATATTAATTTAAATCTATAATATTTAATAATTATGTATTCAATTTGATTTTTTAATATATATTTAATTTTTCCGCGTCTTTAAAATAAATCCCTTTTAACACCCCTTAATTTTCTACGTTAAAAATAGCGAAATTATGATTAAAGTTATTTGATTTTAAATTCCGGAAATTAAATATTTTGTATACGGTTTTAGCGACAAAGTATGAAGGAGAAATGCTGCCCAATGGTAGGGCATCTGTTGAAAGAGCCAGGAACCTTTAAAACAAACTTCTTTGGGTGATTTAGAGTTTAGTAATTTGTACTGGTAAAGTTTCAGTAATTCGTAACTAAACTGGTATCATTAAAAAGACATCTTTGAATTATAAGTAATTCAAACATCATTTTGTTAGATATTATTTTTTGAAAATATTGCGAAAAAACGCCAAAATCTTGCTTAATTTTTAAGTAACTGAAATTTTAATTTACTTTTGGATGAAAGACTTAGAATGAAATTTAAGCGTTTTACTTGTTTATATTTGTTGTTTCTTAAAAACACTTCATGGCCATTTTTTTTAAGAATATTAATTTCCATCAAAATAAAATACTTTTGAAAAACAATTTTTTAAAATGTTTTTATTTTAAGCATACTATAATGATATATGTAATTACATCTAAAAACAAACTTAAAAAATTATCAAAGTGCAATTTTCTAATATCGATATATCGTTAAATGGCGATATAAAGCTGGTTATATATCGCGATGTAAGATTTTCAACATCGCCCAGTCCTACCAGCTGCTAATCGATTTCTCCTGTATTTTGCTGCTAATGATTTGTCTGACACAAAATGGACGTGTTAAGTGGATCTATAGAGGTAAAATTAACGTTATAGAGAGGTGCATCCAAAAAGTGAGTATTGTTGTATGGAGGATCAGAATACGTTGAGAAGATAGAAATTCCGCTGGGACCAAAAAAAATATCATTATAGGCAGGTTTATCGTTATAGACAGTATTGTTATACACAGGTTTCACTGTATCATAATAGCAGTCGTACTACTAGGAAAAAATAAATTTCAGTTTATTAGAACTAACTAATGCTTCAACATATTTCCAAACACTGGATGTTTTTAACGCGATAATCTCAATTGCATTGGCTGGCATTCTTTCTGTAAATTGCGTGATGTAAAAATCGTTACACACAGCGTGCAACGGCTGATGCAGTCAAGACAGATGAAAAACATTATCATGCCACGATGTTTCGGACTAGAGGTTCGAATCCCCTTTAAATTTTTTCAGTATTTTCTTTCCAGTAAATATAACTAAATAATAATGATAAGCAATACACCAGTTTTTGTGATTCGGAATTGACGGAAAAAACATAGCCTTAGAGAAATACACAATAATCGTCGCTTTCCAGCGCGGGCCCTCGGATTCATCCTCTTTTGTTTATGGTATCAAATCACGTCCTATATTCATGCAACTCGTCAAAAAAGAATACAAATGGGAATAAAGTACGCTCTAAGAGATTTTGTGTCAACATATTTCCAGAAAAATCGGTCAGCAAAGATGAAGAGAATGATGGGGAAAGAATGCATATGACAAAAATGTATTCTGGCGTTCTGCCACAACCCATACTGAAATCCCCGGAAGAAAATTCTGGGGAAAGCATTTCGACGACGAATCAATGTCAAAGTCCATTGCCGCTGTAAACAGAAGACGAGCATTGCCACAACAGGGAAATGAAATCTCACAGAATAATATATCTATGCAAAAGGATAAGGAATTTTTATTCCGTGGAATTTCCTTCTGTTAAAAGACGTCTGCAGAAAGGTTAGAAGAATACTTTGGTAAATAACGATTATGTGATGTTCTAAAATACGCGATTCGCGCCTGAAGGTATTTGCTTATTTTTTGTACAATTTTTATTTCAGTCTTTCATATGGAGGCTTTTCCATTTGAAATGTATTTTGAATTTCGGTAGGATTTTGAAGAACGTATTTATAGAATGGACTCTGAGATTTCTCCACGTATTTTTTATTGTAGAGAAATTTCGTTATTGATTTGAATTTGTCAATAAAAAATACTGATATCGAAATAACATTTCAAATCAAGAACTATCAGTTTTACAGAGAGATTTAGGTCCAGTATGAAATTATTTAATAATTTTAGGTTTAGATTTATTCTTAATACATGTAAGATTTATGAGAAATAAAGAAAAATTTCCACTTGAATTAGATCGTTTATTGTACTTCTTTCTAGTTAACCGAAAATTTCATGTTTACTATGATTTTGAAATTATACACTGGAACCATGAACGGAAGCCGACATGACGTGCTTTCTGTGCAGAGACAAAAGAAAAAGATGGCAACACGTCCGAACTTTATATACAGTACAAAAAAAGTTAAAGGGGCTGGTGAAAAGTAAAGATTCGCACAGCTCGTTAAGTTAAAGTAGAAGTTCTTTTATCTTGAACAAAAGCAGAAGTGCGTTTATTTTTAAAATTTAAGCGGCGTTAAAAGAATTTATTTTGAAGGTGCGCAAATTCTAATTTGCAACATGCATATAATTTGGAATCTTCTAACTTTAGTCAGTGGTAACTCAAGCTGACTGAATGCAAGAAGCTAAAAGTGACCGCATCACCGCTGAAAGACGTAAGACGTGTTTCTACCCATCTTATCGCTGTAAAAAAGAGCTATAAAAAATTGCTATAGAGTTTTAACTACAGAGTTTTATTACAAAGAATATAGATTAACGATAGAAAAAAATAGTATTCAAGTATATCATCTATTTTTAAAAACTTTAGGAACATGTTCAAGGTTATTTAACTGGCACAATGATATACCTCGAGGCCTTTTCCGTTAAATCAATTTGAGTTGTCACTGACTATAGTAATACGCTTATTTTCAAATGACATGTAAAACCGCTTCATTTCCAATTGCTTTATAAAATGCACAACCTTATTGTCTTAGTAATAAGTTTCAAAATTTCCATGATAGGTATGTTTCTCTATGTGTGTGTGGGGGGGAGGGTAGTTTACTCGATTTGGTGGTCTAGGGGGTTTTAGGATTAAATAACTAGTCAATGGTAAAAAAAAACTAATTAACTTTATTAGCGATAGTAATATCATTTACATAATTACAAATAAATGAACTATTTAAAAATGAGATTTAAAGAGGAGGTAAGAGTAAAGAAAGTTATGCTATTATAACTTTATACCAGACAATCGCCAAAAGCATTCGCAATACACGTCGCGCGCGTAAGCGCCGACCACGCCGAAAGCGTGCTGGTCTCTCGCTGTATACCCTACTACTAAAGCTCTCTGGAACCGTCAGATAAAGGTTTTGGCCCCGTAGACACACACGCGTGCGAGCAGTTGTAGGAATTATTACATAATCTACTCGCAGCTGGCTCGTGCTGCCATCTGTTTTCACGGAGAGTTACTAGACATGGCTAATTAACCTTTCTACATCTATATAGCAAATAAAGCTGAAACAGAAATCAGAATGTAGTGAAATTTTGTTAATAGTTACTTTTAATTTATTTTATATTTAACTAGCAGTACGCGCGCGGCGTTGTCCATGTAATCAGGACTTCAACAAAATAATATTATAAAAAAAAGCCCACAATGACATTAAAAGGTTCTGAAAACAAAACAAAAGATACACATTATTGATTCTCCCGCTTATTTTTCTTCTCGATAATGACATTTCAACTGTAGAAAAACGATACAGAGTACGTTAATCCGAAACAATATTAAAAATTGCAACGTGAAAATGATTATTATACAGCAAGCAAAATATTAAATCGAATCCGAAAATAATAATCGAAGTCATTCAATTGAAATTTATGACGTCACCTACGCTCTGCACAGTCAGCCAATGAAAATGCCAGCAACGCTCCGGAGAAGTGTCGCGGGAGGAAGATCGTTAGAGGAAAAATATCTTTCCAGCTGACCAGGAAAAAAATTAATTTAAAAAAACGGGAAAAGATATTTTAACCATTCTTGTTGTAAATCCAACAGAACCGTTCCAGTTAAAAGCTGAAAAAATGAAAAATAATACTGTTATTAAAGTCGGATGCAGCAAATTTAAAAACAAAAATAAAATTTCGATGGCAAAACTGACTATTTTTTAAAATTGCTCACAATTCAGTAAATTACGTTTGAAGCTCAAAACAAATTTCATTAGAAAGAAAATTCTTTGTTCTATCCGATGGCGTATTGATTGTTTTTCAACTATCATTAGAAAGCCGTAAACGTGTCGAAAATGACCCAAAACAACACAAAACATTAAATAAAAATTTTTCTATATTAAATTTTAAAATTCCGGCTTCGAGGTGAATTGAGGCACCATTACGAACTACCTATGTGCCAAATTTCATGGCTGTAAGTGCGATAGATTCGTCTGGACATCGCTCGAGCGCAGACACACACAAACATTGCGTTTTATAAGTATAGATACAAAACTGTTTTTAATATTCAAAGTGATTAATTCATGTTAAATCTGGTTATGATTATTTACTAAACAAAAAAGTCTAGTGATTTGCTTAGCATATTCGATACATATTTAGCCGTTTCAAATTACAAATACAATTTGTTTATAAAGAAAGTAAAAATAAATAAAGAATAATATTATTAATTAATTCTGCGTAGCCTTTCTATACTATTATTCAGGTAAAGAACAAAATCTTATTAGAAGTAAATCGAATAAAAAATAGAAATATTCTAAGCAAACATTGGCATACAAGCAGACGTAAAATATCCTCTTCCTCGAATAACTTTTTGAAAATTAGGTTTCATAATTCCTTTATTAAAAAGTTACTAACAGAATACAACCCCGGAAATCCGAAATTCCGGATAATCCGAACAACTTTTTTTTTAATTTTCTGAAAAAATTTTATTGAAAAATGAAGGAAACACAACAATTACGAATCAGAAACAAAGCTGATCTTTATTTCTAACTTAAAAGAAGTATTCGAACTGGTCTTTAAGAATAATTTGGTATTTGGATTTCCTGCGCGAATCAATCAATTCCCATAAAACCCTGTAGTGAATTAATGATCGATGGATGATCGTTTCGAACAATGAACATTGTTTATGAGCGTATTATGTTCATTAACCGATTACTTTCTGTATTGTTACGAAAGGTGAGTGTACAGTGAAAGCAGTCCAACAAGCAGGAAAATGGAGAACGACGGTTTATTCCGGAATATTCCTGAAAACACAAAGCACATGAAGCAAGAAAGCAGCTCTTGTACAAATTATCAGTATAGGCAGACAGCAAATCACTTATAGTAACAGCAATAGCACGAACAAAAGCGTTCAGCGTCTGATAGTTGACCAACTCGCAATGCGAACTAGACTCCAAAGAGATTAAAGACGTTCGCATTTCATTGACGTTCAAACACGTTCAGTACCTCCGAGTATTTATATTCTTTTCCTGCAAGATTTGATGTTACAGGAAAATTCCAGAAGAATCTCCATAACTTCGCTCCTAATAGAGACATTTTGTCGCCAAATCGCCATTCCCGGGGTCAATGGCTTGAATTCCTCCGGCATTCCCATAAAACCTGTAAATGTCTCTTTCCAACCTTAGGATTAACATTACGGGAAAGCGACTTTACAAGTTCGAAGTAGTATTAAACTGATGGTCTCTTAAAGACTGATTCGGATAATGAACATTGCTTATAAATGGACCAAATTCTTTAACAGAGGAAATAATCTTTATATATTATTTCACCGTAAGAGCTATAGAGAAAGGAAAATTTTAAGAAAGCCCCATTTACATAAACATTCTAATACTCGAAAATTCCAATGTCTCCTGATTATTTCAAATACCGTGGCAATAAACAGTCTTTTCAAAAATTTGCTTCGCTTTGAATTTCTGCTAATACTTGTTATCCCTTCTAATATGATCTTAAAAGTCAAAAATAACGATTCAAAGAAACTCTTTATACAAGATACAAATTTACTGATTCCGCGCATCCTACAAAAGCTTTAGAAGTGCTGTTTCTATCATTCTTAAATGCAAAAAGGAGTGAAGAAGAAAAAAAAATCATAAAAGGAAATTTTCTCATTCAAGATTTTCTCTTTTCACTCGGATTTTTCAGGATGAAAACCGTTTTATTAGGACAAACGATAAAGTATTATAAAAATAAAACTGAGAAGAATGAAAAGGAAACAAGGGAGGAGAAAAAAATCATTTTTTATTCACTCTCCATTATTTTCCTTGCCAATGAAATTCCGTTTTTTGGTAGCGACTCGTCCGTAGAATTTGCCCGAGGGAACAAGCCATGTAACGGGCATATAAAAAAAATTGTCCCTCGGAAAATAAAGGAATATATGAAAAAGGGTGAAAAAAATAAGCGCAAAAAAGAAAGGAGCGAAAGAAAAAGCTACCATTCGAGATACTAGAGCACTCCATGAAAGATTGCAAGGGGAAATATATATATTCCGAGAATGAAGGCAGGCAAATCAAATAATGTATGGGAATGATCAACAATCTACGAAGCGCAAACCAATTGTTTTGGGACTGCGCTTCTTCCTATGCTGTATTTTTAAAACACTAAGCACTTTTTTTCTCTTCGCAAGAAGAAGGGGGGTTGCAAAATCGATATTCCCCCTCCCCGTCGGAGAGGAAGCAGCTTTTGAAATGAGATTGGACAGATTGCATTAGAAACGGTGCAACGTGCGTCGTCCTCTTTCTTTGCTTTTTCAAGTGAAGTGAAATGTTATGACGACGAAAAATGATTTCGGACAGCCACTGGCTGTTTTTGAGTGTTGCTTCAGACGGATAAAATGAGCATATAAAGTGGCTTTTTCGTTTGATATAATGGAATAGTTGACGAGACAATTGTATTTACTTGTTGCCACTAGCTAAAGATACGCTACATTTAAAGAAAAAAAATCACTTAGATAGTGAGTAAAAGTAATATTTCTTTTATAACGTGTAGAATTCTCTAATGACACTACACTTGATAATTTTCAGTATTATTCCAACTTCGTGTAGATAAATGTCTGCGCTAATAGATTTCAGAATCCAATGGATCGCATTATAAGATTTTATTTTCAGCATGTCTGTCATACATAAAGTGACCATTTATTTCTCCCCTCAAAACGGGGCATCTACCAATTTTTAGGTAATAGTATGTGTATTCAAGAAAATGCAAATTCTTTAGTTTTCATTTATTAATGAAAAGAACAGGAATGAATAAGTGAAAATAAATAATTTATGTCATCTTGTGTTATTCTGGAAAAAAAATTTTTGCTTCAATATATTTGGTGTTGATTCTAAATATGAATAAA